>OX461812.1:23213380-23758938 GCA_949802685.1 Dicyrtomina minuta | reverse complement strand
CCAGGACGGCGGCGGGCTCAGAGCGATGTCAGACTTTCTCAGGCCAGGACTTTCCGCAGGACGGGCTTTCCCCAGGCCGCAACTTTCCCCACGCCTGCAGCGAGCTTCCCGCAGGGCTAGCAAAAGCGTTCTTTTTTTTTTGAGCGAAAAAAAAGCGTTCATTTTAGAAATGAACGAAAAAAAGCGTTTATTTTTTTATAACACATACTAGTACAACACGAGAAAAACTTTTGTAGATTTATATTCACTATCACAATACATCTTGCACACAGGCAGGTGTACAGTCAGTAACGAAGCCGAGGAGGGTGAGTGAGATAGTCGAAGCAACGAACCGAGACGCAGGTGTCTACTGTATAGTCACGTACTGAAAACCATATAGCAAAAACATTCCTACTCATTCCCCCTTGCTCCATGTATGTCACACGCAACGCAGGTGCACCATTGGCTATGAGCAATATTTCCATATAGCAAGCGCGTCGAAAAATGCTCGGGATATATAGTGTAGGAGCAGGATATTCTGTTTCCGCTGCCTGAGCAATATAGCAAACGGTCACCGCTCACCGCTTTAAAAAAAAGATATGTATGTCGTTTTGGATATACTGTTTCCGTTGCCTATAGCATGAGCAATATAAAGTAACTAAGTAACTACTATTATGCTGCAGTTAATATAGTAATTAAGTGAGTACATAATAAATCATTCGCACTTGAAGCGCTGTAAATTACCTGCATACTCAAAGCGTAAATAGTCATTCCATAAGACACAAAAACCATGGGCGACAATAAATGCTTATTTATTTATTTGTTTATTACATAATTTATTTATTTATTTATTTACTTATTTATTTATTATGTAATTGTGAAACACCAAATGGTCACGTTAACAGCAGACTCTGACGCCTCGTTGGATTATGTTTTTAAGTATTTCTTATTATTCCCTATGCTAATCTTTAGCCAATTTAATTAACGATAATAACGGATATCTGCTACATACTACCACCGCCACGTCATTTACTACACAAGCCAAAAATGGGAAGCTGTAAGAGACCACGACCAGACAGCCGCAGAAATTTACACCATTTTTGTCGGCGGTCATCGGGAAAGTACAACAGATCCGAAATTATCTGAGCATATTAGAAGTTAAAACTAAAACATTATCGTAGGGCCAGTTGAATATGGGGTCTACGACTTTCAGATTCACGTCGGGCTGGCTGCAGGAAGTGATTGGAATACGGGTAAGTTGAATCTGAAGAACATTCTGGTCTCGGATCAGCTGCAGAAAAAGAATTTCGAAGGGTCATTTGCACTTTGACACGATGTCCCTAATGTTTGCCCTCCCCACGGGAAAATATGTTCCGACGTCCCTGCATCTACCTCCCGTATTTCCTATAATAGTGCAGGCCTATATTACCAAATAGATCTGAGAGGATTGGAATTAAAGTAGTACACCAGTCACTGGTCTTAAACAGCCAGACATCTACTGTAGAGACAACCGAAAGTGAAGCCTGGCAAGGATAAAGCTGTCATTTGTTTGCATGCAAAATTTATCCTTGCCAGGCTTCACTTTCGGTTGTCTCTACTATAGGTATCGTAGAGCTTCTAATAACTCCCGGAGTCTTTAGCGCTGAATCAAATAAAGATGTTTTTGTTATTTATACTTTTATTTTTAATTATTACTCTCAAGACTGAAGCTAGGGGTATAAAGCAAAGTTTGACTAATAACGCTTTACGCTAACTAAAGCTTTACGGTAATTATAATTTAATGTTGAAAAGGCAGTATAAGAACGTAAATCCATTCGAATTTTCAATGAGATACATTTAAATGTATGTACCGTAAAACATCAAATAACTCATGTGCCCCTAGTAGCTCCCGCAGGTTCTTTAGTACTGAATCAAATGGAGAGGATTTTGTTATTTCATACTCTGGTTTCTAATTATTGCTCCCGGGTTTTGGAGCAAAGTTTGCGCTAATCCCCGAGAGAGTTATCTGAAGCCTTACGGTACCTGAAGTAGTGCCTGAAAAATTCAAAATAAAAAACCAACGTGATTACTAAGTAAATTTTTAGGTTTTTTAAAGGCAATAAATCACGGGTAGGCCTGGGCCTGTCTACGCCACTGATTTTACATCCAGAGTCTCTCCGCGTTACTGTTAAGATACTACGCGTTTACTTTGATGGAGCTCTGCCTTCGGCCTTTGTGAAAAACAATTTTGGGAGCAATTGACAAGCAAAAGCAATCTTTTTGGATTGTGTTTTGTATTCATGTGACGCTGCACGTCGAAAGTACTGGATAACACTATTTCTATTTGCATTATAATTAAAAGATTTTTACGTGGTTTAACAGTAAACAATACTTTAAATACTTTGGGACTTTTTCGGGCCATGTTTTCTCAATCGAACGTCAGCAATCCAATCGTAAGTACACAAAATTGCTATTCTGAAAGTCAATTTTTTACATGAAAAAGTAATAAAACTCGTCCGTGACGTAGTCAACAGACTTATACTACTAGTAAGCTATGTTGTAGTTGTAGATTGTGAAATCAATTTATTAATCACCGCTGCAAAATTGAAACAGCCAAAGGCTGTGTATGTATGACATTACAAAGTGTTTTAAAATATATTTATAATAAATATGAAGCTTAAAAATATGTATATATTCCTATCCAACAATGAAAATAGTGATTACAAATTAGAATTGAACTTCTACGTAGGTGCATATAAAATAACATTACAAAACATACAAAAATAATTTTAAAAATTCGTCAACATTGAATTACGCGATCCTTTCAACTCAAAAGAGGCTACTGAAATTAAACTTAATATAGTATTTGCTTGAAAAGCCGTTTGGTTATAAATTGCGAGAATTTGCAAACCGTCACACAGTTGTTTCTGTTATCATTTCAGTTATACTAACTATCCATAAACACTGGCTCAATTAGCACATTAAGCAAAAACTAAATAAAATGAATGACAACTTTGAATAAATAAATGTTAACCAATACCCTATTATTCTTACGTATACTCAAATTAATATCGTTTAGCCTAATTACACTAACACTAAACCTACACTACATTTCCATGGCATAATACTTTGCATTGCGTAGTGCATACCGAATTGATTACATCTCGAAACGGGCACATAGCTACCGCTGCCAGTTAACTGATTGCTACGATAGTGCATACTAAGCACACGTAGTCGCATACCGCTTTATTTTTTAACTTCTAAACGCTTCGTCTTTAGAGATGAGGTGTATAAAGCAATAAAATTAAAAATGCATTATAATACTTGCTTAAAACAATACTACGTGCACGTAAATTATCAAAACTACAAGTTTAAAATTGTGAACACCAATGCGCAAAGACAACTAAACAACAAAAATCCAAAAATCTCATAAAGTGATTTCTTGAATTGTGAACCACAATTTCCTCGGTTCAATTTCATAGGTATAGCTACCAAAACTGATTTTACTTCCACATTTTACTAGTGAATATCTTACTTACGATATGTATGAAGTATGAAGCCATTGCACTGGTTTTACAACTTGAAGATATGTTTAAATGAAAAACATTTCTAAGGAACGTTTTTTTAGAAAACAGAAGGACTTACAATTACAATCACCTTATATAACATATTGAACAACACATGGTATAAATGGAAATATTCAGTTTTATATGAAAAACTTATGACTTGCCCACCCTGCTTCCAGTGCAAAACTGCGCTGGACGTAGACAAACAACTACGAAGTCACATCACATCTTTACTAGCATAGATATCGCGATATAAAGTAACCACCAACTAATTTCAAAATCGAGCGTTTTTGGAATTGTAAATGTAACTCTTTGGAACCGAAAAACAATACATTTAGTTTCAAACGTATAAAAGCGCATCCACTAGATAGTGACAATGACCTTTTAAATCACTTATTAGTTTGATTTAAATTTGATTCAAAGATCATACACTGCTTAAAAATATATCTGCGGCCTGCGATTGTAAAATTCTCCTCTAGCGATTTACTTGCTCCGCTCCTATATAACATGTATCCTCAAATGTTTTGTACGAAATCAAGAATCCATTCTCCAACAGCAGCATCAAGAATGTTAAATTCGTTGTCAGTGCTTGCGTACAAAGCCTCCTCCTGGGGAGCCACCAGGGGTTGAGGAATGAATTGTGAGCTACCATATGTAGATGAAGACAAAGCCACCAAACGCGGCTCAACGGCAAATTGGTTCACTTGTAATTCGTGTCTCGGTGGATTACGTACCTGGTTATAATTTTCTGTGCCATGCGAGTAAACCTTGTCACCAGGTACGTTCTTCCTTTGACTAGGATCCACGTTTCTCATTTGGTTCTTGTGATTCACATTCGTGTGGTGATTTAGGGGATGTTTGGGAGCAAACGCTTGGGCGATTAAGGAAGACTGGCTTGGCTTTAGTCCTTTGTGTAAGTTTTCATGATTTTTCAATTTCTTCTTTTCCATAAAAGCCTTGCCACAATAATGACATTTAAACGCCCGCTGCCTCGTGTGCGTCCTTTGATGAATCTGAAGTTCCGGCTTTCGCTCAAATCTCTGACAGCATATTATGCACTGAAAAGTCTTCTTCTCTGTGTGACACAACAAATGGCGATTAAGCGTGTCTATTTCTTGACATTCTATTCCACACACTTGGCATGTATACGCAAATCTATTTCCATGAACAGAGTCTCGATGAAGCTTCAGCGTGCGCGGTTCACTAAAACATTTCCCGCAGTCTTCACAAGTAACTTGCTTTTGAACATTTTGGTGGTTTATTTGGTGAGCTTTGAGATTTTTTAATGAGACACACACGTCCCCGCAGATCTCGCAAATATAGTTTTGAGGAACACGATCTGCCTTATGAGATTTGAAATGTTGTTTCAGCTCATGCGGTGAATTGAATGGCTTCCCACATTTTTTGCAGCTATTCTTATGGTGTTTAGTTGGAACATGACTATGAATTTGTTTCTTTGAACTAAGACAAGAAAATGGCTTTTTGTCCACATCTGCTGGTGTCAGCGTTTGAACTTTACTGGAAGGACCTGGGTCTGTCTTATCAGCAGTGCCATTACCGTTACACGAACGACAAGTGAATAAGCGTTCGTTTTTACGGTCTACCTTAATGCGATCTTCTAAATATTGCATTTTCTTGTATGTTTTGGAACAAATTCTGCAGCAATACTGACGTTCAATCTTCACGTGTTTTTCACGAACATGGTCTTCAAGTGAAGGAGCATCCCTAAATTTCAGAGAGCAAATGGTGCAGACACAATCTGTGCATTTTTCGGCGTCATCAGCCTTTGACTTAACTTGCTGAGGTGGATGATGGCGAACTTGAGAATGAGCCGTTAATTTCCTTTGAGAAGTAAATTTTGGGTGGTACAGTTGGGACTCAGGAGGCCTGACGTCATCTGAATAATCGAAATAATTTTTATGATTTTTTGAATCTACATTTAAAAAAAATTAATTAGATAAAATTAAAGTTCACAAGCAGTACCTTTACGAATTCTTCTAGGATGAATGTCTTTACCAGTGACATTCAGAAATTCCGTACTGCTCGGGGCACTTGGAACTATTTCGTTGCTTGCCTTTACTTGCTCCCTCCTATTATTGGCTTTTATTTTGGTTCGGCGAAGAGATCTTTTCTTACTATATCGCCAAGGATTGCGATACCAGCGACTAGTCTTGACTGCCTTTTTTGGCTTACCTTGTCGGGGTTGAAAGTCGCAGCTGATTTGATTACTTTTGTCTGTGCTTTCCTTGTTTTTGTTGTTGCCATCAGTGATTGCGGGATGCTTCATTTTTTTAATCCGGTGTATAGCTATGCGTTCACTCTTTTCTTCTGGAAAATGGAAAGGAATAGTTGTCTTTGGAAATGTTTCGGGTGCAGAATTAGTTAAAAAACAAGGCTGGATCTCATTGTCGTTAACAAAACTTGAGGATTCCGTTTCCGTTTCCATGTTCGTGCTTTCTACAATTTCCAATGCTTCACTAAACGAAACTATCATTTCTACCTTTATGTTGTCCTCAGTTGTTGTAATTATTGTACTTTCATAAAATTTCGCGTTGTCTTCCGTCGTTGTTTCATGATCTCCTAAGAATTCAACCTCTTTGTCCGCAGCTTTAGCTTTAATTCGTCGTTTTATGGCAAGTCTCTCACTTTTTCGTTCTGGGACAAGGTTTACATTTTTCGGTACTGGTTTAGATGCCACTTTGGAAACAACAGGAGGAAGCTGTTCATTATCTTTTACAGGACTTGAAATTCCTTCACTCCCAATTTCCGAACTTGCAATTTCGGTACTTGCAATTTTTTCAGTATTTACAATTTCTGAACTTGTATTTTCTACGATGTCTAATACTTCACTGAAGGAAAAAGAAACCGACATTTCTACATTGGTGTCGTCCTCAGTTGTTGCAATTATTGTACTTTCATGGAATTTTTCGGTGTCTTCCGACTCATGCTCATTCGAAATAATTTGAGGAAGCTTGTCGCTGCAAACATCTGTATTGATCTGAGGCTCTTCTGGAATATCTGCTGTAGCTGGCATTAAAATTGTTGTCTTCTTTTTTTCTGATGTGTGTGGCATACCCAATCGAAAGTCATCTTTGTTAATTCTAACAAGTGGAACTTGCCAGCCTTTCCAACCTACACAATTTCAGAATCAAATTAAATGGAAGTATCATAAAATAGATTCACTAATGCCACCACCAAAGCTTTTACCTTAAGATATATATCAAAATCAACAGTTGCTCACTACAAAACTGTTGACAGTGCAACCATCGTGGACCAGAAATAATATTAGCTGCTGTGGTCTATTACTACCCTATTTTCTATGTTAAAAATAAACTGCTTTGACTATCAACTATATATTACATAGGAGGGGAAAATTTTACCACGTACATTGCACAAAAGTCTTTTTGATGACCTGACTAGGATTACATTCTTCCCCAAATGTCCCAACGCCAGACTTAAAGCTTGTACAGATGATCTCCTTCATTTTATTTCTAAGTGTGGTCAAATTGGATTCAAATATCTGAATTTGGTTATACGTATACTGGGCTTGGTCAATGATACTCAGGCAAGCATGACAACAGTAAGTTAAGTCGTCGTCGTTAATTTCAGGCGTTTGGCAATCAACACCCAAAGTTTCAGTCACAACTGTCGCTGGCAGTTTTAAAATACGACATAATTTCTTCAAAGAGATTTTTGTCTCATGTGATGCCTCCGTGGGTATTCCTTGTGAGCAAGCAAAACAGTGTACCACCTTCATTTTACTTCGCTATTTTGTAATGAATGATATAGCTCACAAAATGGAAAAGTCGTTGAAGGAAATAAATTTGAATGTAGAATGTAAGTTATGAAACAAGTTGAATTTCAAATGACAATACACCTATCAATCAATTGTCACCGTCGCGTCACCAGCAAGGCTTAATAAGTTAGTCCAGGAGAAAAATGGACCACTGTCACTGGAAAATACTGCAGGGTGACAGAAAGTGAAATTTCACAGACATCACAGAAAACTACTGTGTTTGTGTTGTAAACATTCCAAAATTACATTATACTAATTATGTATATTGTACATGGTGATGGTACTGTCTCCGGAGCCAGAAAGCCCAGAATGCCAACACTATCGTCAAGGGCCCACAGAGCGAGCTGTACCTGGAAATCTGAATTTCCCTCCTTTGCACCAGGCAGTTGTTACAGTAATCAATATTTATGACTGCTGTTCGAATTGATGGGATGTGTAAATCCCGACACTACGGGAAACGTTGCTCCACTCAAAATTAATTATGTACGGGTCGCACTACTGACAACTGTAACTGTGATTAAATAAATAACCGATTCTTGGTGAATCTTAAGAATCGTCCATAAATGTTATCATTGCATTGGTAGGGTGAGTGGGTATACTCAGGAATTGAAGATATGCCATGGTAATGATAGCCGTTTACGTAGTGTTAAAGCGATGACATGGGAGCGGGTGGGTCGGAAAATAGAGGTAATATGGGTGACATCATTCTTGGACGATTCCTTATTTGTGGTTTAAAATAAGCTTCACGTCAAACGCGTTTAATATGTACTGCTCTAAAATAACATAGGAATGGAACTTTGCGCCGTAACATCAGGCTGCAGTGAACACCTTGGGAGTTTTTGTATGTTGCATGTCATTCTTAATTATTTGCATGTGGTAGTAGTGATAGATGAATTTTTCGGTTTTTTGCAACAACCCCCTCGTAGCCTTACACTACTCGAATCGGGATCTAGATCTGCGTCAAGCTCTGGGCGCCGGATTTATTAGAACTATTAGCAACATGCTAGGATTCTGTGCCTGTGCTTAGTCTTTGTCATCCAACTCTGTCTGACTCTATATTAATTAATGCATGTGGCCCGAATAGAAAAATACTTTAAAACATAACAATCTCAGTCAATATTGCGCAATGAAAAGGCTGACCTAGAAAATCATAGTAAATAAACAGTAGAAATATTGTGAATCTTGAAATCATTGTTATGAATAATGATTGCATGGTTTTGGAGTATTCATTATTGCAATACTTGTTTTTAATTTATAAGTATACTTGTTGTTTTCCTCAATGTTTTGATTTTTTTAAAATTATAAATGATAGGGTGTGCAAAGAAGGAACATCATATAATAATATTATTGTACCTACTCGCCTCTCTATTTAGTCTGAGCAACGAAGCCGCTTAGTCATGAACAATGAAACAATTAGTTTTATGCAGGCACTGTACTTTCAGACTGGTATTTTTCTCAAGCTCGTTTTAGTATAATATGAGTAGTGCTTTCTTTCGTACTGTATTTCCTATAATAGTGGAAGGGCCTGTAGCCTGTAATAGTAGACGAATCTGGTGGGTCGGAATGTGATTAGTAGACGAGGTGCACTATTACAGGAAACTCCTTAATAAAAGTAAGGATGATATCGTCAATCGCCACTGTTAAAGTAAGTAACAGCCCATTTCACAATGCCCCGTCTCATGGATTTATTTCCGAGAATGCTCGTTTCACGGTAGCTTGATTTGCATTGTAATAAATTGGATTTTTGGTGTTTGGAGATAACAACTCGGGGAAATAAGGTTAGCTTATAAATTATAAAATACAACAAGGTGTATATAATTTGCATTATTTGTAGAAGATTATTTGTACGTCTGTTGTCAAAATTTAATCCAGGCAAGCATTTTGCCAAAGCTCAAGTTGATTAGATCACAATCAATGCAAAATTTTGTTTAGTGTAACAACTAAAAGTGAAGATTACATACTACAATTTTTAATCGCAACCCCTCGGGTTGCTAACTGCTAACCCGATGAATTGTAAATGCCGTTGTAAAGTTGTAAAATAGCAAAATTGTGACGGTTAAGTACCATGGAAATATTTACATTTCAAAAGTACCACAGTTTTATTTTGGGTACACCCGATGCTGAAGAAATATGTGTGAAATATTATTTACTTCTAATGGGAAGCTCAACGATTCAGGAATTTTCGGAGTTTGCAAACCAATAATAATGATCGAGGAGGAGCCTGAGTGTGTGGACAATCAAAATTGAACTTGATAGTAGTGTTAAAGGTAAGATTTGAATTAGCTAGAATTAAAAACTTGCAAAGATTGTATTTCGGCGTATTAAAACTAACAATGTAAATATTTCTATGGTATGGTAACCGTCACAACTTTGCTATTTCACAACTTTACATTGCATTTACAATTCATCGGGTTTCCCCCTAGTATAACGTGCACTGTGGACAGTGTGGACACATATTATGTAGCTACACGCAATGACCATGCATAAAAAAGAAATACCTCAACGCCGCCCAGGAAATAATCCCAGATATTGGGCGCTGCGATTGATGCAGAGTCACAGATAGGAAATTAAAAGAAGGAAGCAAGAAATGAAACAAATGGTAAAAGCAGTGTAGAAGATTCTGCTGTATTTTTCATGATGGAATAATAATATGCTTTATGTGTTTAAAAAATAACGGAGTTGGTACTGCGCAAAATTAATTCCTTGCCCTGGGTATGGTAAAAACACATTTTTGTAGTTACATTTTTAAAAAATTTCGAAATTCCAGCTACACCAAAATCTTAAAATATTTCATGAGGGACTCATTTCACTCAGGAACATGGCACACTGTTGTAATTTATAATTTTTTTTGTATTTATAATTACCATTTTAAATATAATGACTAACAGAATATAGTTTTTGGATCCCTTAAGCTCTAATTTTATTACAATAGTTTTTAAAAATTTTTTTAAAAAAAACCTAAACAATTTTTTTCCCGAAAAACAAAAAAATGAAGTCATAGATTTATTTTTCATTTTTGCGGCTAAAATTCGTATTTGTAAATCGGCACTCCTCAAAGAAAGCTTGAAAATTATGTACTTCATTTGTTGGGTCTCGTGCTGTATTTCAAAAGGTTGGTGAGTGTGAGTTATGTACGTAACATACATTTAAAATACTTTGTAGGCACTTCACATTGGTACACGTTACATACAATTTTAAAGGTAATAATTATTATTACTAGTAGAATTTAGTACTTGGAGCCGGTAAGCTCTTGGTGTGTAATGGTTTTTAAAAACATTTCGAAACATTCGAATTGTTTTCGAAATGTTCAAAAATGAAGCAGGTAATAGATATAATTCAGCTTTTAATATATTCAGACTTGATTCACAATGTGTACTCGTCACGAGCATTAAAATGGTGTATCATAAATTATAATATTTTATGTCAGGACCAGTGCAGTGTTTAAGTATCATGGTAAGTTATGTAGATACCGTAAAGCTTCTAATAACTCCTGATGGGTGTTACGTCACACTTCTCCTGAGACCCGGGAGTTATAAGAGACCCGCGGGAGTTAAAAGATACCCGGAAGCTACATCAAACTTAAAGTTAGCCATAGACCCAGGAATTGTTAACCCTTATACCTGGATTGCTGTAATTTTTGTATTACAACTTAAGTAAAAAGTTTTTGTTTGCAAATTGGATGATTCCATTATGTAGAAGTAAGATCATTTTATTTTATTTTTTAAATGTAGCACTTCGAAACTATATTAATTTAAATAAAATGAGCTGTTTTAATAGCCTAAGTTAATTTATTTTAAATAAGCAGTTTGAATACAGGTAGTTTTACAGGCAACAAGTTGCAATTTTGTAAGTGTAAAGTGCGAAACTTTAATATTCGTTCTCGCTTTTGTATTTAAACCATCTGCTGACTTAAGCAAAAGCATAAAACAGCTGTAGAGGCCCCAGGAGCTATAAGAAACCCGGGAGTTATTAGAGACCCCGGGAGTTATGCCAAATTTAGCCATAGACCCAGGAGTTATTAGAAGCTTTACGGTAGTTATTTTATAACAAAAATACAGAGTAAAATTACATAAAGAGAGCGAAAGACATCAATAATTACGGCTTAAATATGCTAAATAACAAAGGGCAGTCAACTTAAATAACTAACAAAAACAGTGTGGATTATTGGTTGGTTCTTCAGGGTTGGCTTACAACATTTATTTTCTGAGCCGTTTAAGAGCAATTCATATGCTCCCAGTTGCCACACAATAACTATATTTTGCAGATAGTTCACCGTACGTACATAGTATGCAAAGTAACAGTAAACTATAATAAATATTAAATGCAGGCTGTGTAGTCCAATTTCCATTTGAATATCAACACCGAAAAAAAAATTCAACGCTTGGATTATGCGATGCGGAAGAAACAGTAAATCAAAATCTGGCTTGGGCTTTAATTTAGAATTAATTTAGAAAAAAAAACCTTTGTGAATATTCAAATTAATTTACATTCTTCCTGTTTACGTAACAAAAAAGTATAACTGCCGATTAAATAAATGGTCGATTAAGCACCGGGTCTAAAATAAGTGCCGGACAGGATTATAAATAACCCTTGAATCTTGAAGGCATATTAAAAGCATTATAGAGTATTTAAAACGGCTGAATGATATACATAGTAGGATTTTGGTAAAAATGGATCTCTAATATACATTATTTTATCAAATTAATTAAAGAGCAAGGAGAAAACTGGTTTTATTATACATAATGTTGTATGAATTAGTTTCATTTTTTGACCGTAAACTTTAAAAAATTAAATAAGCGTCTGGGCGCTTGTTTGAACATTTACGTTGTACCCAATTATAACTTTTTTAGAAACTTTTACGAAATATTCTATTTGTGAAGCTGTGAAGCAAATAAGTGAGTCAAATACATTTTTTTTTATTCCAAGAATATTGCGTATAATTTATTTCGACTTCATAAAGCGGGTACTAAATTGAAGATGTCTGCACCAGTTTTACTTTATCAGAAATTGAAATGCAGAGTGCTGACTGATAAGGGAACAGGCAGAATTAGGCCCAGGATTTTTATGAAATGACTAAAGCTTATACGCATAAGTAAGTAGTTGAGCTATCTACATAATATGTTTGCTTTTTTATGGGAATGTGTAATAAGAGTGCTTAAATATTGAAGTAATTTAATTATGAGACTGGTGGAGGGGGAATGTCCGGGGCTGCAGATTGGGAGAAAAGTGTCCAGTGTGGGAGGGGAATGTCCGGGGGGAAATATCCGGTGCAAATGGGGTTTCTCCCTCAATCTGTATTTTGTTCTAAACGTACTGAATTTTTGGCACGAAAAAATAAATCTAGACGAATGCGTTTCGCTCATTACTGTATGCTTTGGCACATTTTGCCCCGTCTTCAATTGAAATACCTGGTAAGACAATGACATAAGACATCAACAAAATTCAATTTGAATTCTTTCCATATTATGTAGTACCGCTAGCATTAATTAACTTATCATTTGCTCTGATAATCATTGAATATTTCCTGACATGAGCATCTTAATACAAGTTACTTGTAACAAGTACCCCTCCGGATATACGCATATACATACCATGTTATCTGATAATCGTTGAAGTAGAATGAAGTTTGATCATCTCCTTTTGGGGCTAAAAAATGAATTAAGATCATCTCCATTCTCTTTCAAAATTGGTTTTGACCATCTCCATTTTTCATGAAATACGGCTAATGAGATATGTTAATGATTAGTTAAGAGTTCAGTAATGCGAAACTAAACACATTTAGGGTCATCCATAAATTACGTCATCAAAATATCCCTATTTTAAGTCCCTATGACCCTCCTGCTATCCGATTACCCGTAAGGTAAATGGCTATCTTTAGCATGCGATACAATGAATATCCAAGTAGGCTGCTTGGTCATACCCATGACCTCATGAATGGGCCACCCCTTAATTTTTTTAAGTTCAAAAATGATTTATTGTTGAAATAATTTAATCAAATTAATAAATTAGTGCATCATTCATGAGATCAGGAATTAGTTCATTAATATACCACTATTCCAAGTTTTAAAAATTTAAGGAATCGCCTATAAATGGCGTCATGGGTATAGCCAAGCAGCCCACTTGAATATTCATGATATCGTAAGCTAAAGATCGCCATTTATCAAACGGGTAATCTGATGACAGGAGGGTCATATGGACTTAAAATAGAGATATTCTGATGACGTTATTTATGGATGACCCCTAATCTACTTACGATTAGTTTCGAATTACTAAGCCCTTAACTAATCACTAACGTATCTTATTAGCCGTATTTCATGAAAAATGAAGATGGTCAAAATTCATTTTAGAGCAGAATGGAGATGGTCATAATTCATTTTAGATTCAAAAGGAGATAATCAAACTTCATTCTTCATCGACGTAATGCTACTGCATCCTGGTAACCAAAAATGGTGCACTTGACTGTTATTATTGTTAGTATTAGATGATATTTTAATGATCGCTCTGAAAGGATCAATAAGGATTTATACTCATCATTTATATACTTGAAATTTATAAGTGTAGGATATGTTTTACTTTGTTTTACGAATATTTTAAAATTATGATAAGAATGTATTGTTTTGTATACTGAGCTGCAAGGCTATTGAAATTGTGCAACAGTGACTTAATAAAGTTTTTTCTCTCATTTTGCCCAGTACACTTAAAAGGGACTGTTCTTTGATAAGTGATGCCCAGACCGGTAAGTGATGTCTGATGTCCAAGAAAAAAATTGTTTAATTGAAGCTTAATGTATATAAATCGACGAGAAATGAATACATTTAGTAATATAGAGTTACAGAGAACTTGAGGCGACGAGAGTTTTCAAATTAATTCTTGGAAAGTGATAAGATAAAATTCCTTCACCCATACACATAGTGGCCGCATGCTGCATTTCATAATCCAACAGAATTTACTTTGTAGTATCAATGCAGATCAATGTATCAAGGGTGAAGTATCAAAATGGTTTGCTTCCACTTTTTGCTAAAAGCAAATTGGTTTCCTTCCATTTTTTGTTAAAGGCAAAATGGTGTCCTTCCAAAAGGCTGTCTGCGGCTGAAAATGGAAGGACACCATTTTGCCTTTAACAAAAAATGGAAGGAAACCAATTTGCTTTTAGCAAAAAGTGGAAGCAAACCATTTTGATACTTCACCCTCGGTATGTGAGTATAATTACGGTGCTATGTTGAGAATTGATCATTTTATTTGAAGACCACGAGGGACATTACTGTTGTGGCTTCATATGCGTTTGTAGCGCAACGTTTGTTATATTTATTGTTAGGTTAGGTTTTTTAAGGTGGGGGGTTAGAATAAAATGTCTGGAAACGGTTAGGTTAAATTTTTCAGTGTAACTTCAGGTTGATTGTCATAAAACAGTTTCCAGTTTTGTAGTAGATTTATTTATTTCTCGTCGATTTATATCCATTAGGCTTCAAATAAATGTTTTTTTCTTGGCATCACTTACCGAAGTTGGGCATCACTTGCCGGACTGGGAGTCACTTATCAAAGAAACCCCTTAACAGGTGCAAGGAATCTAATTTACACCTTCTTTGCTGGCTATCCAACACTGGTACGTGTTCATGTTGCATGATATTAATTACTGGCTCTAATACCTGGTGCAAAGCAGGGAAATTCAAATTTCCATGTTACAGTTTGTTTATTATTTGAATACTCTGGATATTGAGGCCCGGGAGGCCGTAGGTCGTACCACAACACTAACCGTACCGTCATGTGTACTGTACTGCTACTGCTGGTAGTATGTAACTCTTGAAATGTTTCCGTAGGTTTCTACGTAGTCCCTTCAGCATTTCACATACGTACTTAATTACTCCACCTGTCACTCTGCTATGTTCCAGTTTCCAGTGGTCTAGTTTTTCTGCATTGCTGGTGACGATTGATAGGTATCGTGTCATTTGGAACTCAACTTTTCATACATTCAACATTGGCATTTTCGTTGTGAGCTACATCATTCGTTGCAAAAACAAAATAACGCAGAAAAATGAAGACGGTACACTGTTTTGCTTGCTCACAAGGAATACCCACGGAGGCATCACATGAGACAAAAATCTCTTTGAAGAAATTATGTCGTATTTTAAAACTGCCAGCGACAGTTGTGACTGAAACTTTGGGTGTTGATTGCCAAACGCCTGAAATTAACGACGACGACTTAACTTACTGTTGTCATGCTTGCCTGAGTATCATTGACCAAGCCCAGTATACGTATAACCAAATTCAGATATTTGAATCCAATTTGACCACACTTAGAAATAAAATGAAGGAGATCATCTGTACAAGCTTTAAGTCTGGCGTTGGGACATTTGGGGAAGAATGTAATCCTAGTCAGGTCATCAAAAAGACTTTTGTGCAATGTACGTGGTAAAATTTTCCCCTCCTATGTAATATATAGTTGATAGTCAAAGCAGTTTATTTTTAACATAGAAAATAGGGTAGTAATAGACCACAGCAGCTAATATTATTTCTGGTCCACGATGGTTGCACTGTCAACAGTTTTGTAGTGAGCAACTGTTGATTTTGATATATATCTTAAGGTAAAAGCTTTGGTGGTGGCATTAGTGAATCTATCTTATGATACTTCCATTTAATTTGATTCTGAAATTGTGTAGGTTGGAAAGGCTGGCAAGTTCCACTTGTTAGAATTAACAAAGATGACTTTCGATTGGGTATGCCACACACATCAGAAAAAAAGAAGACAATAATTTTAATGCCAGCTACAGCAGATATTCCAGAAGAGCCTCAAATCAATACAGATGTTTACAGCGACAAGCTTCCTCAAATTATTTCGAATGAGCATGAGTCGGAAGACACCGAAAAATTCCATGAAAGTACAATAATTGCACCAACTGAGGACGAAACCAATGTAGAAATGTCGGTTTCCTTCAGTGAAGTATTAGACATCGTAGAAAATACAAGCTCAGAAATTGTAAATACTGAAAAAGTTGCAAGTACCGAAATTGCAAGTACCGAAATTGGGAGTGACGGAATTTCAAGTCCTGTAAAAGATAATGAACAGCTTCCTCCTGTTTTTTCCAAAGTGGCATCTAAGCCAGTATCGAAAAATGTAAACCTTGTCCCAGAACGAAAAAGTGAGAGACTTGCCATAAAACGACGAATTAAAGCTAAAGCTGAGGACAAAGATGTTCAATTTTTAAGCGACCATGAAACAACGACGGAAGACAACGCGAAATTTTATGAAAGTACAATGATTACAACAACTGAGGACAACATAAAGGTAGAAATGATGGTTTCGTTTAGTGAAGCATTGGAAATTGTAGATAGCACGAACACGGAACCGGAACCGGAATCGTCAAGTTATGTTAACGACAATGAGATCCAGCATTGTTTTTTAACTAATTCTGCACCCAAAACATTCCCAGAGACAATTATTCCGTTCCATTTCCCAGAACGAAAAAGTGATCGTGTAGCTACATCTCGAATTAAAAAATTCCCAGATCCTGCAAATACAGATTGCAACAACACAATCGAGGAAATTACTGTTGTAGGCATTAATAATCAAATCAGCGGCGACTTTCAACCCGAACAAAGTTATCCCCTGAAACCAAAAAAGACGGTCACGACTAATCGCTGGTATCGCAATCCTTGGCGTTCAAGCAAAAAAAGATCTCTTCGCCGAACCAAAATAAAAGCCAATAATAGGAGGGAGCAAGTAAAGGCAAGCAACGAAATAGTTCCAAGTGCCCCGAGCAGTACGGAATTTCTGAATGTCACTGGTAAAGACATTCATCCTAGAAGAATTCGTAAAGGTACTGCTTGTGAACTTTAATTTTATCTAATTAATTTTTTTTAAATGTAGATTCAAAAAATCATAAAAATTATTTCGATTATTCAGATGACGTCAGGCCTCCTGAGTCCCAACTGTACCACCCAAAATTTACTTCTCAAAGGAAATTAACGGCTCATTCTCAAGTTCGCCATCATCCACCTCAGCAAGTTAAGTCAAAGGCTGATGACGCCGAAAAATGCACAGATTGTGTCTGCACCATTTGCTCTCTGAAATTTAGGGATGCTCCTTCACTTGAAGACCATGTTCGTGAAAAACACGTGAAGATTGAACGTCAGTATTGCTGCAGAATTTGTTCCAAAACATACAAGAAAATGCAATATTTAGAAGATCGCATTAAGGTAGACCGTAAAAACGAACGCTTATTCACTTGTCGTTCGTGTAACGGTAATGGCACTGCTGATAAGACAGACCCAGGTCCTTCCAGTAAAGTTCAAACGCTGACACCAGCAGATGTGGACAAAAAGCCATTTTCTTGTCTTAGTTCAAAGAAACAAATTCATAGTCATGTTCCAACTAAACACCATAAGAATAGCTGCAAAAAATGTGGGAAGCCATTCAATTCACCGCATGAGCTGAAACAACATTTCAAATCTCATAAGGCAGATCGTGTTCCTCAAAACTATATTTGCGAGATCTGCGGGGACGTGTGTGTCTCATTAAAAAATCTCAAAGCTCACCAAATAAACCACCAAAATGTTCAAAAGCAAGTTACTTGTGAAGACTGCGGGAAATGTTTTAGTGAACCGCGCACGCTGAAGCTTCATCGAGACTCTGTTCATGGAAATAGATTTGCGTATACATGCCAAGTGTGTGGAATAGAATGTCAAGAAATAGACACGCTTAATCGCCATTTGTTGTGTCACACAGAGAAGAAGACTTTTCAGTGCATAATATGCTGTCAGAGATTTGAGCGAAAGCCGGAACTTCAGATTCATCAAAGGACGCACACGAGGCAGCGGGCGTTTAAATGTCATTATTGTGGCAAGGCTTTTATGGAAAAGAAGAAATTGAAAAATCATGAAAACTTACACAAAGGACTAAAGCCAAGCCAGTCTTCCTTAATCGCCCAAGCGTTTGCTCCCAAACATCCCCTAAATCACCACACGAATGTGAATCACAAGAACCAAATGAGAAACGTGGATCCTAGTCAAAGGAAGAACGTACCTGGTGACAAGGTTTACTCGCATGGCACAGAAAATTATAACCAGGTACGTAATCCACCGAGACACGAATTACAAGTGAACCAATTTGCCGTTGAGCCGCGTTTGGTGGCTTTGTCTTCATCTACATATGGTAGCTCACAATTCATTCCTCAACCCCTGGTGGCTCCCCAGGAGGAGGCTTTGTACGCAAGCACTGACAACGAATTTAACATTCTTGATGCTGCTGGTGGAGAATGGATTCTTGATTTTGTACAAAACATTTGAGGATGTATGTTATATAGCGGCGGAGCAAGTAAATCGGAATCATCGCTAAAGGAGAATTTTACAACCGCAGGCCGCAGATATATTTTTAAGCAGTGTATGATCTTTGAATCAAATTCAAGTCAAACTAATAAGTGATTTAAAAGGTCATTGTCACTATCTAGTGGATGCGCTTTTATACATTTGAAACCAAATGTATTGTTTTTCGGTTCTAGAGACATTTACATTTACAATTCCCAAAACGCTCGATTTTGAAATTATTTGGTGGTTACTTTAAGTCGCGATATCTATGCTAGTAAAGATGTGATGTGACTTCGTGTGTAGTTGTTTGTCTACGTCCAGTTTTGCACCGGAAGCAGGGTGGGCAAGTCATAAGTTTTTCATATAAAACTGAATATTTCCATTTATACCATGTGTTGTTCAATATATTATAATATAAGGTGATTGTAAATCATTCTGTTTTTAGGGAAAGATTCCTTAGCAACGTGTTCACTGAAGCATATCTTCAAGTTGTAAAACCAGTGCAGTGGTTACATACATATCGTTACAAAATATTCGTTAGTGGAATGTGGAAGTAAAATCTGTTTGGGTAGCTACCTATGAAACTGAACTGAGGAAATTGAAATGTGGTTCACACTTTAAGAAATCACTTTATGAGATTTTTGGGCTTTTGTCGTTCAGTTGTTTATGTACATTAGTGTTCACAATTTTAAACTTGAAGTTTTGATAATTTACGTGCGCATAGTAGAGTTTTAGAGTAGTTTAATGAATTCGAAATAAAACTATACAGTCTCACTCAGTAAGCCGCAACTTATTATTAATGTAATGTTTTTCAGTGTGTTGTTATAAAATTAAAATGTTTTTATTACCGAAACCTAAAGCTTTTCTCCTACATGTAAATCCCGGTCAGGCCTGTCTACGCCATTTTGAATATTTTAAAATAGTTATTAAACACAATTTTCAATAATTTTGGTGGAAAATTTTGAAACAAGAAATAAAAATAAGGATTAAAAAACCATTTTGAGGCCTTTTTCATTTTTGCGAAAAAATGTTTCATCGACCAAAATTCATTAGGCGCACCACGTTGTTAAGCCATTCTAAGATTTTTTGGACGCTCTTTTTGGAAAAAAATACCTCATGGAAAGTCACGATAATGGTTTGGCTTGTTATGCTCGTAAGACAATATTTCGGGTCAGTTGCACTTTGACTTTGACCCGGACGCGATGAAGTTGACCTAAATGTCTTCGGACGTTGAGTCTGCTTGGTCTCTTTTACAGCTCCCTAGTTTATCCTTGTGTAGTAAATATCCCGAGTGTCGTAGTAGGCAGCAGATGTCCGTTATTCTCGTTATAATTACATTGTCTAAAGTTTTGTAAAGATAATAATGAATACTTAAAATTATTAACGATCGAGGTTTTATAGTGTGCTGCCAACTTTTTGGTACATCATAATATTGTTAACATACATAGTGCAACAAAAACAATTTCGTGAAGCTACTACAGTCAGAATTCTGTAGATAGTAGAAACGGACGTTGTAGAAATCGACGAATGAAATAAGTTTATATGTATAGGGTCTCAGGGTCTGGAAAGTGCAGAAACACAATTGTTTTTGGGAAAACCCAGAAAATTTCCAAGCGTCGTAATATACAGTAATAGGAATTCGAGTCATTTTTACAGCTCTCATAATTGCAAAAGTACCAACTGGCATATCCAACTGGGCAAAATCATGGTACGTCTTGTTTGGACATTTGAATGGCGTGTCTGGCTTGTACGAGTTGCTGATGCGTCTTACTGATACAATGCACTGATACTGACTCCACACCACATCTGCACCAGGAAACTGTAACAGTAGACCTAATCATTCCGGTTGCCCCAATGCAATAGTACATCTAATTATGCGAATTCAAATATATTACTTTACGCTTACTTACAACAAAATCTGTAGTGTCACATTCTTCCTATTCTTTCGTGAGCATTCTAAGCAGTGCTCAGTGCTTCGTTAAAAAATAATGACATCAAATTAAGCATAGAATAATTAAGTTAATTATTATTACTCCGTTCATAATTAACTATTTTACTCATTCTCCTGCATCATTACAAACACAAAAAAACTCTTGCATATAAATTAAAAAAGGTATAAGGAGTTACTTAAACAATTTACCTAATAAGGAAAATCACAAACTGGACACTTATATTATTGGCACGCAACCTGAACTCTAGCGATTGCAGTTAAATAACCGCACATTCTTCGTTTTTTAAAATTACGTATATACATGGAAATTATTTCGGAAATATCTTTATCGTGTTAGATCTAATAATCATTATTATTACATATTGTATTATATTTATTATCTGTATGTATTTATATTTTCTTAAGAAGAGAAGGATTTTCTCGCGATGGTGGGGAGGGTGCTTCGACGAGAAATTCTTTTATTCCGCAGTCACGTCATCTCGAAGAGCTTGAACGAGAGGGTCTAGCGTATCCTCCAAAGTCAGAAGGTATCCTGTATTAGCTGAGTTTCGCGCTATCAAAGTTATGACGATTGGTAGTTTATTCAGCTGAATAACCTAGAGTTAAAATGAGCGGATTGTTAGCTTTCAAGTTAACCATAAAAAAAGAATTGCGTCTATCCATTGCAGAGGTGATAATAATGGTCGAACAGACCACAAAGCACTGATGTTAATGGTAATTTATTTACCTGATAATTCTCGTACATAGAAATGATACGGGTATTTTTACCCATACCCAATTTACTCGCTTGGTCTGTAGCATTAGCAAAAGTAGAGAGGAAATTCATTCGGAGGGCAAGCTCTGGAACTGATTCAGCATTAACTAAAAAACAAAAATTAAATATATTATTATTATTCCCTTGACCTGTAAAATGTAGTGACCTACTTAAAAAACCACTGTTCACGCTCTTAATTTTGTCTTTTCTAATTAAATACCCTTTAAAATAGGAACTCCATCTCTATCCGTAATGAGTATAGCGTACAGGCCGTCAACGCTAAATACAAAAAAAAATATTTTAACACGTTATAATTGTCTTTTAAGGGAATCATCTGACAGTATAGTTATTGTAATTGTATTTATCTAATCAATCTTGGGCCTTGGCTGCGTTTTACAGTTTATTCCTTTAGTACTGCTGTGACTGTTAAGACAGCTAATTTTATTATTGTGAGCCATAAATGTAATCTATTAAGAAGCAGACGACTAATTTAATTAAAATACAAATTACAAAGACGCTATTCGAGCTAATATGATTTAAAAAAATTTAAACCATGCCTTTATTTCCTTATTTATACTGAAACAGCAAATAAGCGTAACATTGTATGTATTAGACTGTAATCATAATCGCAAGCGCATTTAAAAGAAACCGATTGATAAAAATATTAAGATAATTGTAGAACAAGTCGCAGTAGTCCAAATAAAACACTGATTCTAATTAATTGAAATACATACATGCACTGCTTACGTCTACCCATATGTCTACAATTGATTGCACTGAATAACTTTAATATTCAGCATGTCGTATCATCATCGTATGTGAAGAATCAAGATGACCCATATCCAGTTTTAACCAAAAATAAATTGCACTGTCTACATAAAACATTAAAATATCATGATCCCAAAAGTATGTAAATAAAACATTTTGAAATTTTTAAAAGCATGCGGAAAGAATATTTTACACTTTTTAAAAACATGCTAATAGAACATGTATTATGAACTTTTCAAAAACTTAACATTTTATGCGTCGATTCAATTTAAAATTTGTTCGACATTAATTAATCATTTTGATCATTCCAGCTTAAATTGGAATTGGGTCATTTTGATTCTTCACAGACTATATTATGCTACCGACGCAGCAGTTTAATAAGTATGAACGAAATACCATACCAGCATAAGAAAAATCCGTTGTATACTATCTTTACATCTTTGTTAGTCAATTTGAATCGGCGGTTTCAAAGTTTCAATGGATAAAAAGAATAATAATTAAACGTAGCAAACACTACTTGCATTCATATTGCTCATAACTTTGCATACCAATAATAATAATAATTTATTCATTGAGTCGATTTGGCCGCAGCCCATACAACATTGGTTATTTACATTTTTAGCTTTGCAGAGGTAATTGATCCTCGGGCATACCAATAATAGAGAAATTAATCACCTTGACTTTACTATCTACATTTTCTTTGTTTAGTTCCTACCTATCTACATAATTTACCGGAATTTTGAACTTTCTTCAATACTGGACCAATTTCATCGTGCCATATATCGTTCGAAAGGTAATCACTAGTAGAATTCAAATAACATAATGCGCCTCTATTTCTACTAACAGTTTCCATGACAACGGCATTTTAATTTTACAATTTAACCTAAAACGTGTTGTATGGGCTACAAACCCAAAACAAAAAAATGGTGTCTGCTTATTTTTAAAGAGCTTTTAAATGATATATCACTCGACAAAATCCATTAATTTTTTTAAATTTTTAATTATGCTTTAGCCCTTGTTTTATTTAAGGATATAATTTAGAATATTTAAATTCTTAAGACTGGAGACCGAGGACCCTCTTCCACTTCCACGTAAAATGCGGAGTATTTTCGGTCGTAGTATAAGTACCTACCTAAAGTATGCAAATTCCCTTTGCTTTATGGTTATATTTTTATATAGTGGCTATAATTTATTAAGTATGACGCATCTTAATCTCTTAATAGTATTACTTCATCATAAAATAATAAATAGCCAGAAAGAGCAAAAGGAAATTTTTAAGTTGAATGCACTCTTTTGTACTCTTTTAGTCAATAGCAAGAAGTAAGTAGTTAAGAAATCAGCATAAGCAGATACAGCAGTAAGTAAGTGTGTGTCATTCCATGACCAAGCTCGCTATCTCCAAGCTAAAAGCTGATATCCTTTTAGTAAATAAATAAAAAAACAAATATTCATTAATATGTTTTTCGAGGTGACCAATTTCTTGATCCCTATGAAATTGTATATGTATGATTCATCTCTTCAGTAACACTAGATAGAACTGCTGCAAATCTAACGAGTCCCCCAAATAAATATATACTTGATGCAATTACATATCACTATTTTGTGACAAATCCCAAATTCGTCACGGGACTGACTAGTGTCTCATTTAACAAGACTTTTGAGAAAGAGAGCGAACACACACATTATTATATGGAAAGTACTGTGACTGGGGGCGTTTTGTTCACATCAGCTGTATAATATATCTGCCTGCCGCATTATTTTAAGAACAACTACTAATTCGAGAATTATAAAGCTTCAGAAAATCAGAAGAGTATATACTAATTGATAATTATGTAAAACTACTTATATATATTTTACACAACAAGAGCTGGAAATACTGGACTAAAAAACGAAAATAGTAATAGTACACAGGCTTGTCACACAATACTTACCTCGAGAGTATTTGCATGAGACCTCTGCGCAGTTCCTGTCAATATAAAAACAAGTTTTCTTAGACGAAATCCAATTATTTCATTCGGAAATTTTGAGCAAAAATTAAGAAACGAATAATAAAAATTAGAGGAAGAAATCCGACTCACGTCTGCCATTGTATTTAAAGGTAAGGTCTTCTCTCTCCAGCACAATTAAGTAACTACAATCAACACTTCTTGACAACTAAAATCTATCACTTTTGCTGGCTGTTATAAAATCAAAAGTATTTAGCCTCTTCTTCTTTTCTATCTGTTGTTGCATGTACGAGTCCGGGTAAAACTCCTATTGCACTAGTTACTACTTACTTACGTATGTTTACTGTGTACTCAATTTAGTTTTTTTTTCATGTGACAGCTAGCCCGCTTAAATTCAATTTTCCACTATCATGGTTCGAACTGGCGGCCTTGGAGGTTTGAAGGAGGCTGACGAAACCGTCCTTGGTATTGTGGCTGAGGTCGACAGCGAGATCAAAACAAAAATCGGGGAAAAATTAGGTGCATTGCCTGGCTCTATCCGACCGGTGGGTTATAAAACGCAAGTAGTTGCTGGAACTAATTTCTTCGTTAAGGTAAAAAAAAGAGTTTTATTTAATTTTTTACAAGTTGTAGACTATATTTTTGAAATTTATAAAGTAATCAGTAGTCCTACATTGAGTACTAACTAATAGGGTTCGAGCCTCAAGTTGTTTTGATACTTTTATTATCACTACTACTGCTACTAACCCATAAGCGATAAGTCCAAAGTACAAGTTTTTTATTTCCCAAGCTCATTAATATTTTTGTAGGCTTGGCTTAAGTGTTGTAGGAAGTTCAGTCAGTATAATGTGTGTTGTTTCGTAATGACTTAAATAAATTACACACATACGTTTTTTTTGTTTCACAGTATAATATTTTAAATATTTGTAGAAAATTGAAGTAAGTAGGATCTATCACTTTAAAAGTTAGCCGTTGGAGTTAAATTTAAGTCTAAATTGATTTCTAGTTAAGCTGTGCAATCTATGGCCAAGAAGTTTGTGTTGTGTGTTATCAAATGTCTAAGTCATTACTTTAATTAGAGGAGATATTACTGGTTTGACCTCATTTAAACTGACTGGCTTTGGATGCGTACTTTAATTCTGTCTGTGTGTGTAACTTCCATATATATAGTATATATGGGTACAACCAGTAGCTTTTTAAGGTCTATCATCTGTATGGCATATGGACTAAAGTGTGTATTTCATAAATAAATGTGTGGTAAACTTGTGTTATATTTGTGTTTTTTACAGATTCTTGTGGACGAGCAGAAAGTTGTTCATTGCCGAATTTACAGGAATCTACAAGGCGGCGTATCCCTTCACAGTGTCACTGAGCAAAAGTCACATGAGGATGAAGTTGACTTCTTTTAAATTGTGGTGATATTGTGGCCATTCACAACATCAAAACAATGTTTTGACTTTCGTATAATTTAGTCTAGAATTTGTAATCGTGTAATTTTTTCTCTTCATTAAATTTTTCTATTCCTTACAAAATGTCATTTTTACTCTCAAAACACCATTTGGTGTTGAGGAAGAACTATTTTAAAATGTATCTTAAGAGGCCGTATGCATCAGGTGATTAAATATTGTTTTCATGAAAATTTCATGCAAATTTAAAGTCAATCGTTTATTATGATATAGTAGGAATTATGCTGCTCACCAATTTTACTAATCCCTCCACCCATTCTTATGTTGGTGATTAAAAAGATGAATAATTATAGAACTACATAAATATCATTCATTTACAACTGTCCCTCTTCGTTTGTGTATATTAAGGCCTTTTTTTGATGTGTAATCTTTTGGTGTCAATAATTATTAATTGGTTTTGTAACAGATACGTCCATGTATCCCTTAAGAGTATCTATCGGTTCTACTGTTAAAGAGGTTAAAAAACCGAATGCAGTGTCTCTCATTCCGATCCATTACTGTAACTAAAATTTTTTCTATAAACGTTATGTCCTTATAATTTGAATAAACATTTATATTCTTAATTCTTCTAAGAATGTATTGCAGGGGCTACTTATTTTCATTGAGCATTTGAATTCAATTAATGTAGATAATCAGTCATTGACTCAGACTGAATTGGGCCACTTACAATGGATGCTAAAAAAAGATTTGCTGGGTCAAGACATGTTCTTAATTGGTCCGCCGGGTCCAATGAGACGTCGACTGGCCATGGCATTTGCAGAACTGACTCGGAGGGAAATCGAGTATGTTTGCTTGTCAAGAGACACAACTGAGTCCGACTTGAAGCAGAGACGGGAAGTTTCCCAAAAGACAGCCACTTATGTTGATCAGGTTGTGATAAGAGCTATTAATTATGTTGTCTATATCATTAACAGAAAATCATCTCCAGTATAGCCATGAGTTTGCTTAAAGAAAATTATATAGCTCAACTGACACTGACCTCGTTTTTTTGACATGAGGTGGCTCGCTATAACGCGTGCAACTAATAGCTTCTACTTTTTAAAACTCATGAAAATAATTTTGGAACAACTTCTCCTTTTTCCAGACTGCTGTTAAGGCTGCGACGCATGGTAGGCTGTTAATAGTAGAAGGTATAGAGAAAGCTGAAAGAAATGTGCTACCTCTCCTCAACAATTTGCTGGAAAATCGTGAAATGCATTTAGAGGATGGTCGTCACTTAATTGCCCATGACAGATTTGACAAACTTCTAAAAGTTAGTATTTATTTTATTCATGCATCGCATTTATTTTAGTTTTTTTACATATTGAAGCACACACCTACCTGCATACATGATTATTATTGTTGATTATATATAATTAAAATAATTAAATTTTAAACCTTCCTTCACAGGAAAATGATGCGGCTTCTTTAGAGCGTTGGAAATTAGTACGAGTTCATGAGGATTTTCGAGTAATTGCCTTAGGACTACCTGTTCCAGTTTTTACTGGTAATCCTCTTGATCCTCCGCTACGATCGCGATTCCAAGGTCGCAGCATAATTCCGCCTACTCCCGAGGTAAGCGAATCTCTTTGTTTTTGTTAAGTAAAAAATAAGGCAGGAGAATAAAATAGTGCAGCGGCGGAAACCTGACCACTTTTGTTGATAATTGTATACTCTTATGATATTACGTATTTTCCCAAAGCTTTCGTTGAAAAGGTAAAATGTTCGAAAGTCATGAGAGTTTCGAGTTTCTTGTCCCTTTATGTATTTTTGGATTGGTCAGTTTTGCACCCGCTTGTATACGTTTTGCATTTTTTTCCTAATAATAAATTCGTCACAGATTTCATACCTGGTCCTATGGCACTTTGTTTTGTTTTGAACAACAAACTACATCCATTAAGTAAAATGTGCAAAGCCCATGAATATTTATTTCTTCTGCAATAAGGAAAATCATAAAAATTAGTCGGCTCCAGTTTAATCGATTATAGTGTTCTATATACCACTATAGTTAAAATTGCTCACATAATTCTATTGATTCATGAGTTGTTGGTAACTCATCGATCTTCCATCATTTTTGCTGTTGTAAATACAGTTATTAAATAATTATACACGAATGCTTCAGCAAAGCTGTGCAATGCAGATGACACAAAATAATGGTTTAACATGATATTATGCGGTATTCAAAATTCAAACTAACCAAATTGCACGTTGCATGACTCGATTTCTCTGCATGCATTGCACTGTCACGGCCAGAAAATTCCATGTCTACTTACTGTGTGTATTTATTTATACCATCTTATCTAGTACTAGAAATAAGGCCCCCTGCCTACGGCAGGGTCACGTTGGGGGCTGAGAATGATGGGTGGAAGAACGCTTACACATACCAAGCATGAGTGGACCCATAATTATTTGGCTATAATCGAGTATATGAGAAGTTGGCAGGCGTAAGCTTGTACGACCCTCACGGGTGAGATCAAAAACCGGATGAAGTAAACGGGGGCTGTGGAAAGGAGAAGGACACAGTAACCATCACTGCTTATTCGCTACAGGTTGTTGGCAACTGACTTATACCAACTGCCTTGTGTCAAGAGTCTAGTGGCAACCGCCGCACGGAAAACTTCCCCGCGGCAAATGCCTCGTGGAAACTGTCGTGTAAAAACCATTCGGCAATTCAGCAACTGCTTAGAGGTACCTGCTTCGTGCCATCTGTCTTGTAGCAACTGCTTGGTGGCAAATGTGTTTTGCCGACTGGCTAGGAAGGCATCTGGCTTGTAAAAACTGCCGTAGGAAAACCGCGTTGTAATCACTGCTATGTGGGCAACTGTTAGCTGCAACTACTTTGCAGCAACCGCACTACGGTAACTGCCTTCTCGAAACTGCATTACGGCAACTGGTCAAAGAAAACCACGCCGTAGGAATTGCATTTCGGGCAACTGCGTTGTAGCAGCTTCCTTGTAGCAACTAACTTGTTGAACTTGCCCTGGGCCAACTGCTTGGTCACGAATTCCTTGTGGCAACAGTCTTAAACCAAAGTTCGTGTCGAATCTCCAGTGTAGCAAAATCTTTGTGGCAACTGTTTGTGAGCAAATGTTTTGCGTCAACGACCTTGTAGCCATTATTCAAAGGCCACTGTCTAGCGGCAATTGTCTTGTAGGCACGACCTTAAAAGTGGAGGGAGGGAGAGTGCTGCAGGGGTCTGTTAAAAAACAACCGCTACACGGCAACTGTCCAAAGGTAACTTCTTGGTGACAACAACCTTGTGACAACCGCTTTGAGGCAAATGTCTGGTGGCAAGTGCCTCTTGAAAACTGCCTTGTGGCAAATACCTCGAAGGTAGCTGCTTATGGTAAATAGCTTGTGTCAACTGTCTAGGAGAAACCGCGCTATAATAATGTCCTTATGAGCAACTGCCGCGGGGAACTTCCTTGCAGCAACAGCCCTGTGGCCATTTCTGTGTTAACTGTCTGGTAGAAACTAGGTTGTAGGAAGTGCTTTTCAAACAACCGCCCTATAAAAACTTCCTCGCGGTACGTGTTTCGTGGCAGCTGCCTTGGGCGTATATCCCGTGTGATACGTGCTTTATGTGCAACTGCCTGGCGGCAACTGCCTAATGGCAGCAATCCAGTAATAACTTCATTCCGGATAACTGGCAAGCGGTTACCACCAGGCAGCTGCATTCAACATGTTGCCGTCATTCAGTTCCCACTTCCCACCTGAAAGTTTCTACCAAGCCGTAGCCACCAAACGTTTTCCATCAGTAAGGGCTACTTAATAAAGCGCATCTGGCAAGATCCATTAGAGAGTGGCCATCAAACAGTTAGCATTTTGCAGTTACCTTCAAGTAGCAACTACAAAGCAGTGAAAATCAGGGAGTTGCACCCAGACATTTTCCATCAAGCATGTGCTACCAGGTGGTTGCCTTGAGGCAGTTTCAATCGGAAAGATACTATCCGGTAGTTGCCATTAGGCAGTTGCTTTGAGGGAGTTTCTATCAGGCAATTATCTAGCTGCTGCCAAGTAGTTACCTCCAGACAAGTGTCATAAGGCAATTGCCATTACGCTGTTCATTTTTGGCTAGTGGCATTTTGCGCATACCAACTGGCTTATTTTGCCAAGAAAACACCTTAAAGCAGTTTTACAAGGCAGTGATCATCAGGCAGCTGAATGCAGGTGGTAAATATCATTCACAGTTGCCACTATAAATTCGCCCTGAGGCAGTTTCCGTTAGGCAGTTCCTACCATACTACTGCAGTCAGGCCATTTGAACCATGCAGTGTTATGCAGGATTATGCCATTTGGCGGTTTCCATTAGACAATTGTTATAAGCCAGTTGCTAACAGACAGATGACACCATGCACCGCAATTGTTACCAGGTAGTTGTCTTCATTCAGACGTCACCACGTAGTTCATACCAGGATGGTGCCATCAAGCTGTTTTTATTCAGCATTTTCAATCAGTTAAGGCTTTATTAGGCTGTTAAGGTTGTTATCCCGACTTGTTAATATTTCTTTAAATGACGCTGTAAACTTTGCACGTAAAAATTGTCTTATAACCGTATTTTTTGCATTTTGGAAAGTTATTTCGGTTCTACCAACTGTCTTGAGACACATCTTTTTTTTCCTGCCTAGATCTGTAAAAGGTTGTCAAATATTTATAGGTTTTTAATTGACTTGTGTAACATTGAAGTTAGTCAGAAAATATTATCCTGTCATTTAGTTATTTATAAATGGCGCTTGATGTTCTGCATGTTTATTGTTTAGTAGTCACCACAGCTATAATGTGATAGGTAGTACTGTTGTGAAAAATTTTATAGTTGTATTGAGCAACGATACGGGTCTGAAATTTGCAAGATTCTCTTTCTGTTTTTAAACAGAAGTTGTTGTGACTCCTTTTCACTTGGTAGGAATTGGTTTCTTGGGTAGTATTTGGTAAGGCACGTGTGTAAGTGACGTTGTGTGGTTTTTTTCAGCTGCTTTCACACGTTGTTCGGGATTCCATTGCTACCAAAAGCTTTAGTATTTACTAGAATCTGTGTAGCTGTAATCACTGTCTTTTCAAACGGATGTAAACAATGTAATCAGTTCATGTTCCAATTGAATTCGGAATAAAGTTCTTGTATGTGCCTTTAATAGTAAAAGCATTTGTGAATTGGTAATTTTGATAATCCTAGTTTATAAAAATAATGGCATATTTTTGTGTTGACGGGCCAAGTACGTACCCGGTTTTTAACAACCTGAGGGTGACTTTACTCTCTGTTAAGCGTTTCAAACTTTTTAAAAGTAATTTTGTCTGGTGTCATTTGTAGTATTAAAGTTAAGTTTTGTGGCTTTTTGCATTACCAGAAAGGCTTCCCTAACTTTAACCACTAGATTTTAATGGAATCTGACAGTATATGAGAGCTACAATCGCAATATAACAGTATTTGTCATATTAATATCAGTCAATATCAATATTTAGTTGGCAATAATCAAGTATTTGAGGGGTTGGCAGGTGTGTGCTGGTACGACCCAAATGGGTGAGATCAGAAACCGGATGGAGCTTAAAAACAGAGACAGCAGGAAATAGAAGAATACAGTTGCTAGCACGGCATATTACCGAAAGATTGTTGGCAATATCCTAGTAGCAACTGCCAAACGGCATCTTGCTTGTGCCAATAGCCTAGGAGCAACCGCTGTGAAGAAACTGCATTATGGTAACTGTATGTGGGGCAATTACTCCGCGTCAAAGGCCTACTGCCCAAAGGTAACTGACTCAAGGCACCTGCCTTGTGACAACTGCTTGGTGCCAACCATGATGTACCGACTGCTTAGGTAGGCAGCTAACATGTGACAACTGCATTGCGGTAACTGCCTTTTGGAAACTGCATCATGGAAAACGCCTTGTGGCAACTGACCATTAAGAAACCCTTAAGAACGGTCTTTCGGGCGACTTCAATGCGGTAAATGCGTTGCAGCGGCATCCTCGTAGCAACTAACTTTTCGAACCCGCCCTAAGGCAACTGCTTGGTCACAGATGTCTTGTGGCAAACCTCAAAGCAAATTTTGGGTGATAACTCCCGTGTAGCAACATCTCTGTGGCAATTGACCGGGGCAACGGTTTTGCGGTAACAGCCTTGTGGCCATTATGTGAAGGCCCCTGCCTAGCAACAATTGCCATTAGGTATTTGCGACCATGCAGTTTCTCTCAGTCCATTGCCACTAACAATTTGATATCGGGCAGTTGCAGTCAGGCAGTTGCCACCAGACACTTACCACCGTACGGTTTCAGCTAGGCGTCTACCGGATGGCAAATGTCTTAAAAAATTTTCTGCAAGCTAGTTTTGAGTTGCAATGAGGAAGTTACCATTGAGCGGTTGCTGTCAGGGAAGTTTCATCAGGCAGATACCTTCTGACAGTTGCAGCCAAGTAGTTACTACTATGAATTTGCCACCACGCATTTGCTATTAAGCTGCTGACATCTGGCAGTTGTCATCGAGGTTGAATCAGGCAGTAGCCATCAAGTAGAGAACCAATAGGAATTTGCAACAAGACAGTCACCATTAGGCTGAAGCCAAAAGGCTGGTGCCAGCTAACATTCATGTGGAAGCTCAGTTTAGACAGTGGCCACTACATAGTTGCCATATTACAGTTACTTTTAACTGAATACCAAAAGGTATAGAAGCAGTTGCACTTAGGGAGTTGCTTCAATGCATTTGCCATCATCTAGTTGCCACCAGGAAATTGGTTGGCATGAAGCAGTTTCCACCAGACAGTTGCGACCACGCAGCTGCATCCATGAAGATAGACCAAGGCCCTTTTAGCCATGAAATTGCCAAAGCTACTTATCAATTGTTCCTAGGCAGTTGCGACTAGGCAATTAATGCCAGGCAGTTATCATCAAGCAGGTACCATCAAGCAGTTGCACAATGGCAGCGGTCATCATGCACTTTCTATCTGATAGTTTCCACGTGGCAATTGCTATGACGCAGCTCCCAACAGGTAGTTGCTCCTTGGCAGTTTGGTCAAAGCAGTTGCCACTAAACAGTTACTACCGGGTAGTTTCTAGCTGGCTGCTGCAACACTGCTGTTTCCACTATGCAGTTGCCATTAGACTGTTGTCTTTAAGCAGGTTCATTATTGCAGTTGTTACAATCAGGTATTTGGTGGCTTGCTCCCGAACCTGGGGTTAGCGACATTCAGTGGGTTACGTAGTACACGGGTTGGTTATTGTATAATGTAGGCATCTGTAAATTCCCATCTAGCACATGTCATCTGACGGGAGCCATCGAACAGTAGCCACCAGAAAGACGCTTTCAGGCAGTTACTTTTTCAAGCCCGTGGTCGAATATGGAAAAAGTTATCAATTTCTCCTTAATTTTGTGCTTTTGGTATCTCAATTTGCTTGCATTCCCATTTCTCTACATGTCACCCTTATTAAGGTAGCCTTAGTATAATGTCCTTGGCGTTTTCATAACTGCTTGGTTGCTTTTGCTAAGTTGTAACAGCATACTGTCAACTACCCAGTGGGCCTGGTGGCAACTGCTTGGTAGCACCTACAAAGTATGTAGGAGGTTTAAAATTGGATTTTCGTTTGTCCGTGTTGCCAGCTTTAGATGTTTCCATGGATTGTTTTCGCATTTGTTTTTGGCATTGCATATGTACAACACTCGTTCGTGTCGTTCGTATGGGCAAAGGACTTTTTATTCTATTCTTTCCTACTTCCCGTTCAGCAAAAACTCGTTTTGTACCTCGGATTCTCTGTTACCTTTGCTCGCGTTTTGGTTATATGTATCCTGTGAAGACAAGTGAGGTGTCGAAATGACCGTATTTCAATTCTGTTTCGTCTCCCAGCGCATTGTATACTAGTTTGTGCCTGCGTTATAGTGTTTTTTGACTGTTTTTCCGACCGCTTTTTTTTCAAAAATGCGTTGAAAGGATGCCAATCTCTCGTACTTTTGGGATACATTTCTTTCAATTTCTCGCCTTATTTCTCGTCCTTGGTTTGTTCCGCATCTTTTGGCACCATTGTCCGGTTTGTGCGTTGCGTCTTTCAAAAGCCTTAGCCCGTAAACGGACCCCTTGTTTTTCCTTGTTTTACGATTTTGCGTTTTGGAAATCTCCGTTTTTTGGGCTTGGCTTTCACATATCTCCATATCTGAGCATTTATTTGTACTCCTCGCGTCATTCTGCGTCTAATGGTACCACTTGCGTCTTACTACGTTCAGTGGTTTGGGAGCTACACGTCGATTAAGTGTCAATACACTAGATTATGTTATAGATCTGAGCATTTATTTGTACTCCTCGCGTCATTCTGCGTCTAATGGTACCACTTGCGTCTTACTACGTTCAGTGGTTTGGGAGCTACACGTCGATTAAGGCTCAATACACTAGATTATGTTATAGATGCTATTATGTTGTCTAATCCTACGTTCCCATTCAGAACTTAATGTTGAGGTAACAATTTTGTTCAACCGCAGAGACCACATATGTAGTTTGTGCTTTATAATAATTGAAGGGTTTTTTGGCAAAACGGGACAAATCCATCTAATAAAATTTTACAGGAACAACGAATATTACGATTAAAAGGTGACGGTGAAAGTATTATTTTTTAACTCAATTTTGTACTGTAACTGACGAAGAGCTATTACAAACAGTTTCATAAATCAATAAATCTGGACTGAATTGTTTTTTGGACCTATCCCATTTTTCCAAAAAATCAATAATTTGACATGAAGCAAAAATGCAAAAAGTCCATGAGATGAAATTTTAATCGTATTGAGTGAAACCAAACTTTTTTTAACTCTTAAACTTTTTCTTGCATAAAAAATTCACGCACGTCAATATTATCTTCTACAAACTACGTAAACACACAAAAACAAAATTTAATCCAGAAGTGCATGTTATATTTATACTTATCCCGTTTTGCCAAAAGCGAAACTTTCGCTATTTAAAAAAAATTGATTTGGTTGAACTTTGACCTTTACCTATCAACACAGTAACGTGTCTATAGTTCACATAACGCAAATAATCTGATTTTTGGAAAAACAAATGACTTATCCCGTTTTGCCAAACAATTCTTCAATTATAGGTAAACAAACTAGCACACTATATTGGTATGTAAGTATTAGCATACATGTGAATCATGTGATATAGTATTTTCAATGCAGTTAGATACATACCACCAAAGGTACGAACTCTAATAAAATACCAAACCAAGAAAAAGTTGTATGCCTCCTCTAATCTGTTCATAATTTTCGAAGTTATTATTATCATGCTAGATTTCCGTTCCTAAATCCGCTTCTCTAACTTATAAATAACAGGTATTATTCAATACTTATCTTACTCTCGACCCTCTTATGGAGAAAAATTTTCTTGTCCCGGTCCCGGTTTATTTATTATATTTTGGAATGTAAATGGAACTAGGTCTTTACCACACAAATCATAATATCAAACTTTAACAAAACTGTGCTAAAACTATCATTTTTCGAGTTTCAACCTAGACATGTGTACCTACCTATTTAATTGATATGTACTTTGGTAATGCTGTTGCATGCTGGCTGTTGTATGCTGCTGCTGACGTAGGTAGCAGATAATATAGCACAATGTAATTATTCTATGCGGGCACCAATTTTCCTATATTACACAAGGACACTTTTTAAGTCCTCAATTTAGTTTTAAAATTCTTGCACAGTATTTTTTTAAGCTGAGAAAAGAAAGAATCAGATGTCAGTTCATATGTATATAGAATGCCACGTCCATCCCAAGCCTTTTCGTTAGTAAGGAAGGGAAAGGGAAAGTTCAAATCAAATTGAAAGTGAAAGCGAGCGAGATTAAAAGGAGAAAAATCCGGAATCCTAGAGAACGAAATAAGAAGGCTTGTTTACATTTCAGTTTTTAAAACTATATATTATGTTGATATGGAAGTGTCTATAGCATAGTACCTACTATATCCAACCTTTTTGAGTAATCAATTCTGCTTTTACGGAGTTTCGTTTTAAACCATTTAGTGTACTGCTGAGATTCAGATATTAAATGAAATGGGATTTGACAACCAAAGGAGAAGGTAGCTGCACTTTCATAGTCACGGTGGTGCAGCGGCGGATCCAGGATTTTTTTCTGGGGGGGGGGCTAATGACCGCCTGGGGGGGGGCTAACAATGTTAAACCGCCATATTGAAAATGGCCGCTCTGTATCCCTGCAATGTTAAAAAATCTCCTTCTGGAGGGGGCTAAAGCCCCCTAGCCCCCCCCCCTCTGGATCCGCGGTTGCGGTGGTGTGCGCTGTAGACATGTAAATCTCTGGTACTGGTAGGTGCATAAATGTACGTTTAGAAGAAGGTGTAAAAATAAAATGCTAAACCTTTTAGGAATTATAGTTATAATGTCCCTTTCTTTTTCTTCCTTATCATGGAAAGACGGAGACATAAGGCAGAATTGCATTCGGCTGGATAGCGATAGGAAAGCCCTGTTGGACACCATAGAAAATGCCTGGCAATTTCGTTTATTTCATTCTTATTGTGTGTGTCTCCGCTGGCACGCACGGTGAACAAGTCAATTCTCCATGTGTTCACTCACGATGAGATGTGTGAACTGCCTGAACATTTTGATTTACCTATGTAGTCCCCGTGTAACTCCTACTACCTCATACCAGTACCAGTACCAGCACCAGAACCAGGAATTTGGAGTAAGTTTGCAGTTTAGATTTAGATCCTGAACCTCGTAAGTTGATCAGTTTAGCTAAATTCCCATGTATGTACATACAAACCTAGTAAATGTCTTTTTGCACAGTAGTAGGCAACAGCACCAAACAAAAATAATGTAGCCTAATGCTTCTATTTAAGTTAAGTTGGATCGTCCTCCTATGAGTCGACAATCTTGAGCAGCCCAAAATAAAATGGAAATTTTTGTTTTGTGTCTAAAAATACTCTGCATAGGGCATAGGGTTTCAGGATATATGGACTGTAAGTATACTTTTTCTCTCATATTTACAGTTCTATTTCTAAAGATAGGATTCCACTCGCGCCAAATGTATTACAAATACACCTCCTAAAACTACGTGTGACAATGTCATGATTAAGCTTTCTCTCCATGTGGAGCTTGGACTTGTGTGGGGTAAGGTGTGTCTCGGTCTCGGTCTCAGTTTCTACCGTTATTGATATCTCAGTAAGATATCTCTCTCCTTATTTATATCCATACATCTAAACAGTGGAAATAGATTCCAGGATAAAAATATTTTTAAAACGTGTCTCCGTCTACTTTGTCAAAAATCAAGAATCAGAAAAGAGTGTTAATTTTTGTGCGCGTAGTACTTACACACACACACACACACAATATTTTCTTTCTGAGGCAGTTGGCCATGTGAATAACATTGTAACGTGTAGACCAAGTTGTCTGTAACTCTGTAATAGTCTGACAGGGACAATCAAAATAATTACGAAATAATTGGCATATAAAAAGGAAACGGGAAGGATTCTGAAAACTCCAGCACCAGTACTAGAACCAGCTTACTGAGTGTGGGTGAGAATCTGAGGAGCTTTCTCTCGCCTTGTGTGTGGCAGGGGAAAGTGAGGAAAAACGTTGTGTGGGCTCACTCGTTCTCAGTGCATTTCTGTTGCTCGGTACTTGCGGCATAGGTAAAAATAGTCCATGTAATTCTGTGATGACTTCAGTGTGGAGACCGGCACTGATGCAGCATGTTCTCCCGCCTGCTCATCATCCCAGAGAAGGCTCGTCCACTCCACTCCACTACTGGACAGATATCCCTACTCAAGATTTATAGACACGATTAAGTAAAAAAAACTAGAATTATTTGTTAAAGGAAGTTTACACAAAACCTAAAGTAAAATGTGGGCCACTTTCCCCGTGCGATAATAAGTGAAAACTAGACGAGCATTGATTCAAACGGTATACAAATGAGCTGTGGGGGAAGTTACTCGTGGAGTTTCTGTTTCTATTTCTATTTCTATTTCTATTTCTGGAATTATATCAAGGAGTATATAATTTATTGCAGCACTAGTTATTCTTGCCTCGCATAAGATGTGACGGTAGCGGGGCTATAGATAACTATAACTTTGTAAAACCAATAAAGAACCTACCCAGCTTTTGTGTATTCTTCCAGTTTGAGGTGTGCAAGTCTATTGTGAACAGAGAAAGAAAGTACTATTGGTGACTAGGAGCAATGTGCGTAGAGAAAAGACAGCCAAGAAAAATAAAAGATTTCTGTGTGTACTACTAAATTTACATGCCGAGACAAAAAAATACAGGAATGTATATACAAGGGAGGAGAAGAATTCTCAATGGGGAGTGCAGTACAGACACGTGCATCATTCATCATAGTTGAGCGCTGAACATTATTTACGACGAGGAGTCCCCATGAGGTCTCCCATAGATTTGAATGAGCGCTAACCGGCGTGATTTATGGTCACTATGTGGGACAGTGCGAAAAAACCGATCAAGATTAAGAGTGTCATTCAGTCAGATGGGACGAGGCGATTCCTCCTTCATGACAACATTAAAGAGACTGGCAGTCCAGCAGCAGCGGGCAAGCACGCTCCCACCACTCATCACGAGACCAAGAAAGTCATTGTCAAGATTGCAAATTTTCAACGTGAGGACGAAGAGGGCGGAGTCCGGATTGATCCACTTCAGTACTCATCCTCATTAACGATTCATAGTAATAAAAAAGTTTGTGTGTCATCAGACTTGAAGAGCTTCACCCAGCAGCAGCAGCAGCAGCATAGGGACAGTGGGGGGAAGGAGGGTGTTGCGGGTAATATTGTAGCCAGTGATTTCCTGGAAGTGAATGGGAACCGTGTCTGGAGACAGAGTCGAAGACTATTTAAAAGTTTTGATCTCAGACTTGGAAACGAGAGGGACTTTGACTTGCCCCTCATCCACAGCTGCACGGAGACTCACAGTAGTATTTATGAGCTTTTCACACTGGACAGATTCGGTATGGCCAAACTGGGGGATGAGCACCACCAATTCAACGATGGCTTCTTCACAGACGTTAACTCTAATAATTCCAATTCCAATTCAAACTCCAACGCCACACCAGCCTCCGAATCTATTCTGCCTCTGAACTGGAAGCAAACTAGTTCCTGGACAAAAGGAGATATTTTTGAGAATGGGACACGCGACTCGAAGCGGGGCTTAGTGTACGGATACGGTGGGGCCAGGCTGGGTCCAAATCATCGGGAGACAAGGTCTTTGTCACCGGAACTCATGTCCGTGTCCGCCTCAAATCTCCGGGAGAAGGAGTCCAATTCCCTCTGCATGCGGATCATGACTTGGGTCTACAAGGAAGTGAAGAAGAACAAAGGGAGTTTGCCTAGTGGAGTGAAGGCGAGTGATATGAGAATCCTTAATGGGCTGAGCCTCTCATCACCGGCAGAGTCTCTTCTGTCCGCCTCTAATTCCAATTCCAATTCGGACAATTCCAGTGTCGTCGAGATTGAAAGTAATCATAAAGGAGCCGGGAGCGGGAGTGGTGACGAGTCGAGCTGCCCTCTGAAAAAATTCCCTTCCTCTATCAAGAAAAGTATTATGTCTGCGACCGGCGGCGGGGGACGCGGCGGCGGCGGTGGCACGAACGGTGTCTATGGCGGCGGATTTGGTCGGGGACCGGAGGAGAAATTAAAGAGTAATAATAAAAAATCTGTGACGATTGTGGAGGATTTAAATCATATTAAGCAGAAGAAAAAAAGGAAAAAAAGACAAATTGCCGCCGAAGAGGCGGCGGCGACGACGGCGGAGGATGGGGGTGACATCAAGACGTCGGACAATGGTCAGATTTGGGGGGAAGTGAAATTGGATGACTGTGTTGTGTATCTAATGGGGGAGACGAAAGCGAGACCCATTTGTAATATTGAAGTGCCAGAGAATAAAGACAAAATTCAGCTACATATTTTCCTGCCGGTTATCGAGTAAGAACAATATACCTGTACCTATATAGACTAGCTAAATATTTACCTGGTAACCCTAACCTTAGTCTGACGGTTATTTTTTACATTTTTTTTAAATTGCAGTAACAATGGCTTTACTACTGGAGATGTTGACAATCGGAGCGATTCATCGGGGTCATCAAAGAAATAACAGATATTATAAATAAATATTGTACTACTATACTTACGTATACAACTGGTATAATTCGAAATTTACGGATTTATTAGTACTTTGTAGAAATTATGACACACAAGTACTTTTGCTTAAATGTCAAAATACAAAGAGGCAGAAGTCAATATGCATATAGGAATGTGATATAATTTTTATATTGACATTTGGTATATACCTATAATTATTGTATATTATAGAGCAAGCCATTTTAGGATGCTTCTGAAATTTGTAAATTTTAGAAATGCCGAGAATAGATAGAGATTTGGGTTTGTATATATTTTTCTTTGTAACAATAATATTATTGTAAATACCTTCCTGTATGTACCTATTCTCAATGTCAAAAGTCGAGATAGCTGGTTAGGGCTGTCCAAACCCTGCCCGTGTCCATTTGATTGCATGGATATGAAACTCTTGGGACAGCCCTGCCCAGGTATCTCGACTTTTGACATCGAGAATAGGTATGCATTTCTGCTGTATTCCCATGACTGTTAAATAAATTAACTGAAAAAAAAGAAAATCTCATTTCCCCCTTGGTACTGGTGATTCTCAGAAATACTTTATTTTATGGGTAAAAGTTAAATTTTGATTTTAACTTTTTTATTTTCTTGTGGAGTTTTTGGTTTGAATGTTTGAACTGAACTGTGTATGTGTGTGTGTGTGAGCGCTAAGTGGAGTGATTTGGATTTGAAGATAAAAAAAGTGTTTAGTGATGCTCTATCGCTTATTTGTACAGACAGACAGGCGGTCGTAAGGTTTCTTTGCGAAGGAATTTTACGATTGAGGGAAGGTAATTTCCATATCGATTAACTCTTGTCAGCGGTGATGATGCGAAATTAGTAATTTCCGCCGACTTTTATCGTGAAAGTTTTTCTTGTCCAACAACTTTGTGAGAGGAGGAGTGTGTGTCTTTGAGCTTTCCTGCTTTGGGACTATTAGGTATGGAGTGAAACTTACGTGTGCATAGCGAGAGGTACTTCTGCTCTCAGATGAAATTTATGTTCATTTCCTTTAGGAGCAAGTGCTACCTTGACGAATGGAGCACACGCTTCTTTTTATGTACTCACACACTCAACTCACCATCAGTAGTAGTCCCTCAATCTCGAATAATATACTAGAAATTCTCCAGTAATTTTTTTATATCACTACTGTGGACATAATATACTATAGGAAAGTTTACCCACAGGCCCACAGGTACCTTACCGTCACCGTAGAATCAGTATAGAATAGAAGAACAGAGCTAAATTGTGGTGTGGTTGTCGTCGTCAATCCTCATTTTTTCTTTCCAGCAAAGCTTTGCTTACATACCCTAATTCGAATTCCGGTTTTAGGGATACACATGCACCTTTTTCCCCTGACACAGACAGACAGACTTAAGGCGACGACCGACAACGACGACGGAAGGATTGGATAATAACGCCGAGCCTGGCGTTAGCCTTGGATTTTCTCATGGCAATTTAATTTTTTGATATCAGCTCGCGTGATTCAGTGTGAGTGATGCTCAGGAGAAGTGAAGCTTCATCTACACGAGAGTGTTGATTACATGAATTCCACATAAAAATGACGGGAAGGATCTCATGCATGTTTTACGTGGGCTTTCCCTTCTATTATTACGTGACTCTGGTTGGCTTTATTTTATTCTTTTTGGAAGGCATGATTTTATTATGGAAAATATTGTATACCTACCAAAAAGTAAAATTAAACTGAAAAAAAAATGTTAGGAACCAAATTTTTTATGCATTTTCCGTACAGCTCATACAATGGAATGTAGCAAATACGGAAAAAAGTCAGTGCATAAAAATGCATTCCAGTTCCAGTTGCGTCACTCAGCTTCTTTTGCATTCCAGGAAAATGTCACTAGCATATACATGCATAGGTACACAGTCTTTCTTTAGAAGGAGCATTTTTGTTTGCTCAGTAATAAATTAATGTCGTATATGTTACAATTACACTAAAAAAATTGGTTTGCGAAATACAATACAATGGAAAGCATAGTATAGTGACGAAACACGACAGTGACATGGGTAAAGATTTATGTCTTTGTATAAGGATTTGCTCTAATATTAGGTATTCGTGTCAACTGTCAGCATGATTTTAATGGACTACATAATATTTTTGTTACAGGAGACACTGGCCAAACTTCAAGAGCTGGCTCCTAATGTTCCACTGGATGACTTGAAGAATTTAAATACTCTTGCTTATTCGATAATCTGGTCAAATGATCCCGACTTCCGTCTCACTCAGAATGAACCAGGGAATATCAGTCTCCCACATTTCCCATTAGATAGTTTGTATGATGCTGCTCTCCTTTTGGTAAAAATATGCAACTGTCTGTTTCTAGAATTAGGTTGTTGGACAATTTTGGATGGAAATGGAAAAACCCAGCATATGGAGTTAATTATGGAATTTTGAATATGTTACACAGGAGAAAAAAGTTCCTCTTTATAGTTCTCTAGTTCGAATGTACCCCTATGAATTAATACTGGATAAGAAGGAGGGAGGTGAGATTAAAGCAGTGGAAGATATGTTAAGGAAGATTGGATTCCGCACAGGTCGGAAATTTAATGACAAGTCATTATCTAAATTGAAGTTGGAGACGTATGTACCTATTTCAAGTATTGAGAATGCAGTTGTTGAGATGAAAGAGTCCTTCTCTATTCGTAAGGATATTTGCATTATTGGAAGAAAAGGTTCAGGGAAAAGTGTGGCTGTCCGGAGATTTGCTCAGTTGGTCAATGCGAAGATTGAGCCTATTGTTTTGTTTAAAGTTAATATTGCAATTAAAATTCATTTTAAATTTCCAATTTAAAATAATATATTTTTATATGCGATTAAGTGTTAGTCGCATGCTTTGTTTTTAGTATGAGGTAAAACAAGACAGACATATTCCATATACCTATATGCATTATTTATACACACCGTTGTAGGATATGACGGCAAGAGATCTTTTACAACAACGATCAACAAATGCAGAGGGCGACACGGTTTGGATAAACTCATCTCTAGTGAATGCTGCCCTGGATGGAAAAGTTGCCTTGCTCGATGGGATCGATCAAGTTCATTCCAGCACTCTGTCGGTCATATTTAGGTTTGTACTCGTTTATTTGCTTAATTTGTTTAGAAATTGAGATGGATTTGCTTTCAGAGCAAAATGGAGATAGTCAGTTTTGCTTTTAACATGAAATGAAGATAGTAAGATTTGATCCTGCCCCGACGATATAGTTATGTCAGGGCTCTATGGCATGGGAGTAACTTTAATAAAATAAAGGTATATGACTCTTAATTCAAAAACAAATTTGTAGGTTAGTACATGACAGAGAATTACAGCTAAACGATGGAACTCGCATTCTTCGCTCTGATCGGTATGATGCTTTAAAAGATGCTGGCAAAGACCTAAGCGGGATACTTAGAATTCACCCTGATTTTTACATCGTTGCCACAGCTGGAGTGCCGCATGGAAAAAAGAAATGGCTAACACCCGAGCTCCTAAATCTTTTCTTTTATCATGAACTTCCGAAATTTACTGAGGAAGAGGAGATTGCCATCATACAATCATTCGTAAGTTTGACTTGATTGTGATTTTGCTTAACATAATTGTTGTATGTTATCTAAATAATAGTGGCTTCGGCTGAGGTCCGTCGTATTTACCTTAGTTTAATTTTGTAACCAGTGCCAGAACAGACTATCCTCAGACATGTTAAAAATTGCCGAGGCAGCCAGAAGCCTAAGGGACTCACCTGATTCGTCCAAGCAATCACTGGCATCGTCGTTATCCACCCGGCAGCTCATTCGCATAGCTAAAAGACTGGAAAAGTATGGAGGTGATCCTTTCCTGGAAGTTTCTCGAGCATGTCTCTCAAGGTAAATTTAATTAGAGCGAAATCCGTATATCTAACTGCATCTCATTTATTATTCATTACTACCTATATATACATAACTTTTCAAACATTTTGAAATACCCGGCCGATTTCAACGAATGATATGTCATTAAAAAGTCCTTGAAATTAGGGATACAGTAAGGTAGGTACTCTATAAGGACCTAAAACATTTTTAAATCGGAATCGAAAGGTCTCATTTTATAATTTCTCCTTAAAATTTGACGCGTATCTCAACAACTTAATCAGGTTTCTTCCTCCACTAAATCGAGGGGAATTAGAAGGAGTTTTGTCTCGGCACAAGATAAATCGTAGTAGGCTTGCGAGCCCTACAGGTGCATCGATTGAAACGGTTGGAGATACATTGAGGATTGGGCAAACGGAAACTAAAATTTGGGCGGATTCAGCATTCAAATCTAAAGTGCCACACGTCCTGTTTTACAATATTCAGCAGGTTTGTATCATTTGAAGCACATACTATCCGTCCGTCGATTTAATTTAAAGTATCCAACTCAGCTTACAATTAAAATATTACGTTCGTTCCACATCAGTGCTATTCTAATTTTCTGGTGTTTTATTGTAATTTTTTCATGTACTTAGCACATTCAAGCTTTAGAGGAGCTACTGAGAGACTACCTTTTGGGAGAACATCTTTTACTTGTAGGAAATCAAGGTGTAGGAAAAAATAAATTAGTAGATCAACTTCTATTTTTACTCAATCGACCCAGGGAATATATTCAGCTTCATCGGTCAGTATGATTTCTAATAAAATTTTCCGTAAATCATTTCTTTAATACATTAATACCGTAAATTAGTAAGCAGGGCGTTGAGAGTTATTTTACAAATACAGAGATACTACCGTTCAGGCTCTAACGCTGCAGCAAAAGGTGGTTGACGGTATCGTTTCTTTTGAAGACTCACCTTTGGTGCAGGCAGCAAGGGAAGGACATGTTATTGTGATAGACGAAGCCGACAAAGCCCCAACTCATGTTACGTGTATCTTAAAGGTTCGTTCGCGTTATTTTATTCTTTAAAATTCCAATCTCTGCCTGCTTTTAATTTATAATGCTTTTAATTTATAAGTCTGCGATTACAATATTAATAATTATTGGCATATTTATAATTTGCAGACGCTTGCTGAGAATGGGGAAATGATTCTGTCAGATGGAAGACGAATCGTGCCGCAGAATTACGAAACTACATCCGATGACTCAAAAATTATTAAGTTACATCCTGATTTCCGAATGTTTGTGTTGGCCAATCGTCCTGGTTTCCCATTTTTGGGAAATGATTTCTACTCAGTTTTAGGTTATTATTAAATTCGATTCATGCAAATCTATGTTTTAAATACTTACCTACTACTTATATATTAAGTACGGGGCACACTGCAATTGGTTTTTTATTTCCTAAGCCTTATGTATGTTATATGGATGGAAAATTAATTTTTACCATTCTAAATTATTTTGTGTGTGTTTAGGGGACTTATTTAGTGTACATGCGATAGATAATCCAAGCTTTGAGTCCGAAGTAGCACTCCTAAAATCATACGCACCATCAATTGACTCTGATTACTTAAGTAGAATAGCTAAAGCATTTGGAGATTTAAGAAAGTTAGCAGATGAAGGAACAATATCATATCCGTATTCTACTCGGGAAGCCGTGAATATTGTAAAACACTTGGAGGTAAGGTCAAAAATATTTTTTTCTTCAGGTATCAATGATTTAACAATCAGTGTCCTTAGGCTTCCATCGCACATTCAAATATTCTCTCATTGTAGAAATATCCGGAGGATACTTTGACAGATGCAATTGACAACGTGTTCGATTTCGACGTGTACAATTCTGATCTTAGAACAGCAGTACGAGAAACGTTGTTGAAATACCAACTTGAGCCATCTCAAGGGATTTTAATGCGAAACCGCAAAGGGTAATAAATAATAATATTTGTATGTAATTTTAATAATGATAATGTATAAACATTACATTCTATTATTTGTTATAATCTAATGATCTACCATTTTCTTTTTTTGTCAGTGGCCTGTCTGTGAGTGTAACTTCAATCGCGGATCTTTTAAAAAAGGATGGTGGTAAGGATGCTCTGGCAGATTCAAATAAAAGTTTCAAACCATCGGATTTTGATGGCCCAAAATTCGGGAAAGTTGACCCTAAGAATGCTCCTCATGTCGGGGGTAATCAATGGGCTGGTGGTTCCGGTGGCCGTTCTACTGCGGGATTGGGTGGTGCTGGTGGTCCATACAGACTGGATTCTGGGAATGCTGTTTTTCAAGTTGCAGATGATGTGAAGCAGAATGTTCCTCCAGAAGTACTGAAAGCTGCAAGAGAAATGGCTAGAAAGGCGTTTGAAGAAAAATTAAAGGACATAAAAATGAGCGTGTATGATGGCAAAATATACGAAGAGTATTTAGGCCCTATAAGACCACAAGTAAATTATTAGTTTTCTCTTCTTTTTTTTCTCATACTCAACCCACAAATCAACATATGTATCGACGGTGAAGTATCAAATTGGTTAACTTCCACGTTTTGCTAAAAGCAAATCGGATTCCTTCCACTTTTGTCTAAAAGCAAAACGGGTTCTTTCCATTTTTAGCTGCGTACAGCATTTGTACGGGCATAGCCACACTGCGAATACAAGTAAGCACGGTTTTATTGGGATGATACATAAATGACGTCCCAGAAATTAGGGGTCGCCCATAAATGACGTCAACGACTGTTGCAATAATTGAAGGGGTCGTCCACAAATGATGTCAAGGATTGTTGCAAAAACTAAAGGGATCGTCCAAAAATACTGTCAAGCACTGTTGCAAAAACAAAAGGGATCGTCCACAAATGATGTCAAGAATTGTTGCAAAAACTAAAGGGGTCTTCCACAAATGACGTCATGGATTGTTGGAAAAATTAAAGGAGTGATCCATAAATGAAGTCAAGAAATGTTGCACAAATCAAAGGGGTCGTTCATATATGACGTCAAGGACTGTTGCAAAAATCAAAGGGGTTGCTCATATATGACGTCGATGGTCATTCCAAACATTAAAATGGTCGTCCATGGACCTCATTTAGGCACAGCCCCTTCAATGTTTAGAACGACCATAGACGTCATTTATGAACGACCTCTTTAATTTTTGCAAAAGTCCTTGACGTCATATATGGACGACCCATTTAATTTTTGCAACAGTTCTTGACTTCATTTATGGATCACTCCTTTAATTTTTCCAACAATCCATGACGTCATTTGTGGACGACCCCTTTAGTTTTTGCAACAATCCTTGACTTCATTTGTGGACGATCCTTTTAGTTTTGGCAACAGTCCATGACAATATTTGTGGACGATCCCTTTAGTTTTTGCAAGTCTTTGACATCATTTGTGGATGACCCCTTTAATTTTTGCAACAGTCCTTGACATTATTTTTGGACGACCCCTTTAGTTTTTGCAACAATCCTTGACATCATTTTTAGACGACCCCTAATTTCTGTGACGTCATTTATTCATCATCCCAATAAAACCGTGCTTACGTGTACATCTCAGTGTGGCTATGCTGTACAACTGCTGTCCGCAGCTAAAAATGGAAGGAACCCGTTTTGCTTTTAACAAAAAGTGGAAGGAATCCGATTTGCTTTCACCAAAACGTGGAAGTTAACCAATTTGATACTTCACCGTCGGTATATTTTAATGTGACATGTGTAGAATAGGCAAGGTGCATGCTTATGTAAACATCTGTTTTACGGTAGGTTCAAGCCCTTCGAGTTATACTACAATCTCTTCAGGCCAAAGCTAAAGAGCGTAAATGGGCTAAGAATCAGACTTCCGGTGAACTGGACGATGCGAAAATAATTGAAGGTGTGCTTAGTAGAGTATTTAAAACACAAAAATCTAAATTGTATTTAGACTATTTTTTATTTAAGTACGAGAAAAAACAATTTCGTCAAATTTTTTTATAGGAATTGTTGGTGAAAAAAATGTTTACAAAAACCGGCAAGACGAAGAACCTGAGCCTGGTGACCCACAATTGAAACCGAAAAGATTAAAGTTAATTGTAGATGTTTCTGGCTCCATGTACAGGTATAATAGCTTAAATTTAAAGACTAGGGAATGATAATGTACTTGAGTTGGTTATCCCGGTCTCAACTTTGGAATTTGCTTGGATATTAATTAAATTTCTCTGCAGTTTAGATGCAACGATTTTGAAGCAAGTTTTCTAGTGTGTGTACCTATGTTTGACTATTTTTCTTATTAAAGATTCAATGGATACGACAACCGTCTTACAAGAATGATAGAATGTGCACTACTTGTGATGGAATCCTTCAAATCATTTGAGGACATATTCCAATATGAAATAATAGGACATTCTGGTGACGAGTACAAATTACAATTAACGGACAGATATCAAGCACCAAAAAATGAGAAAGAGCGAATTGATTTACTACGAATGATGCATCTACACTCTCAGTTCTGTTCATCAGGAGATAACACATTAGAAGCAACTTACGACGCTATTACATCCTTCTCGCAAGAAATTGATGATTGTGACGAAGCATTTGTAATTGTTTTATCTGACGCAAACCTTGAAAGATATGGAATTAATCCAGCTGAGTTTGCCAAAATTCTAAATTCAAGTAGCGACGTGAAGTCATTTGCCATTTTTATTGGGTCATTGGGAGACCAAGCTGCCAGGTATCACTTTCATTTCTTTGCCTTCTTCCTCACTAAACTTACAATACTTTTATTTTTGAGGGGATACTCTGAATTTTGTTTTTTTAACAGGCTGACAGAAAATATGCCTCCCGGAAAAGCTTTCGTATGCCTGGACACCACAAAGGTTCCACAGATCCTACAGCGTATTTTCACCCAAAATATTTTATCATGAAATTAGTAAAAATGTTTTACGCTGTGCGTATTACTATTGTGTTTTGTGTTGCGAGTTTTTAGTGTGGTACTGTGGTAGTTAAGAGTTGCTATTGATAAGTTCTTGGAACGTGTCTTTTATTGTTATTATGTAATGGAAACCCAAACCAAAGAAAGTTAAAAATCAAGAATAAACAATTTGCTAATTTACTCCACAATATGAGATGTGGCTATACTATCACATGCATCTTCGTCGTGCACCCTTTTTTTGATATTTCAGACGCTGGACCAGGACTTGGCTGGCACTGCTATTCCTGTTACTTTAAGTTGACGTCTTTATAAAACAAATTGTAATTTACTTATTTGTTGAATTATTCGCTAGTTTCACATTTCCCCAAACCATATTGTTTTTGTCCTTTCCCGACCCTTCTTCGATTTCGTAAACGTGTTTGTAATATCTGTAGAATTTTTTGACTGCGGTGAAGCTGATTTTGTTTGTATTTATATGTACAAAGCAGTGTTATGACACAGAGACACTAAATGGGCAAGTTCTTAGCACACTAAAACCTCAATGGTTTCATACTACATCATGCACATTGTCAGTGAAGTTGCATTTTTGCCTAGGTAAGCCAATTCGTTTCTTACAAGTATTTTTTCCCAAATCCATCCGAATGCATACATGCGCTATATTATTCATTGCATGGGTACAATGTTACTATCGGAGTTTAAAATGTATTATCTAAACCATTAATGTGCAAAAATCAAGAAATTCGATGACGTCATTTGTATTATTAGCTCCGATGGCTGGCTAACCAAATTTTAATAGTTGTTGGTCCGTTTCCGCGGGTTTCCCTTAAATCAGGGATTACACGAGGATTTAACTCGAATGTGCATACGGAGTACTTCATAAAATTTTACAAATTTCAAATTTTTCGAACCCTAAGGAGGCCTATAAAGAAATAAGGAGGGCAGGTTAGAAGTTATTGGCGTATGCTATCCCGTCAAAATTTATCGGCTACTTTATATAGTTGGTTATTTTTTTTAATCAACTTATTAGCAGGTTAATAAAGGTAGCTACAGCAGTTCGGTGGCAGTTTTGAAATTTTGATTTTCTACACGGGTTAAAATAGCAAACAAACAAACAAGGTTTTTCCTTGCTTGCTTTTTTCTTCTCTTGAAAGTTGCAAGATGGATTTGAAGTTTAAAGTTTGCCGCTCTTTTCCCCATGCTATACTGGCCCTCCGGGCCAGTATCTAAATCTGACTAACCTAACCTAACTGAAAATGAAAAGACAATAGTCCATGTTGCAACTTCTAATGGCTAATGTCGGCAAGGTTAAGGTTAGCCGTCATGTGATGGCAGCAGTTACAAATTACAAAGATATAGTGACGTTTGCGTTTTGTTTTGCCGAATCTTTGAAAATTGGATTATTTGAGTTTCCAGCGAGACCTAAATATTTTTTCAACCGGATTCATTCTTAATTTTTGCAATTTTGCTATTCGAAATGTAAGTAATTTATAATTTACAATCTAATATTATGTAAAAGTAGACTCTGAGGATTCTATTTGTTTAAACTCGTATGGCTTATGCTCATGCATTATTTTTATGTGTCTGATTAATGATGAATAGAACTACTACTACATACTTGTGAAATGAATATTTGAATTATTATTAATATATTGCATGGGTTTCGAGGGAATTTTGGCGAAATGTGCATCTACAAGTACCGATTAGTTCAGAGCTGGTGTACAAAATGTGTAAATGGAAACAATACGGAGTCGTACTATCCAGTTGGATAATAAGTTGTTTCAAGTGGTTAGCTCCTCTGTGGTTCAGTCAAACTTGAGGGTTTTTATTGAGTCATCGTAAACTTTATCCAATTGCTTTACCATGTCACTGTGCATTTTGTCGAACTCTTCTTTTGTCTTGCCCTGGAAACTGTCAATTTTGGCCATTGCATCTTTGTAGGTTGATGAGTCTTTGTCTGAAACTGCTTTGGAAAATGACTCTCTAGTTTGCTTCTTGAACTCTTCTAAATTCTTCTCAGCAGCATCCTGGTCCGGAATTAGTTTTTTATATTCCGTACTCATTTTTTCTTTCATGTTCTCTTGGAGGCTTTTCATTTTTGCCAACATGTCTTCGTTCACTAAGAGATCCAATACTAATAATTACTATCATATTTTTGGATACATAGCCTTAGCCTATTTTTCTGAGGTAAGGAGATATGAATCGCCCGGGCGCTTATTCAATATTTTGGAGTGGCAGCCCGGCGCATATTTGTTTGTTTAAAGTCAAAAAATGAAACTAATTCATACAAAATTATCCCTAAAACCACAGTTTTTGTGTTGTTTTTTTTATTAACCTTGACAAACTAATGTGTGCTAGAGATTCCTTTTGACCAAAGTGTGATCTTACTATCATTCAGCTATTTTTAATATACTAGGGGGAAACCCGATGAATTGTAATTTATGCCGTTGTAAAGTGGTGAAACAGCAAAATTGTGACGGTTGCCGTAGAAATAATATAAAAATGTAACTATTTCTACGGTAACCGTCACAATTTTGGTGTTTTACAACTTTACAACGAGAATTACAATTCATCGGGTTTCCCCCTACTATATGCCTAGGGATTATATATAACCCAGCGCATATTTTAGACCCGGTGCTTACTTGAGCCCCCAGCGCTTATTACATATTCTGGAGGGACAGCCGGCGCTTATTTGCGACCCGGCGCTTATTCGAGGACATACGGTATTGCTCAACTTGGATTAAATTAGACATATGTGACCGTCCACAAGAAAAGGGACCAAACTTCCATTTCTAGTTTTAATGCTACGGCTGCTTAAAGATATGGATGAGTTTGAATGCTGTGACGTCATAACGTGGAATGAGGCCCGAAACACGGAAGAGAAAGTTATTAGTGCCGCAGTCAGCACTAATATTTAGTGTTCGTTATCTTCCTTACCGTAGTATAGCACTAAACATTTATATAAAATACTCGATGGTTCCCAGTGTCAAATTTAATGGAGATTAATATGCGCGCACACATTAATTAATTTTAAGGTCAGATGACAAAATAAATGGAATGTTACTGGGACGAAAAGTTAATAAAAATTAAGCTTTATTTTTAACAGACTTTGAAGAACATTTAATAATGATGGATTAAACTGCATACAACTGCACTGTATAAATATACAAAATACAATACAAAAATACACAATATACAAAAGAAGTAAACACAACCTCTAGTCACTAGTAATATTTTAGAAAAAGTACTTTAATAATTAAAATAATCATATTGGCGTATTTGAATTAGCAGTATCATCCGCAATTTTTTTGGCACATTTACGCCGAGTGTGACCTTTTCCACCGCAGTATCCGCAGGTAGGAGGCTGGCGTTTTTTAGGGGATTTTCGTTTTGGAATACTTGGTCCAGGCAAAACTGCTGTTTCAAGGTCGCAAGTACCAACAGTAGGAGGCAGTGAAAGTTCTTCATCGTTTGTTACTACAGTACAAAGATCAGATGAGTGTGTAGGATTTGGGCAGAGTATGTCTTTGTAAGGGCTAGATACGTACTCGCGAATCTTTTCATGTAAGTACTTTTGTCTTTCTAAAGAAAGCCCAGGTGACTGAATAACATGTGGTAGGTCAGATAACTTCTCAAAAGACACCTCGGGAAATACTTGAGTTTTAGTAAAATTAGTATCTTCAATTAATTTCTTAAACAAAACTTTCCCTGTATCTTGTTTTCCAATTTGAAAGTGAAAGTTTTGAAGCAAGTTTGGTATTAAAAGTGCATTGCAACTCTTAAAAAAGTCTTTCCAATTGTAGGTGACGACGTTAAGAATGCCGTCTGTTTCAGAAACAATGCAGGGTAGAATTGAGTTGGATATCGGACACGCTTTAGCAGCAACTGTTTTTAAGTCGTCGATACAGTTTATGTCAGAACGCCGAAAAGATTTCTTGAAAAGGCCGAAAAATAAATCAGGGGCAAATTTAGTGTGTCCTACAGGCAAGAATGACATTGAAATATTCTGATGCATTCCTTTAATTACTCTATAAGTAAGATACTGCATAAGGTAGTTGTTTTTATTCTGCCCAGCGCAGTTGTCAGCATGTAAATAAGCATGCGTCTCGCCAAGCCCAAAGTTTTCAAAAAAATGGTGCAAAAGTGAAATGACCACATTGGAACCTTTACCGGTATTATATTTTTCTGGAATTATGTATAACACGAATTTTCCTAATGGTTCAATAGCAACACCAAATAAAGAAATTTTATACGGAGTCAGGAAAAACAAAGGTCCAACTTGTTGAGAACTGTGAGGTATATGGACTTGTTGAGCATAATCAAAACTGTAGTGCACAGTGCCATTGAGGCCACACGGTACGTTCTTACCAATCAAAGGTTTTTCCTCAAGTGAGTTAAGAAATTTTCTGCATTCAGAAACTACACTATTGTAACCATCTCTTTCCAGTTTTACACGCGTAAGATGATCCATTGACTTCTTAAGGCGGCATTGCTTTTCATCGTCAGATAGGCTCTGCATGGCACTTATTGATAAAATATTGTCTTGGCATTCGTGACACAGATCAGTTTTTGGTTTCTGAATGACAACATTGCTACAAAATGTATTCCAAATACTATACCACGAGGACCTTCCAACATGCTGTTGACCAATTAGTAAAGATGCAGAAACGTATTCATTAAAAAGCTGAATTTTGGTAAGAGAACACGGTAAAACTTTTAGATCAGGATTTTTGTATGCTGGAATTCTGCCGGGAAGTACTAACGCATTTTGATCGGCATAATTATTTATAAATGTCACAACAGAAGAACGGACTTCTAATGGCAATGCCTTGATAGAACTTGTCTTGTAGTTCCCATGTTCTTTAGGTAGCACTCCTTCTTTAGAGTATTGAGATTTAATGTTCTTTAGTCGCTTTTCACCGCATGAAAATACAAAACAAAAAAACTTTCTGCACACTCTTGTCCCCCGGAAAAAGTACTTAGTTTCAGTAGATCTGGATACTGATGGGTTTGGCGATGGCTTCAATTTTGACTCAGTTGCACTTATAGCATTCAATGCGCCTATCACAAGAAGATGTTGGTGGTTTACATGTAAATCACATCTTTCGTCTAGTTCGTGACAGTCTTGCCTGCTGCTTCGAATTACACTACTTGAAAAATTATCTGTACATTTTTGTTGGCACCCACATCCTACATTTAAAAAATGTTGAATGTCTTCATTACTGTCACTACTAACTAGATTAACAGGATCTTCTACGGTAGGATACTCATTTTCACTTAAAGTATCGTGATCACTGTTACTTTCGTTGATTTCTAGTGAAGAGGGACTCGGCTCAACGTATTCTTCAATAAATTCGTCTGCTTCAGCAGGAAATGAACCACCACCGTACTGATCCAAAATGTTTTGAACTCTAAGAATATTAGGTTCCATGTCAGTTACCTTGGGTATGTTCTCTAATGACTCCATTATCGACAGTAGTTATGAAACTTTGTTTGTTAAAATTTTACTTTATTTGCCTGAATTTGGTTTTGAAATTGCGGATCGATAAACTGACCGTGTGTTTGGTACGGATAATTTCATACTGCACGCCGAAACCGTGACGTAGCAGATGGATGGTCACGGTCTCAGGCTCACTTTCTATTTTACATTGAATTGGCATATGAATTTTGTAGATGTTGCATGAGTGACTTCAGTTTGCCATGAGGTGGCACCAGCATTCAAACATTTTTTCTGAGATTTGCATACCTAATTATTAATCTTATTTATTATTATTAGCTTACCTTAAAATTATTTAATCATTTGTATTACTGCTGTAGATCTTTTTACCTGTCAGACATTATTGTCTTTATACTGTCTATTATATTATTGATAGATATCTCAATCTATGGTTATTGGCGCGAAAAGGTAAACTACTGCTTATGGTAGTACTAGCAATCGGTAAGTGCTGCAAATAGTTCAGTGACAACGCATATACCATCTATTCAGTGAAAATATAAAAACCTGAATATGTACACTTTGGTCCCTTTTCTTGTGGACGGTCACATATACCTTTTTTCAGCTTGCTCAGAGCGTCGTCTTTTCCTTCTCCAGCTTTTTTCTTCAATTCTTCGTAGTTTTTGGCGGCTGTATGAAGCATAAGTTATAAAATCAAAACAATGTAATGCATACTGACTAAATTGAATTTTTACCATGAATGCCTAAGTATAGTCAGTCTACTCTTAGGAATCGGTCTCGGATTTGTTCGGAGCTAAACATTTATGAGCAAGTTTACTAAAAGCTCTACAGATTACATTTAAGGATGAATTTACCATTTTCTCTAAGTTCTTTGAAGGCTTCTTGCTTTCCTGCTAAAGTGTCATCCCATTTCTTCTGCAAATTTGCCATCATATCTTTCGCCAATTCGGAAAAGTCTTTGTCCGCCATATTGAACTGTATTGTAATTGATCCGCTGGAATTAAAATAAACCCTAGGATTTTCTTGGGTTTTCTTGGATTTCAAATGTCAGAAAATGTTAATGCTCACTGCTCACACCTCACACCCAGTTTTTTGCTGACGTGTTAACTACTGAAAATTTGGCCATCGAATGAAAAATTAAAATTTCTCTCCTGCCTCGCCTCCTTGCAAATATTCAAACAGTGCGATACAGTGTAGTATGCTATGCAAGTACCTCGATTATTAGTATAATTTTTTACTGTATTCATTATAACATTTTCCCAGGTTAAATTTTCAAATAAAATATTATATGGAAATAAATGAATCAGAATGAACACTGATAACCATGGAGATTTTATTCTAATATGGTAGGAATATGAATAAAAATTAATGAAAGAATGAAACTATGCCGGAAGACTTGGGACCGGGACAGAAAAGGTGGTGTGTGGTGTTGGCAATGTGGAAGTTCATGTAGACATCTGTTTCCCTGTGGGTTCAAGGTTCAAGCCCTTTGAGTTATACTAAAAACTCCTCCGGCCAAAGCTAAAGAACGCAAGTGGTCTAAGAATCAGACTTGAAGTGAACTGGACGATGCGAAAATAATTGAAATTGAAGGTATACTTAGCAAAGCATTGAAATTATTTTTCATTTATCAGAGAAAACAATTTGGCCAACTTTTTAATTTATTTTTAGAAATTTTCGGGGAAAAAATGTACACAAAAACCGGCAAGATGAAGAACCCGAGCATGGTGACCCGCAACTGAAGCCAAAAAAGATTTAAATTAATTTGTAGATGTGATGTGTTTGGCTCAATGTGCAGGTATAACAATAACAATGGCTTCCGATCCCCTTACTATTAAAACCTGTATCTTCGTCCGCCCTCATTTTGATTTTTTAGGCGCTGGGCCAGGAGATCCCGGTCCTGCCTTGGTATCCATTCCTGGAAGACGTAATTGTTTGACAGTGTCCTCGAAAGATTTATCCAATTTGACCATCATGGACTTATAGTTGTCTGTAAGTACTTCAGCGTTTTTTCCTTGCAGTGCCTGGAGCTCTTTAATAGCATCCTGGTATGATTTGGGGGACAGAGCGACTACTTTTTTCATGGCATCTTCACAATTATCTTTAAATGACTTAATGTTCTTGTCGAAATTTGTCTTGGACTGAGTCATGAGGACTTTATAGCTTGACTGCAGTTGCTCTTTGAGATCCGAATAGTTTTTTGTTAACTTGTCGATCATGTCCGTATTTGCTTTCGTTTCCAATAACAAAAAAATAAGCATACTATTAAGCCACTCCACGACACCTAATAACCTGATGATATCACAAATCCTTCCGGAGTCTACACATAATTAATTAGTATTCACACTCCATTAGCTTTTGTATTTCATATTCCAAAAAAAACATCTATAAGTAGTGCAAACAATTATTATTATGGTGGCGCCCAATATTTGTACTTGCAGTATATATTTTCAAGCACTGATATAGTTGCTCTGAATTAGTGGTACATTTAGTAATCGTTATAATGCCAATGCCAGTCTTTAATTTACTATGATCAACTATGATGCTGATTTAGTAAGTAATGTATCAGTTATAAGAAGTTAACTACAGCCGTATATAGTTGATAATGTTGGTATAATTTATTACAGCTGGTGGAAACAATAATTTCTGAATTTGTCAAAACTGATTCTAAGAAATTTCAAAGATGGCGCTGCTCGGGCAAAATGTAGACGCTGAATAACTTCTCTGTAATAATGCATTAACTACCAACGCAATAATTTCCTTTCAACTTTAACTTAGGTGCGATGAAAAGAATGAATTAAATTTCTTTACCTTTTTTCATTTGATCAAACAGATCTTGGTGTCCCTTAGCATAGTGTTGTTGCATGTCCTGAAAGTTTTTTTGACCTGCAAAATATATAAGTAAGAGAAGAATAAAGGATTAAGAACTAAACAAAATATCAGCCACTCGCTGTCACCTAGAACGATAAAGTTCTTATTCGTGAATAGTTACAATTATGCAAAGAAATTGCAAGAATACCAGACTTAAGGAGCTCGTTCCAGGCAGCATTTTGACCTTTGAGACTATCCTCACACTGCTTCTTAAAATTTGCCACCATATCACCGTACATGTTATGAATTTGTTCTTGTGCCATTCCCTGCATCTTGCTAAATGAATGTGTATAATGTGAACTGTGTACTAAATGAATAAAGTAGTTGAATTTACAACAAAAATTTAAATGAAGAACTGTGTGGGGAATTTTTCTCGAAATTAAAACTAATTATTTATTCTAGAGATTGGTTTCTTAAACTGTGAAATTTTGAATTTAGGGGAAGTGAAATAACATAGAATTCAGATTTCAGACATAAATATACCGAAATTCGGTTCGATATATCAAACCGAATCCAAGCTAACTAACTAACCTTAAAGCCACTCATTTAGTAATTTAAATGGGTTTCATGTTATATGAGATGACCAACATACCAAAATATTAGAGTTTCGACATTTGAATAAATTATTATTATGAAAGTAACTATTCGCCGTTTGTCAACAAAAAAACTTATTTTTGTAAGCACTATTTTATTATTTGATATAATATGTTTCTTATGCTAAATCAGGAACCGACTACAATAACAATCAATTAAATAGCATGACAACTTAATTTATGGGTTTCTTCAGCCTCATGCCTCAGGGCTAGATGAAGATTTGGCAAATAATAATGGGAAATGCGATTTCAATGTAAAACAAAGTTACACACCTATTGTATTTCGTACTTTAATATTTATATAGTCGAACTATAGCCACTTTTTTCTATCTTTCTAACGTACCACATTTCCTATAATGGTAGACACGCCTATACTAGTCAAATTCCGACCTCCCAGACCCGTCACTTAACACTGCCCGCCTTTTATGATGAAAATATTAAAATTAGATGAATACGAATATAACATTTAAAAATCGTTTTTATTGCTGTCAATTGCCAATACTTAAACATTTTTATCTATTAAAACTTCCCAATATACCTGCAAGCAGAGTTAAACACATTATTACTGCCACTGGCTACACGTTTCCGATAGCCAATTTAAACGGCTCGCCGTCCGCCGTGCTCAGTGCTCAGAAATAGCTTAACATATAATTTAGATCGCTTTTACATACCCAAATAATAATAATTAATTAACTTCACGCAAGAGATTTATTTCATTTTAATTTATATATAGTATATATCAATTGTAATTTGACGCCCCTACTGAGACAATTTTTATAATGATTATTATTCCAAAATTAAAAGCGCCCATGTTGACTCATACTGGTGCGAGAAAGGTCTTTTACTTGCACCCACTGTCGAATTCTAGACCCAGACCAATTTGATGCTTTCCCTCCGAGATATTTTTTCCATTGATTCCAGCAGCAAGTGTTAAAACAACTCCTGTGTGTGTGTACCCATCATATTAATATGAAATTATTTTTAGTAAATAACAATATACAAAAAAACAATGCGTATGTCAGAAATAATGTAATTACCGTCACGGATTTCTGACTCAACGCTGAGGCCAATGTTACTGTCTGTGTTGATTTTCGCTTGGAGGGACGTGAATGGGGTAAGAAGGATTTTTGCGCCGATCCCAATTTCGCAGCCTGACTCTTCACTGGGCGCCAATGGACCGGACTCACCGTCGTCACCTTTTGATGGTGCAGCACCCGCTTTCCAACTCACATTCACACCCGCCTCCACACGATCACTGATCCGTTGGTAGATTGATGCTCGATATTTTTCAAAGTCATCCCTGCGAAATGATGTATTATTCATATTTGATCACTTAAAAACTTAAATTTATCTAATATGTATATCCCGGTCGAAAGGGCTGGGCAATCCATGTGTGCGAAACTTACAAGAATCCATGAACTTGAAATGATCTTGTCATCTTTCCCAAAGCAAAGGAAGTGGAGGTGAACTGTCCTTCATCCAAGTTATAGTTTCCTTTCGCACCCGCAATCCAACCCGCATGTCCAGCCACTATAGCACCAGTCGCCATTGTTTTAGTATCATCCCCGCCTTCAAAACTGGCGTCAATTGTGGCGAATGCTGTTCTCATCCGTTTCGTAATTTTTCCAGAGCATTTTCTATGTTAAAAAACAAAATTCACACAATACTCACAAAGTAACGGGAGTAGCATTTTAATCATAAGTTTTAAAAAAAGTTCAACTAATCCCCACTTATGTTTTCGGAAAACTCTCAGTGACATTGTTTATAAATACCTACACACTACATCCACATTTTGTATTATATCCTTTAAACATTATAAAAATCCCGCGTTTTATTAAAAAAAGACAAATGTGTAAGACTGACCCTGTGTCTGGGTCCACCGTACCCGTCGCAGCCACCCTTAATCCAGGAACGTAACTAGCCCCATTATTTACTGTTACTCCCAGCTTTAGTTTGTTCTCAAGGTCCCAGGACTGACAGACTGTTGTATCTGTTAGGAGCATAATATGTCATCTGTATTAATTATCAGTCAAAAACTACCAAAGCCAAATCAAAAGACATGAACAGTGACAATGAGTAGGTAAGTACCATTAAAATAGTTTAGTTTGGACAAACTTACTTAACCACGTGGGATTGAGCAAATATGAGCAATTAATATCTGCATTTTCTAATGTCCACTCGTTCAGTTTCACAGCTGTGGAGGTGGTGAGTGACGCGTTTCCGGGTGATTGCATGAATCCATCTAATTTAAAGAGTCCCAGTGGATAGCTCTTTGTGAATATTGAGGATGCTGGCTTTGCTAGATCCGCATAGGCTGGTGGAGTCATGATTGCTAAAATATTTAAAAATATAGATTATTTTATTGCTGAGGCAAAACTAAATCTGTTCTTAGTTCTTAAAGCCACTAAAATTTCATCACGAATCACTATCCTCAGTCTCTAAAAGGGACATTGTTATTGTTCTCATTCAAATTTTAGTGCTTAAAAAATATATGAATAGATTACCTGTTCAAGTATACGCAAAATGGAGCTAAAATTGGCTAGAAAAATAGGAAATAGGAATCGATGAATAAAGTAGTAGTAGTATAGTATTTATTATTTTCAACGATAATTTAGAATATGTTGCCGGATCGGTAGTCAAAAAATTAATGACTAATCTGCTGATAATCTTATATGATCCACCTGATCCTGATCCGAATCCGGTCGGCCCGATTTAGTTGAGTTGAAAATGAATTACTTGAGGCATATTGAGTACTAATGATCAACTTAATTAATTAAATTCGTAATTGGGTAATCAAAATAATCATAATAAATTCAAAGTATATGACAATAAAAATGTTGCTATCTCAACATCCTCCCAAAACATTAATTTCCCAATTTTGCTGCTTAAGTAAGTAGTTTCTCGTAAAGTTTAATGTCAACTTGTCACAACATTTAAAAAAAAACGTCTTGGATTAGGACCGAAACGGGAATAGTGGGAAAATTAGACCTAATCATAAAGTACCTGAACTAATCCTTAATACCTATACCCTGTCTCTTGGTAACTGTATATGATATGCACATGTAGATCAATGACCGAACCTTGGTTACGTTTGATTTCCACTTTTTTCCACACTTGCCTATAAATAAAATAAAATTCTACATTTCTACAGATAAAGATACATAGGTTCCACTCCGTATACTTCATGAATGTTTGAGGCGGTCATCGTCAGTATGAGAGAGACTCAGAAGTACAGGTAACAAATAACAATTGAGACATAAATAGTAATTTTATTGAAAAGGAGAGACAGACTCCGACTGAGGAGAAGACATAATACATTCGTAGGTATTTTGTTGGAGGGAGTCTCTGTATACGTATGAGTTTTATTCTGTATTTTACTCCAGATGGCCAAGGATTTGAGGAGCAAGTGAAACGTGGAAGGAAATTGGCTGTGTGTAGAGAGACACACGGTCACATACAATAGTCATACTTGACCACGGACGATTAGTGGAGACGCTCCTAACCAACGATGTGTTGACAATTGGAAAATTGTTTCTCGGGAATCCAAAAAATCCGCATTGATAATCGGACGGCGTTAAGACACGACTTTCGTGTCCCAATGAAAGGAATAGCCAATAATAAGGATAATCGTACGGAGTCAAAGCCAAAGAGCCAGTAGTTAACAACTATAAGAAGCAGTTGCAATGAAATCCTTTTAAGTGACGTACCGGCTTCAAAACTATTTTTTTTCCTTCTTCTCCTTCGTCTACTACTTCTTGTAATTCTGCCGTATCTGTACAAAAGTCTCGGTATAGAGATAGAAGCGGAGATAGATCATTGACAAGACGGGAGTAAATAGCCAAAGACGCTCGCCACACACACATTGGCAGATAGCTAAGGGATGGTCCATAAATGATGTCAGCCAAATTATCACTCCTTAAGGACCCACCCATTCCCATGTCATTACGATTACATTATTACGGCTATCTACAATAACATACCTTCAATGCCTCCAAGGATGACATCATTTACGGACAATCCCTAAGGGATGCTGGGTCTCTTGGTGTACATATCCTCCTCATCTCTTCGCCAGCATAATTTATCTGTCTTCGGAATCCACATACTACAACAACACACTACTGTTGTGTACTTTATGAAGGAGCTGCACTTGTAGAAATCTGTCTGTTTTCACAACATGCGGTCATTCGTGTTCACACATATTGTCTGATCTAGTCACATGACGCTACAGACTCCCTTTATACTCCCCACTCCCTCCCTCACCTCACGTCAAGCGGTTCTGTGCCTGTCTCTCTGGACTCAAATTCAAATTCAGCTTCAGCTCCTCCGCAGAATAGAGATGAGCCAAATCCACAGTTTGAGTCTCCTCAGTCTGAATGGATGATTATTATATTTTAATGCAATAATGCAAAAATGTGGACAAAGTGTGAATTGAGAGGAAAGCGGTCCGTCGTCGGTCGTCCGTCGCTCTTTCCCGTAACGTTTCCCTCTGTTTCTGTTTCTGTCTGTTGCTGTCGCTGGGCCATATTATGACCATGTACCTCCCTCCACCCATAGCATCCCCAACAAGATGTACTATCTAATCTGCCCATATAGGTGAGTACGCACTACGTACAAATAACAGAGGAGTTTACATGGGCAAATATAGAGGAGATACATGGGGACAATTGAAAGACATAAGCACTCTCCCGTCACCGTCACCGTCACTGTCAATCCCCAGTCACAATATGGATAAAGTCATCATTATTATTTTGTAAATAAAAGTTGTTCATTAGTTTCTTCTCGGAACGGCTTTATTATTGTTCATTCGGGATGAGATAAACTAGCCCTCACTATTTTATTATTCCATATAGAGATACACACGCTAGCACATTATCTATCCTAATTGTTAGCTCAGGCTCATTTGACTCTCTCATGAATCTTCTTCTCTCTCTATAAAAAAAAACACACACACACAAATAAAAACCACCAAATCCAAAGCCAAAGCCAAAAAGACCAAGACCAACACCATAAGCTACAAGCTAAAATCTTGTCAATTCACAAGTTTCCCTCACATTTTTTTTGCATAGGTAGGTAGGTAGGTAGCTATATAGTATGATTACTGTTTTATATCTACAAATCTACACTTTGTGTCTTGAATCTTGAGCATTGTGTTTGAATGACTCCCGTTTCCACTCATCCTCGTCTCTGGTTTATGCCTCTGAGTCTCATTCTGGTTACAAGTCAATTATTGTCAATTTTGTGAGGAACGTCCAAATCTTTCCAGATTTTTCGTCGTATTCGTATTCATTCATGTTCGTCGTCGTCTATTCCGGTCCACTTCTTTCTCAAGAGTCAAAACTTGAGTATGGAGTATGAAGGTGCATATCTCTGGGTTCTCTGTATGTACTTACGGCAACGGCAATGGGACTGTAGAATGTGGAAGGTGCTCATCATGACTGAAACGATTAAATGAAGCTCAAGTCACGTTACATCTCTTTCTCATATGGACACATGGAATCAAATGATGATGGGGAGTAAATTCAATCTTCATTGATACTGAGAAAGCGAACCGCTCCGCGTCTCTACAATCCAAATCCAACACGGCCATATAATATTATAGTACCCCCAACACAAATAATAATAACGCGGTTCTTCTGTTTTGTTGCAATATTTTTATTATTGCTCAACTTGTCTGAGTCTCTTGTCCTTATCGCTATTTCGCTATCGTTATCCTTGTCGTTGTCCGACTCTCAATGTCAGTTATACTTGTTGTGTAGTTTGAAGGGCTAAAATTGGAACATGATAATCATTTCACTGGAAATATTTAAAATTTAAACAAGATCATGATTCATATCTAATCATTCCCGCATTTCATGAATTCCTTCTTCTCTTCACCCTTTTCTTCTACTTCTTCTTCTTCTTGGTTTTTGTCTGCTCCCTTCCGTAATTGTATCCGTAATGCATATGTATGGCTATAGCACATGTTTTTTCCAAGTTTTCATATAGGTACTTACACATTTTTTTTTCTATTGTGATGATGGGAATTATTGGACTGCCGACAAAACCTAACAAAAAAAATGGTGGGGATACAAAATAAAATTGAGTAGGCAGACAATACTGATATACTGTGTAACATACATAATATCCTTCTTGTTGATTGGCAACTGTTTATTTTATTCAGGTCCAAAACTGTGGCCATTTAGAATGAAAGCTCTGAGGGAATTTTTGTACAGGAAATTATCGTGCTAAATTGAGATAATCATTGAGGAGGCTGCTCCGGACTGATCACATGTCAAACAGCTATAAATGAGTAATTTGTTGTGATTATGTGTGTGTGTGTGTGATGTGACCAAACTCTCGTACGATGTGAATAATACAAAATAAAACGGTATGAGGAAGGAAGGGGGTTGGAGGGGGGGGGGCGAAGAGGCTGGGAAGAGGCAAGTTTGGTGTTGGACCTAAAGAATCTAGAAATAAAACTGAGGATGGGACAGAGAGTTGTGTGGATGTGGAAAGGAGAGTGGGATGAGGAGATCATGTATGAGATCAAATGATGAAAGCAATTTTGCTGCTACAGAGAATCCGCAAGGAATGCAAAAGGAAAACAAAAGAAGACGGGTTGTCCTCACGACTCCGTGGCCAGCTGCCTTTAAGATTTTCACGAAATCAAAACAAGACAAAAGAAAAACGAGCTCAGTTTTTCTTATTACATATTAAGAGAATAATACAATAAAATATCCCCCGACTATTTTACTCACCGACTCGCTCCTCTCTCTCAAAAGTCTTGGACCATCTCTCTCCTCCGCTCTCAGCCCCGTCCACGTCCACAAGGTCCCACATATTATGCTCATATGGTGTCTGCACATGGAGCGATATATGCATCTCGAGTCTATGTACAGCTCAGGAGAGAAAGGGACGAGGGGTAAGTAGGAAGGGAGGAGGGGGGGGGGGGCGAAGAGCACATGTGGAAGTGAAGATGTGTTGGATTTGGATTTGGATGTGTGAGTGAATCGGTGAGTGAGTAAGCTTCTCTTCTTATTCGTCTTCTTCCTCTCCTATTTATCATGTTATAATAACATAATTTCACCGTGTCCGGCATTCTCAAGAATAATAGAAAATAAATTTTAAATACAGCGACCAAGAGAGGCAGAGCAAGACAATGTAACGACAACGTCCACATCTTTTACCCCCATACTATACTCGTCAAATCCAGAGTCCCCAACAATAACACGTTCCCATCCACACATTCTACACAGAATTATTATTATCATATTATTTTTATTATCATACATGTACGAATTTAAATTGTGAAATGTAAAATGAACGGGAATTGGAATTCGTAGCTACTTCTTTTTAATTTAGTCTCATCAGTCTCACTCTACGATCGTAATCTACAATGCAAAAGTGCTCATTCCAGAGGCGATCCGCATAGGCAGGTTCAGAGTCAGAGAGGCACTCGCACTGTATGTAGGTAGGTAGTTAAGTAGGTAGTTACAAGGATACAAATTAAATACCTACGTGCATCTCTCAACTATAAACAAATAATAAAAGGTGAAGAGTGGTGCAGGCAGACTGACTACACGCACTACTGAGTATTGACATCACATCAAATCCCCTGTACCTATATCATTTAATGGGGAATGGGGAAGCACAGGATGTGATATGCATATCATTAGCATGCTATGTACATATCTCTAAATTTATTAAGACGAAGACGAAGGCAGCTTTCTGTTTCTTAACAACTCATATATGTGAGTACATATAGGCATAGGTACGAGCACTAAAGGGTATATGGTAGGTACTATATACGATATGTAAGCTGCTGCATACTGCATATAGTAATATGGTCTGAGCTGAGAGCGTAACGTCAGAGGAATCCCTGCGTCCGCCTGGGAATGGCAAATGTTTAAACTGGTGAGGATCAGTCAAGTTATTATGATTGAGATTATTTTTATGATCCGGAGATCATGACGTTCTGTTCTATTCCCTTTTTAATCATGTGTGACAATAGAAATGGAGACAAAATGGGAATAGGAAGCTGAGGAGTCTCGCGTCTGTCTCCCTCAATTCTCCACTTGGATTCCAACGCTCCTCTCCCCGTTCCTCGCCTTTCCACGCGGGCTGCTGTCTCTCCACAATACGTCCTCCCTACCTACGTACCTTCTATGCATCCCTAAAATTTAAACATGATACATCATGTGCACAAAGTTGTGTGTGTTATGTCGTGTGGATGAGAGCTTTTGTCAGCTCCTGCCCCTCCACTCGTCGTCTCCGTCTCCACGATTCTCACTCATTTAAATGTGAATATTAATATTCTTCATTTCTTCGTCCAAGCGTCTACAGCACACAGAGATAATACAGTGCAGTGCCTTGTAAAGGCTGAGACCCCATGACTGCGTATTAGTATTTAAGGCCGTATACATATTTAGCATAGCTACCACATCCTCACAATCCACAGTCCAGAGACATAGTGGCAGTATGAATGGAGCGAGAATTGGAGTTGGAGTCTTAAGTCGTCTCGCTGGTCTCTTGTACAATAAGGACACACACACACACACAATAAAATCTAAATAACGCATGAATCATCTGTATCAAACTGAGACTCACAGTAGATTTTAATAAGGATAACAAAAATGAGAGGATAGGAGAGAAATAAGAAAAAAAATAAGAAATAAGACGGAGATGGGAGAGGGGGGCATGTAGCACTGTGCTCCTTGTATTTTACTTATTTTCAGTATAAATTTATACCCATCCACCATCAATTATACATGGCATACTACAAGTAGCATGATGATTATTACATGTGCACAGTCAGTCTAAAATCTCCCTCCGAATCTGAATATGTGAATGTGAGCTCTCTCGAATTTTTTGTTTGTCTCTCTCTCTCTCTCTCTCCCTCCCTCCCCTCTCATTTCTTTTCACTGCTGAAAGCTTCTTCTTTGTTACCTCACTCAAGAAATCTTGGCTCCTCTAAACTCATACAGATACTGTCTGTATATTATTCCATTGTCAGGGACAGGGACACACTGCTGCTGGAGATAAGTACAGATGGAGATGGGGAGATGCGAGTGGTTCATATCATATGTCATAAATAGCATATATGGATTGATACATTGTCATCAATTCGGCTCTTCTCCGCTCCCAATGAAAACAACAAGAGGATCGAGGAACTGTAATTTGGTAGGAACTAAAATGAGGATTTAAGAGCCCTTGGAATTTTTCACATGCTCACTCACACTTTACTTTGGGAGGGAGAGGCCATTTGAGGGAATATGTCCACGTGGAGAGGAGACGATGAGGAATACAATCACACTACAATTAAATACCCACATGCCCACTGAGCTGTAGGATTGAACTTCTTATGACTAAATATATGTATCTCACTATGTATATTATATTGTTCTCCGGGGCAAGATCCACTCAACACATGGGGAGCATTGGGACTCCGGCCCCGGACCAAGGGAGACAAATTAATATTCGCATTATTCATTATTCATGCCATGGAATGATATTCTCACACTGCCATCAAGTCTGAACTTGATTCTTTCTTTGGTCATTTCATTAGTCTCCAAGTTTAGATTTTTTTCTTTGCTGAAATAATAATAGTAGAAAGTTTGATTTCACATACTAAAAGACTATGCTCTACCCCCTATGTAATGTCAAGTGCAGAATGCACAGTATGTAAAATGGGAGCATTTCGATTTTTAATTTTAATCCTTGGTTTAGGATTACACATAGAAATACAGATAAAAAAATGCATGCAGGTATTTAGCTTGGCATGAGATTGGAATAAATGGAAATGAGAAATGAAGTCAAGTGTGTACATAGTAGAAGTCAAATTCAAAGTGGGAATGGAAGTAAGGAAAAAAAAATTAAGGATGCCATGAAATGACGAGAGTGGCAGAAGTGGAAGGCACAAGCCAAGCGTGCTGCTCGGAACATACATTATCTGTATATATTCTGTATTTCACAATTAGATTCTTATAAATTTTGTGAGTGTGATGATACGTTTTTGTTTTGTTCCGTTCGACAGAAAATGTTGAGAGAGAGAGAGACTCGCGCTCCTCTTGCTTCTTGTAGTTTCTTTTATTTCTATCTATGTCGCCCCTTTACTTTGTATTGGGAAGAAATTTGTGTTAGGATCGAAATTATACAGGGATTTTCCCGTGTAAAAAGAAGTGGAGATTTGTATGAGAGTGTGTGTGTGCGTGTATGTAGTTGGCTCTTGCTCGGTTTCTTGGCTATTGGTTTGAAAGCATGGGAATGGGAATAAAAATGTTCGACTAAGATAATGGATTATTAAAGATTGGAACTATTAGAAATAATTTGGGATGACTCACGACCACCACGACCTGCCAATCAAAATGGCTTCATTCCTTTTTGTTTTCTACATATCCTCACATCTAATGCATCGTAATTGGCATCATAACGAGTCATCAAAACATGAGATCAAAACTTTATCCGTCCACTTCATCTTTCTCTCTCTCTCTCTCTCGCGCTGGTCTCTTATCTTGTCCTTTCCTCCACTTTGTATACCTTACGTCCTACAACTACAACCAAGTGAAACAAGAACGGCAACGGCACACAGGCAGAGACAGACAGTGAGACAGACAGAGAGGGTATAATGTCTTTATCGGAACAAGTCTTGACGTCCGACGACGAGTGTGCCTTCATCTCTTCCCTCTTCTATATCCAACCAGATCCAGATCCAGATCCAAATCCAAAAACCAACGACAATGATCAGCATCAGCCGGCGGGCCACACTGAGAGTCAAATCAGACTCAGCTGAGCGCACTCCTCACATCTTCCACAAGACTCTCAATGTGACACATACACACTCACCACAAATACGAAGTAAAACCACCGTCTCCTATATATATGAAGAGATTTTTGGAAAAGCGGGACAAGTCCATCAAAGCAAATTTGGCAGGAACAAGAAGTAATGAATAAAAGATGGCAGGAGTATTGTTTTTAACTGTTTTTTTTCTACAGGTACTGCAACTGACGAAGCGTTATTACAAGCAGTTTCATAAATCTGGACTGACTCTGGAATTTTTTAGACAATTTTCAAAAATTTTAATTTGTGGACTTTTCTCGTTTTGCCTCAGAATCAATAACTTAACATGGAGGAAAAAGTCCGTGACATGAAATTTTAATCGTTTTGACTGAAACCAAACGTTTTTAACTATTACACTTTTTCTTGCATAAAAACATTTACGCACGGCAATTGTCTTCTACAAACTACGAAAACTTTCAAAAGTTTAATTTAAATTATAAATTCATGTTTTAGGTGGACTTATCTCATTTTGCAAAATATCATATAATGGACTTGACCCGTTTTGCCAAAGACGGAATTTTGGCTATTTTCAAAAATCCTTTGGTTGAACTTTGACCTCTACCATGCAACACAGTGTAACGTATCTAGTTGAATAGTACACGTAACGCAAATAATCTCATTTTTGACAAACAAATCGGACTTATCCCGTTTTGCCAAACAACTCTTCAACTGTCGTATGTCTCACTATAGTCAGTTCAAACTTGGAACAGAGAAGGGAACGGATGAAGAAGATGTAGACTGCTGATTCGGCGGTGCGGCGGGACGGGCGGATAGCGGCGGCCTCTGCCAAAGTTTTACTTTGATTAGAAGATTTGAAATAGAGATACAACTTGTTACTTGGTCTACAGCCTACAGTCTACAGTTTACAGATCTATTCGTCCTCATACAATATGTGACCGTACTATCTACACACGCAGTTCTACAGCTCATATATGCGTATCTCTAAACTTCCTCTCAATACCTGTTTAATTCCACTGTCACTGTCTCCATGTGGAGTATCTAAATTGTATAAACTCTAATTTCAATTTGATTCTATCACCTATGTCCCCCATCTCGTGTACTTGGTTAATCTTCATAAATCAAATCTGACGAATAACCAAAAGCAAGGTGGGCTCAACAAGACATCTTCAAAGTCTGTTTACTTAGTCTTCAACCTGAACCTCCCAACAGCAACAGAGCCCAATGAATTCCTCGTGTTAATCTGGATCTGGAGTCCATTATCGGATTCGGATCCACATGACAAGTTGCGTTATGAGCCCAAGCAAAATTGCATTCTCCCACATAATGTGGAGTTGGACGAGAGGAGGGCTCTCTCGAATTTGTTCAAACACCCGAAATCGCTAAGACACTTTAAACCTCGTGATTATGTGGACAAGACGGGCAAGGGAAGGGTTGAGGGCGAGAGACCGGGGGAATTTCCCGTATATTGTACACTAAAAGCGTGTTTCTGGGCATATTTATATAAAGACAATGTAGAGTTATGGCTATGGGTAATGGTGGAATAGTAGTACCTGCCAGACTAAAGATATTCTATTCATCTGTATTATTTTTACATGGTAAAAAATGCAGTACATATCTACACCAATAGGCATAAACTATATAATTATTAATGTAATAATAGATTTTAATACAAATACACAAAAGTCCATGGCGGACTCCGCAGTCTCCGTGTAAAATATGTAAATGTAAAATGTGGATTGATTCTTTTGAATAGAAGGACAACTACCACTTGTGGCGTGGCTCGTGTAAAGTGGACTCAAATCTCTCGTTAAATTGTTTTCTATAGACTGCGACTGTTGAGAGAGACGACAGAGACGCTGAGGCAGAGAATGGGCTGAGAGGAGAGGTGTGCATAGCTTCTCATGGATAAAGGAGATAAAGATGATAGTCAATATCATTGACTCGAGTTCATTTGATTGTGTGCTTTCTAGTGTCTTCACGACTTATTAGCACAATCCCAGCTGATGAGTCAGAGTCCAGAGTCAGTGTCAGAGAAGCTGCACACAAAATGGACCATTTACCCAAATGGCTCTAAGCGCTCGAATCTCGCTCATATATCTACGACTCTACTCAAAAATGAAAAGCCTCTAGTAACATAAATAAATACATTGTAATTTAAGATTCAACATCTTAATTGAAGGTATCTTCATCACAATAATCAACAATGACAAGATTCTTATCATTTCTCATTCTCAGGCCAATAACTTCCCCCCGCGCATCTCAGTCTCAACCAGTACTTTTCCGTCTGTATTCCCTTCTTGCAATACCACAGATACACGCTATACACAAATCTTCAACTTCCTATGCCTATTCGTAGCATTGTTAATTCGTATTATTTGCTGGCTTGAAAAAATAGATGCAAAGGTAAAATCAAAATCTGAGTAAAGTTGCTCAAGAAATCCCTGTCATTACAATGTACGAACGTTCGTAAAATTTAGTTTGAATTCATCATTCTGTATGGTCGCTATATGGTGCTCCCAGAATAAAATTAGAAACTATAATATACAGAAATACAGGCAGTACAAGCGGATGGAAATAAATGAATGGATTACCAGAAACCAGAGCCAGAGCCCGACCCAGGATTATGCTTACCACAGTGATCACCACCGGCACCGGTACCGGCACTGCAACCACCATACCACCTGCAGAATATCTCTGTTTTTCATCTCGTTGGCAAATTGTAGAGCGAGTGAGCGAGAGAGAGAGAGAGAGGAAGGGGCGGTAGAGTGAAACAATTTAACAGAGACAAAACAAATGTAAATAAATCATTTAAATTAAAAATAATTGTCAATGTGGACTACAATAGACGACTGTGGCAAGGTTGATCTGATACTACTTGTTGTTCTACTAATAATTATTATTTCCATTTTATTCCATTTGGGATTCCCCAAAATCAAATATCATTTACCTTCCACGCCGAGACAGAGACCAAGACCAACATCGACACTGACGCAGGCCCTGTTGCTATAAATAAAAATCCTCTCAATACCAATTTTTTGCCTCTCGAAATTTATTTTGCTACGTTAAAAAATGTTTAATAAAATTCAGGACCTCTGGAAACGCCGCCTTACAAAAAGTAAACAATGGGAGGGTGATGTACGCTTTTAACTTATCCGATTTAACTTATCACATTTAACCTGACAGATTTAACTTATGGTCGATTTACCCTATCCCGATTTAACTTATCCCGATTTAACCTATGGCTGATTTAACTTGTGGTAATTTTAACCTATTCAGATTTAACTTATTCCGATTTAACTTGTGGCAGATTTAACCTATGTTATATTTAACTTTTGTATTACATGGTACAGCAAAATAATGTTCGTGTTAAACTGCGATGGAATACTCATGCATAACTTGTTTTAAACCATAAAATTAAGATACAATTACAATAAAAAGTATTGACAAGAACTATTTTTCAGTAGAACAAAGCTTTAATCTTGGATTACTTACTATATTGTATATTAGATCAAAAAATTAGGTACCGTAAATATTTTCCTACTTTTTATATTTATACTGCCTAATTTCCCTTGACGTCGATACGTAAAAAAATCTTAAAATGGTAAAGCAGTTAAAATTAAAAAAGGTTGATAGTCTCAAGCTTGCATTCTGACTGAAAGTTAAATAAATACAAACTATTAAGACAAGATTTGCACAGTTCAAAAGAATAGGGTATTCCTATTTTCACTGAATTTAGTTATTTCCTTTGGAATCCGACGTTACCAGCCCCAAATTACGTATTAAAAACAGTAGTATAATAAAATGTAGTTTTATCGTCAATTGTACGGTTTAAAACAAAATATGCATGAATATTCCATCGCAGTTTAACACATACATTATTTTGCTGTACCATGTAATACAAAAGTTAAATAAAACATAGGTTAAACCTGCCGCAAGTTAAATCGGAATAAGTTAAATCGGAATAGGTTAAAATTACCACAAGTTAAATCAGCCATAGGTTAAATCGGGATAAGTTAAATCGGGATAGGGTAAATCTACCATAAGTTAAATCTGTCAGGTTAAATGTGATAAGTTAAATCGGATAAGTTAAATGTAGGTAGAACCCAATGGGAGTGCGGCCTTTTACTATAGAGATTAAATGTTGGTCTAGTATTTAAATACATGGGCTGCGGCTGTTGGCTTGTGATTACATCCGCAGTTATTTTAATTTTGTTTAGAGATTTTCCAGAAATGTACCTACCTGCGTTAAATAGTATGTAGCTATGCATCAAGTGCGGGTAGGTTAGGTCCCATGGTCTTGCTAGTTAGTGTCTTTAGTAGCTTGAGCGTTTGTACGTGTGGAGGTGGAGGGATAGCAATAATAACTAATAAAGATAACAATCTAACGATACTGAAGTGAGTGAGGATAAAGGAGCAGGAAAGACACACACACACATACACATACACACAAAAAACTAGAGTTAGGAATACCCAAGTCCAAGTGGATCCATGAATTCAAATCCAAATCCCAAGTGGTTCCTTGAAAGAATAGAGCAAAAAAAATCTCTGGTCTGTTTCTGTTATCAAATTATTATTATCATGATTTCTTATTTCTTCTGTCCGTTCGTTCACGTTAATTCGCGAGTTCAATTGACTTTGTTGTCTTGCTTCGTGATCGAATCACTTTTTGTTTTTTTCTCTCTTTTTTTCTCTCTTCTACTTCTTCCCCTTCTTCGTCTTCGTCTTCATCTTGGCGTCTTCTTGTTCTTGCTCCATTCCTCCCAATATAATCCTTTAGAATCAATTGATCCGCCTCTGATTCTGATTTCCTATGTACAGAGATGATGTATGTACTCACATCACATTACATTTTTATACATTAGGATGATTATGATTATATTTATGATGATGATGATGATTACGTACGGGGACCATTAGAGAACACTTGATCTTTCAATCGCTATATCGCTATCCCGGCATGTAGGGCCCGACCCATGTACTTACATATACCCGCCCCTGCTCGGCCGGTCTATCTATATTTACTGAGAGCTGTGTAGAAAACTGTAGACTTATTGTCTTCAGTACTTAATAACAAGGTACATAAATAGGTTGTAGGCAGGCTACGCGCACGAATTTCCATAAACTGTCTGCTAGTCTTCCTCTTACTTAGTACAGAATCCCTATACATGTGATGCTCGCTATATGGTAATATATGATCTACAAATTAGATTTAGATTATACAGATATTACCTCACGGTTCCTTTCATGTTATCTTAGGTTACGCTCTGCACTCTCGAAGCAGACATATAATACTATGTAGGACAGAATAAAAAGTCCTGCACAAAAAGTAAGGTACACAAATCTGTAATAACTCCATCTGAGTGATCTCAGCGTCAAACCGAAACGCAGTCTATGTGACTAATAATATATGCGCATAAGGTAATAATGTGAGGGCAATAAAATTTTTTGGCATGAAACAAAATCTACTTAACGCTGCGTTGCTCCTTACTTCGTACTTCTTCGACATCTCCCAAAATCCTTGTTAGCATTTCATATTTAGGGCCTTAGCTATTATTATAATTGGTCCATACTCTGAACGTATTACTCGATACAAGTATTGGTGAAATTTATTGGGAAATAATAATGTTGAATAAAAGAGCCTAGGCTTTAGAGCTTACCATTTTAGTGCGGCAGCTAGGGCCATTATAATTACACATCTTTTCGTAAGTATTGATATTGGCGTACAGGATGCACTATACCGATACCCATACCGATACCGATGCATAAATAATATAGGATTATAATGGGCCATTTGGATGTTTTAGGTTAACGCGGTTGTATAGGAAGCCATAGTACCTGTTGATAAAATTAGAATGTAATTATTCAGATTTTAGAAAGACTTTAAAGAGGTGTCAGATGAGGGCTGAGCAATATTGCTCTGTGTATGGAGGTACATGAAAGCTCAAGAGTTCAGTGTATCGTTTCATTTAGTCAGCATATACATATATGTATGTGTTTACATGGAGTATTATGGAGGGGCTTATATGTATGTCTGTCATTAAACATTATTATCGTTATTATTATTATTATGTAGAAGTTAGATTCCAAAGCGGAGCGTTAGCCAAGCCGAGAGAGTCTTCTACTTCTACTACATACATACAAAACAGAACAGATACAGATTTTTAGTAAACACTCCGTCATGTTCTGATATTATTACAAGGAATGGCAGCCGACGCCTTGTAACTTTACAAAACAAAACATAAGCATGATTTTTCGTGCTCTCTTTTGAACTTTGGAAATCTTTTCTCTCTCTCTCTCTCTCTCTCTCTTGAAATTTATTTTTTTCTTCATGCATGCAGACGATGTAGAACATTGCTTTTATTCCTTTTCGTATTTCGTATTAAGAGCATTTTTTTCTTCTATATACTATAAATTCATGGAGTAGGTACTTTTACTAGTCAAAGCTCAAAAGCTCAAAACTATTTCCCTCAACCCAACTACTTAATACTACTACCGATATATATACTACCCATCCTTCCTACCTATTTATATGCAAGATACTTTCTATATGTAACAAGCCATCAACGACATGGACATGGGCTTGGAACAACTGTACATTTATTAATCACTATTGACTCCGAAGACGTCTACGTACACAAAGTAGATGCAATAAAGCTTCGTATTATTGGGATTCGAGATTTTTAAATTACATCCTTTCTCTCACTCTTGTTCCGCACTGACACGTCATAATGCTGTGCTAGAGTATGAACTACATGAACCAATACAGACGTTAAAAATAAAAAAAGGTTTCACATTTTTAAATTTCTTCATATTTGGTCCAATATACTACCTACTATAGTAATATTGCCTGTTTATAACCTGTACAGCATAATCTCCTTTGTCTCTGTGCTCGATATGATTTATCGCCTTCAAAAATCTAACATAGTTCCAATAAGGATTGCCTATGATTAATGTAATAATCATAATATTAAGAATATATTTGCAATACACTGTACATGAGGAAGATACAAAATGTCATGCCTGAGATTATCTGTACAACTGATTAGGTATATTACCTATATTTCGATTGAAAAACGTTTGTTCATTGGAAAAGGTTGAAAGTCGTAAGTTGAAACTCATGAAAAAGAGAGAGACAGGTGATGAGAGGACTTGGATTTTTGGAAAGAGATGAGGAAAATAGACTCGTTAAAAGTGGAAAGATGAGGATGTGGGAGTGAGTAGTGATAGCGACAAATTGACAAATAATGTGTTTCAAAGTAAAAACACATATTATATTGTAGCTATTTAAAAGGTAGGTAGGTAGGTAGGTAGTTGGGAGGACCATGAGCCTGTGTGGGCACAAACAGTACAAAAAAAACAGAAAAAAAAACAGAGGATGATAGTCGGATCGTGCACTGTGGACTATGGCTTTGACGAGATGGAGTTCCAATAAATTGGAAATTGGAACCAGTGCAAATTTTGGGAATGATTTTGAATGAATTAACATTTTCTTGGTCCGCATCATATGCATAAGAAAGAGTGTGCAGATGGAGGTGTGGAGATTAGTCAGCTGCTTTTTCGCTTGCTCTGCCATTAAATGCCGCTGAGTGAAGACGTAAGGGGATGTGAATACCTGTAATTGATGGCAATGGTGGCAGTGCTCCTTTTGGCTTGGAGTTTGTTGGGGAATAAAACTCTGCTATTTTTCTACTTGAATGGGTTATGAGAGGTTGCGGACGTAGGTAGATAGGTAATGGAGTAATCGGGATGTAACACGTACATGTGCAGGAAGGGATCATCGGGATGTAGGCATATGCAGTGTGGAGATGCATCCTCATGAAAATGTATGTGTAGGTAATGGGTATGGGTATGGGTACGGTATGGAGAGCAGAGCTTTTAGGAGCTGAGATCAAATGTACCGAAGGAGCGGACGGATTAGCAGAACGAGAATGAGACTGAAGTCGAAGTCGAAGTCAAATTTGGAATTCCAAGTGGAAGTAGAGTCGAAGTGGAGTGAGACAGACACAAAAGCATTGGAGTTGTTCTTTTCAATTGGTTCTGTTGGCAAAGGCTGTTGGAAAAAATGTCAAGTAATGTCAAGTAGTTGACTTGACTGTAAAAATGTGTAGAAAACTCAAAACTCGTTCCTGTCTGCTGTGTCATGTTTCCCTGAGCACGCGTTCAAATCAACCAACCGAATATTCATATCCGCATCGGAGAAACTCAACAATTTCCACTTTTCCACTACACACACACACATACACAGCCCCATTATACATCAGTCTCAGACTCTGAGTCTCACTACCTACCAAATCTCATACGTACTGTGTATCTCCCTCACTGCATGTATATATGTGTGGTGGTAGTATAGTATTGTTCCTGGTGGTGGTGGTGTATGCTTCTGATATGATAGTCACTACTCAGTACTCAGCACTCACAAAGTGAGTGAGTGCATTGTTTCCACCATCTGTTCTGATGACTTTGCCATCTCCATCCTCCGATCACATATCGTCTATGAAGATTCAAAATTACCCATTTCCATTTTTAGCTACAACCAAAATGCAATATCTAAAAAAATATTACATCATCAGTTTGAAATCATGCAAATAGAGCATTTTGCACTTTTCTGAAAACTGTAAACAAAAACTGTAAATAAAACGTTTTACACTTTTCTGAAAACTGTAAATAAAACGTTTTACACTTTTCCAAAAATTGTAAACAAAACATTTATCACTTTTCTAAAAATTGTAAATAAAACATTTTACACTTTTCTCAAAATTGTAAATAAAACATTTTACATTTTTCTAAAAATTGTAAATAAAACATTTATCACTTTTAAAAACCTTGTAAATAAAACATCACTTTTCAAACCTTTGTATATACAACAGTTTACACTTTTCAAAATCATGTAAATAAAAATTGTATACATTTCAAGAACTCATATTTAACAGTTTACATATTTAATCTCATTTAGCGTTTTACGAACCTTTGGTTCATTTTAATTCTAGCCTATTATTATCTCACAGGGGTTTCGTCTCAAAGAGACCAGCGCCGCCGAGGCCATTAAAAATATGGCCTATTGCAGAATTCTAGCTAAACTGGATATGGATCATTTTGCATCTTCACAGACGATATAACCCCCAGCTCTCTCTCTCTCTCTGCATACATGAGGGAAGAAATACATTGTCTCATATGGATAATGGATATGGGTAGTTGACAATTTTCCTTGTTTTTTTTTATGCTTCCGTGTGCTCAGGAGTTACTTGGTCGATTAAGAATTGTTTCCCTGCCATGAATTTACTCTTCAATAAAAATGCTAATAATAATGATATGGCTATCGAGCGTTGTTAATAGAGGAGAAAGAGAGAAAGAAAAATTCCTTGCATTTACATTATTTCCATTCCAGAACTAATGCTCTCTCACATGTATGTATGCTGTGTGCTGTCTTCAGTATAGGAAAGATGTAAAAATAGACAAGCAGTGCTACTCTCCTGCTTCTTTTTAAAAAAGAAAACATGTGTATATATGTATGGTTTGGATTTGAATTTAAATTTAAATCCTTCTATCATGTCTCCTATTCTACTGTACCTGCATTGACTACATGACTTATGGGGTGGATTGGAGAATGAGTGAGTACGGTAGAAATTAGAATTGCATGGAAGTACGTTCTAGTTTATCTTGGTCTTGGTCCTTTGGCGTTGGGTAATCCTCATGTAGGGAGTAGGAGTAGTGGAAGTAGAGAGGGAGAGAGAGATATATGGGTTTTGGTCTCTGGTGAGTCTCTGATTTTTGTGTTGTGAGATAGTTAGCCGTTGATAAGTTGAGGTTGCGTCATTGGGATGGCGAGAGGATGAAGGAGTGAGAAGAGGGTGAGTGACATTGAGTCAATGAATCGAATCGGTGGAAAACTCCTTTGAGGATGACATGCATCTTATTTTTTCAACTTGATTGGGCAGAACACACCTGAGGTTCCTTGAGTGACATCCACGTCAAACTCAAGAGTCACCTTCTTCCTCCTTCCCATTTTTCCATGAGGCGACAGCCGTCGTCGATTGTTGGGGAGAGAACGTGATCCAGACTCGTTTACGTCCAATAAAATAATAGTTCAAACTCTCCCGAAATCATCAGCTCAGTTATCAGTTGATCTCCAAACAAAACAAAATAATGCACACATATGAGGTGATCCAATTACGCGCACAACGAACATACATAAACATGTCCACAAATTATCTCTTTCTATTTTTTTTCACTTGTAATTACACAGGTGGACAGACACGAATCCTGCGTCTTACGTCTCGACCTTCAAATATGAGTCATTCATCATCTTAAATAACTTTTAACAGCAATTATTCAACGGGCAGTGGTTTTAGGATAATATCCTTTTGGGTGTGTTACGGTACGGAGCTTGAGAGTAGATGCCGTGACGGTAGCGAGATGAGGAAAGTAGTTTACATTGGAATTTTATTTGGTGCAGGATTTTAATTTAAAATGACCACTTTTTAATTATTTAGTAGGGCAATTCATTAATTATTGGATAAGTCACCCTGTACATTTATAATTTTATTATAAATTTATATGTACCTAATCATTTATGGTTGTCGTTTATAGTACTGTAGAGGAGTTTGCTCGGCGATGTGTGCCTCTTGTGTATTTAATACTACGTGTCAAAGATATTATCACCATATTATTATACTTCCGCTGTTGTTCCGAGCTTGTATTTGTTTTTATTTGTATTTGCTTATAGGTGTGGTGTTTGTAATTGTAATCAAGATACGGGAAAGCCCACGCACAAAAACAAGAACACATGCCACGCACTGTCCCCGTCCCCGTGCTCCACCTGAGAAAATACCTATAAAATCCCTCAGCACTCCGTCATTCAACATTTCCACGTTTTACGACACTCAACCAGGGGAGACAACCGAAAGGGATATCTGGGTAAGGATACATTTTCTATGAAATCAAATGGCAGCTTTATCCTTGCCAGGTATCACTTTCAGGTGTCCCACCAGTACGTACCCCTTTACCTCGTTCCTATGTATATCGCTGGATAAATATTTACCTTTAGTTTCTTTACCGCGCACCCGTGTCATTTCTGAATGGTCCCATCTTGTTCTGTTTTTTTTCTTGAGGACGTCAAAAGTAAATTTGGGCTCTATAACCAATCCCATCCATATCCATGTTGATGCTGATCTTGTTTTTTGTACTCATGATCATGCTTCAAACCATAAGCATGCCGTACGTACTGAATAGCGTAATATATCAGAAGTTCCATTTCCCAACTCACAAGATACAATATCAATCTAGTTGTATATGTATTTAGTTGTTTTTCACGAATTTTTCTCCTAATTGATCACCTTTACAAGGAACATTCTGGGCGGCCTGTGGAATTACCAATTACGTATTGCGACGATGGCTGCTACTGTTTGAATTGGAAGGTAAACAGAGCGCTATAGATTCATATTATAGATATGTACCTACTTGAAGTTTCGACTTGAGCTCAACAGCGTTCAATAAGCACATTTTAAGACGATAGTAATCATAATGTGACTACCATTTGTTTGTTGCAGTTTTTTTACTATTATTGTAGACGTAGACATGAATAAACTCCTGAAATTCCTATTGCCATATTATTTAAGGTTAATTGCACGGTATTTTTACAGCACATCAGAGACAAGACCCTGGACCTACCAGTTCTGGATCCTGATGCTCCTGTCCTATGGTCCTGGTCCTGGGTAATACAGGTAATAGAGACGATTTATAGTAAAGTTTTGGCTCACTATAGTCAGTTGATCTACCTACTCGCAGCCAGTACTTTGTTCAGCAGGTATTTAAGTACACAGGTATATGACTGCTATAAACTTACGGTCACATTCCATTAAGCCCCATGAAAATCAACAAATTGTCACCGTCGTAGCATCCGCATTTGGCAGGCGACTTTAACGGTCCGTGAGGTTGTATATATGTAATTCTCTCTCTCATTTGATTTATAACTAGAGTGCAAAGTCCATTGAAGAGACTGCCTCTTGGCAATACTGACAGCTCTGGATCGAGATTTTTGTAGAGGAATAATTTCGTAGTTTGTTGGTATGAAGAAAGACTGTTGATTTCGTTGGTTAGAAAATGCAGGGGGCATGTAATTACTAAATTAGCGTACCGATCCGGGGTTGAGTTTTAACAAATTTTAACTTGTGATTAAAACATTTGTGTGTGACATTCAATTGTTACAAATTTTTTTCGTTCTGCTTAGGAGTTCTTCTAGTCACTACTGATATGCTTCCACCGGTGAAGGGTATACTGGTTCAGCGATAGTAAATCTCATAATTAAATTCATGTATTTAAGTGCGTGAGCTAGAAGCAGCAAGAAACGCAAACCTTGTATTAATCGTCCGCATCCATCCGCACCATAAGCAGTTACGCAGTAGCTGGTACTGGTACTGGTGCTGGTAAGGCCGATCCGTGTCCCACTTATGAAAGTCGACAATTGATTGACAGAAAATATAAAACAGAAAGTCACCCTCACCCTCGCCCTTCACTCCGCTCAAGACCTACATCAGTCTCTCCACTTAACTACCATATAAAATAAAGGGTCCAAAAATAGATCGTCATTCTATATTTATACTACATGGCTATAAGACCAAGACCGCAGTAAAAAAACATGGAAGCCACCTACAGACCTAAATAAAGAAACGTTTTTTAAAAAGCAAAGTAAAAATAGAAAATATCTAATAATAAAAAAAGATAAAAAATATAATGGAACTGGCCTAGTGCAATTCTCTAGTATTTCGTCCCTCAATTCAACGATTCACTTGACAACAATAGAAAATGTATTTTTACCATCCAATCCGGACTGTGCTCAATCTCCATGAGTAATAAACCATATCCACAGACTCCAGTCATGGATCTCTCGCGTAAAATGTGAAGAAAGAAAAGTGCAGTGTAGTTTACAGCCGCGTCCACTAATAATCCTCACTGACACTGACATCCTGACTCATGTCACCAATCCTATAATAATAATAAATCAAAGTGTAATTTGTAATTACAATAAGAAGATGTCTCGAATTCGATTTCTTTCTTTGGTTGTAAAAATAAGGAATCTGGAATCTGGAACCTCTCATTTGATTACCTGGGAAATGATGGCAGGTAGGGAAGACATGTCGATGTCGAGGACGATTGCTTCAGCTTAGCATTGGATTGCATTGGGGAGTGCTGGATTGTGAACAGGTAGCTGTGACATAATTCACGTTGATTTTTGAGAGCAAATCCCAAAAACAATTTCTGTTTTCTTCCATACATGGGACATGATGGGATGAGTGCGAGTGGGCTCCGCATATGCACACTCACTGACATGTAATAATGTCAATAGAATAATATATCTGTTTCGAATATAAAGATTGCTCCCATTGTAAAATCATAACATTTATATAACCATATAGATACCCAAGTGTGACCCTCATGAGCCTATAATCATCGCATATATCCTCCACAACATGTTCGTAATTAGGTATATGTGACCGTATACATACTTATATCCACATATGTAGTAGGCCCTACTGTGGACGTCCACGGCCAAATCTGTCAATAATAAGTTCAGTATTAAGGACTCTGATAGTAACTGAATGCCTGGATAGAATGTTGGCTTTATGGCCTCAGTGAATAGATACAACTATTTTCATAGGGAGATTCCGTAGTACGAGCCCCATAAGACTGATACAGAAGAAGCTATTTGCAGGCACGGAGCCAGGGAGTGGCAACCGGGCAGTTGCCCACCCCAAAATGAATTTTTTAGCATAGGCTAACGTAGGGGCATTTAAACCAAGATGGTACACTTATATCCCGAGTGCACAATGATCCATACCCACTTTTAGAAAGAAACAAAATTCACTGTCTATAAAAAATTAAAATATCAACATGCGAAAATCATGTATATAGAGCATTTTGCACTTTTGAAAAACATGTAAATAGAACATTTCACACTTTTCAAAAAACTCTTAATTAACATTTTACGCATAACTTATATGTAATGCAGCTTATTTGACATAGCTCATTTTAACTCTAACTTTAATAGGATATGATCCATTTTGATTCATGTCTCAAGAACCTGTATTGCCCACCTCAGATAATAATTCTAGACCCGCCCCTGGCTATACGCATATTATAATAATCCGCATTAAATACGATCATGTCCAGTTTGAATTTGGACTATGAGACTGGGCACTTGCGTCTGTATGAGCATTTATTTCCATGCCTATGCATACTTCGCCTCCTATTATTACACACACTTAACCTGTTTGTAGGCACTGAGGACGCGGACGCCGGATGAGTTCCGATTCGGAGTTATTAAGCCTGAGCGTGCTCGTCTTCCACTGTCTCTCTCTCTCTCAGAAAACTTGTAACAAAAGCCAGAGCAGCAGCAGCCAGGAGGGACAAATACGTCGAATCGGGAACTACACTGGCTACCTATGTGCTACAGTGCAGTATGTTGTGCTGTGTTGTTATCTCTGATTTTGTAGGTCATACGTCGTCGGCCAAAATCCGAAGCATTTGGGATGATTTGTGTGTGCTGAACGTAAAGGCAGTGGCAGTGGCACTGCTCCTACCGTCTACCACTCATCTCCTTTATTAAGGGTTGGCGTTGGCGGATTGTGAAAGGTAGAGTGGATGTTTTACATGCTCACACTCACTCGGAATCTGATTATTCTTGGGTATACATTGTATGTAATGCAGTACAAACAAATGTTCCCATGTTACTGTTACTCGCTTATTTATGAGGGCTGTATAAAATCCTTCTTCTTCTTCCATGCATCTTTTACACCACTATAGAGACTATCCTTATGTAGTATGTAGCTCCATTACGGGTACTACTCCCCTGTCTGCCCTGTCCTCCATCGAGGTCTCTCTCTCTCTCAAAAACTTTGAAAGCCATTTATCCATTTATTTTATTTCCACACTCGGAAGGGACTGTCAATTCCGTACATTCACACTCAACACACTACTATGCTTTCTGTCTCAAACTCCCAACTTCCATAACTTTGAAACTATTCATGCAAGTTATGCATAGGTAATAACACTCACAGTGTGAGATAGATATCCATGGCCGATTCTTACACATATGCCTACAGCCTACCTACTATTATCTGATAGATGTGCCTACGTTCAACATGCATCCCTGTTTTGTTTTGTCCGAGACTTGTTGAGATACATGGAAGGATACTGCAGATGGATGGGAGACGGACGGAGAAATTCTTCCGTCTCGGTCCCTATGTGCCGTTTTACCAAAACATAAGATTAGCTGTGTTTAGTTAGAAATTTTGCCCATGGATTTTTGATACTTAACAATCTAATGCACTTATGGAGAGGGACATGATGAGAGCTAGAGAGGCCGTCAGATATGTGGGTGTGAACTTTTGAAATATTTATTTTAAATTGTAAGCGCACATTGTTCCATGTCAACATGAAACCATTATTTTCCCCGTCTTTTGCTCTTAATCTAACATAGTATTATATTATGTTTCTTCACAAACACTTTCGCGTTGTCTCAACGTAAGTCGTCTACGTCGTAGACAGTAGAAGTAGAGCATATCCTTACCTTTTGGTTGTGTCTATAGTGTTACTACTGGCACCGGCTGAATTGCATTACAGGTATGAGGACAGGTTGGGTCATTGAGACAAATGACTACATGGTATCTATCTCTCTGTCTTCTTCCACTCTTACCTGACATCCACAATTCAAAATTGAGAATTCAAACATCTTTGTCTCTGTACATGCATCACTTCCCTCATGCCGATTTATCACTCTGACCTTCCCATGTCTCCTGTAGATCGTAGATGTAAGCTCCTTTGTGGAGAGGAAAGGGTTACGAAGTGATGCTCCCATACCGCACCATACCAAACCATCACATTGAATCTTAGCTTGAGCTTCAGCTCGGCAAACCATCTCCATCCGGTTACGCCGTCCCTCTCCAGTCTGTCTCCAGTTCCAGTTCCAGTTCCAGTTCCAGTTCCAGAAAATCATTTTACTTTACATCCGCAACCTTACATTCTCCCTTCCACTTTATTATTCCACTGCCTTCCATGATTATTTGGGATTTTGAACTGACTGGTAATATTTATGTAGAGGGATATTATGAAATATGAATGTATTTTATTCTTAGATTTTGATTTCAAGCTTGAATCTTTTATAAGATTTAAAAAAAATGAAAAAATTGGTGTAGTAATTTTTTTCAAACAGAAGTTTAGTTAAATGGATTTGATTTTTGATTTGTTTTTGGTTTTCATTTCATTTTATCTTTTATGTTGGGATTACTATGTATTTGTATTTGGGAAGAATTGGATAATACAGAATGAGGAGCCTGCAATTTGAAAGTACCTACCTCATTTTCATTGTATTATTGTTATTGGGCAGAGGGACGTGTGCACTTTAAATTTCGGATTTTGAATTTTGTGGCCCTTCTCTGTATGTCATAGGTATTATGCCTAAGCTACAGGGCACATCCATATATGTCCTCCTCATATGTAAGTTCGTAGTATGTAGAGACAGTTTCTGAGTAAATAATATATTTAATTTTGACATTTGCTCATTGTGCTGTAATTGTAGAGAGTCAAACAGAGGCAGGGATGCAGTAGGGTTGTTTTTCAAAGCGGCCTTTCCTCATTGTTATTGACTTTTTGATTTGGCCCGAAATCTAAATAATGGACGTATTTACATTGTTGTGAGGAAAATATTACTACATACCTAAATAGGTAGGTGGCTAAGTACAAGGGGATTTTGTGTGTATGTGTGTATGTGTGTGTGTGTGTGTATGTGTGTTTGGATTTCAATGAAAAATAGTCAGCCTTTCAACTACCACACTCTTTGTAAATCCTTTCAATAGACACAGTCAAATACATGCACTTACATGCATTTACATGGTATGTATAGCTCTGTAGGACAATTTCACTCCTGTCGTCATCGTCACACATATAAACAAAATCAATCCAACAATAACTGAATATCTTCCATGTGTGTCACACTGCCTTCAGAGGACAATGTGTGGGTGAGCAAATTACATGTTTAATATCCACTCCACGCATGAACCTACATAGGTTCCTATTGTGGTATGTTATGCCTTTTGTGCACACAACAAACTGTGAACCGTAAGTGGATTTATTCTAAATCGTAAATAGTATAACTATACATGCATGCAATTAAATGACAACAGTATCTATACCTAGTATTTAAATTAAAATTTGAAACATTTTAAAGTTTCCCACCTCATCCCTACATCAATCAAAAAAGAGTTTAATTTTTATCATAATCCTGAGCACGCATTTTTAATTGGAACATTTATTTAAAAATATTTGACTACAGCAAAAGTTTCAAAATTGTTTTTTAAAATATATCATTGACACTATGGTTGTTATTGTCTCCGCACATATTAGTTTGCATTCTAATGAAGCGAGATGAAATTTTAACAGGTTTAATAATTTACATTCCTTCCTGAAAAAAAATAAAAGGTTATCGTCATGGAATGTTTTAGAAGGTTTTAGCCCTGTACGTCTCACTACAATGTTCCTGTATTTCACACTGTTTATCCTTCTCTCGCCGTGCAAATCCGACCAGAGCGTATGTATATTAATAGGCATTTGGTTATGGAAATATTCATATTCATTTTCATTGGGATAAAGATACATAGGGAGAGGACGAGGACGAGGACGAGGGCCATGGGGCCAAGGGAGAGGGACTGTAACTTATAGAGGCGGTGCATATAGCACTCGACTATGGGAGGGTATACATAGTGTCCGTCGTCATCCGTATTTCCGTCTCCTTCTGGCCCAGCTTAAGTGTAACATAACATAACACAATAAGTAGGTATTATAATTTAAATGCCTTGGATATTATGATGATGATAAGAAAGGAAAGAGCTATAAACCAAGAAGGAAGGAATGAGTAAAATGTTACGTTCCTCCACCTTACATTATATTCCATGATTGCACTGCATTAGGTGAGGCTATACCACATTAGGTTTCGTGTGCGGAGGGAAGTATATAGGAATTATTATATTTAGGTTGACTCCTTATGTACGTGTTGGTGGTGGTGGTGGAGGCGGTGGTGTTGGTGGTGGTGTTGGTGGTGGTGGAGTGGAGCTCTGTCTCTCTCACTCCGTAGGTAAAATGAGTAGAGGAGGTGGAGGCGGAGGAGGGGGTGGATAAATATGAGGTGAGGCCGCTGGGAGGATGGGATGGGTTTGGGAGGTGGATGGAGGAGGGAAGGGCCGTAGCCCATATAAGCAATCAGTAATCAGAAAACATTAGAGTCAACTGGAACCGCAGGACTGATTAAAAATGCAAGGAGCGAGTCGGGGATATATGAGCATGGAAATTAATATGGTTATGGGCTCCTTCTGCATAATAATAATTTGATATGGGAGTCTAATCATGAACCGCCTTAATACAGCTACATAGGAAAACCAAGAATTTCCATCAGAGAGGCACTCACACTAAAGGCCCAGCAGTATATAGCGTGTAGCCCCGAACCCCTAGCCTCCAACTCTGTAATATAGTTACATACCAAAAATAATAGACCCTTTCTACGCCATGACTCCCACAATGGCATCCATCTACAGCCTATATCCGCTCAGAGCATTTACACCCAGGAGCTGTCTGTCTCTGTACCGTTTCTGCAAGTTCAACTCCAACAAATTCGTACAGACACTCCTTCATTCAAAAACCGCACAACATACATGCATCTCAACATATCCACCGTCATTCACCTACTCAACCTACACCTATGTGCATACCAGTCACCTTCGGCTTCGGCTTCCGCCTCATGCAGCTTCTGTATTGAGTTGGGTCCTTCGTCCACGGCTCTTGGCTCTCAGTCCTCGTCCTCATGTCAATGTACGTATTCCTTGATATGTGAAAAAGTGAATATCCCGAGAGCCAAGTATCTTTTAAACATCTCTTTTCTTTCCATTTCTTGAAACTTATCCCTCCATAGAATTCGCTATATGCTCTGAATGAGGAGAGGAAGATGCAAGACAAAGTCCGGGAAGAGAGAGAGAGAGAGAGAGAAGCGCGGAGTTGTGAAGACGGATACTGATATGATATAGTGGAGGCAGAACGCGAGTGGCAGTCTCTCTCTTTCAGCCTTTCACCACCACCGTCGTCGTCCTCGTCCTTTCTGCAAACTCATATCGCATCTCATTGTTGGTCTTTAGTTTTTACTTGCTGGCCTCAGCTGATCCTGACACAGATAGATATGTACTACCTACATCGGGACTTGCATTAAGGAACGTCAACAGAGGAGGAGGAGGAGGACGTCAAGGCAGAGCCACGAACCCAGAGAATGACATTATTACAAGAGCCAACAACTTATTATAATATATCCAAAGAGCGGGTAAATTACACATATCAGTATTTCCCATTCCCACCACCACCACCACCACCACCACCACCATCATCCCATGATGAAACAAATCTACGACATGTTCGGGTTCGGGCGGGCAGTCTCTCTGCGGGTAAATGGGAAGACGAGGACGGAGGAGATGAGAAGACGGAAGGCGCGGAGAGCGGATCTGTTTCTCCATGTGTGTGTGTCCTGTGTATGTGTATGTATGTAGGTGGGGAGGCTCCTATAGCCTGGACCTACTTCCATAATCCTTTAATAATACTTTGTACTCATTTAGCTGAGCGCTGCTTTTACCCTTGCATTTCCCTCCTATTGTCATTACCACTACGGGGACCAGAACCAACTCTCCCTTGTAGTCGGCAGTATGCATAGTACGGCTACGGTTACGGTAACGGTAACGGACTACGGACTAGTTCTCTCTCGCCTCCTTATGTTCTTGGAAGAGTTTGTATGGAGACGGATAGACGTAGTAGTAGCCGCCACGACCGTCCTCACCACGAACATCCACACCGCTAATACTCTACATGGCATTGTGCGGAGTAAAAAATAAATGTGTGGAGGAGGCTAGAGAATGGCTGGCTGTACGTACATGTGGATGGGAGGATGGATGGATGGATGGACGGGTGGATGTAGGAACGTGGATGGATGATAGAGACTATAGAGTCTTAATTGAGAATGAGATTTTGAGGGAAGAAAGAATCTGTCGCCGGAGCCTGTCCTGCCTGCGTGACTGCACTATAATCTAAAATACATAATATGTAATGTATGTAGAGACGGGGAGAGAGGAGCCTTCGCCTCCACGTTCACGTTCACGCTCCTCTCCCTCAGTCAGACTCTCTGTGTAAAAATTAATATGCATCAAATGGAATCTGCATTTTCTTGTGCTCCGCGGTATAAAGCGACGGGAATCATGGAACCATGAGCGAATCTTTCCTCGTGTACTTTACTCATGAGATGAAGATGATTATGAGCCGAGTCACACTTATTATGCTTACTTATACGCTCACCAGAGACACCCAGACGACTGGGGGACGTTGAGAGTTGAGCAGTTGACGCTGGGACTGAGGCCGACGTCCAAGTGGAATCCAAAGGCTGGAACTGAAACTGGAGCTGGAGCTGGAACTGGAACCGGAATGTCAACCAGTGTAAAAGTGAAGTAAAATAATAAAGTAAATACCCACACACACACACACACACATACACATCATCCCCACGTTGAGAGAGACAGAGATATACACGCGGAGCGGAGTCACGTAGATATGCAAAATGAAGAGAGTCACTCATTATGTAAGGATAGTAGGGTATAGCCACTCATACATATCGCGCTCACTCCACGTCTCCATGCCGTGGTTGAACGACGGAACGATGCGGGGCACTTTCCTTGTCGTCTCTATTGTGTTTATGTGAGTGTAATAGGAGCATCTCCTCCGCTCTGTCTTTATCTTTCTCCCTCGTTTGTATTGATTAGGAATATTTTATGATATCGCGGATATTTTGTTCATTTACATTTTACATGCTCACTTCATCCGCTCCACACTTCCACTTCCCGCACACGCACCCACCTATCTATTTATCTACCACCACCGCGGAGTGAACATTGCTCCTATACTGCTACGGGAGCCCCACATAAAAACCAGGCTCTCCCGACATACATACTAGTAGCTACTTACATACACATAATAATCATGTTTCTCTCGAAACCACTCTACGTGTTCCATCCACAACTTTCCAAGGGAACCAACTGACTGAGTGCAGAAAGTTGAAGTTGAAGTTGGAGTCGGAGCCCAAGTCGAAGTCGAAGTCGAATTCCAAGTCGACTCATTACATTACAACTACACATAACTCCCATTGCTTTGCATACCAACCAAACCAAATCAGCACTCACATCCCCACAACCCTCTGTGCTATACATATCTCTCATAAACCATTTTTCGCCTTCTCACTTGTTAGAACAAAACCGTCGTCCCTTCCAATTTCCTATTTATTTCTTCTCTCCTTATAATCCTCCGTCTTTGGCCTCCCTTTAAATGTCGGTGGTACTCCCAACCTGGCTGCCTGTAGCGCACCAGAATAACGTCTTCTTTTTTATTTTTCACAGTATGCAGAGTTATGCAAAATCCTGGTGAAAAACATTCTAGGAGAAGAAATTCAGTTTAAATGTCACATACTGCGATACTGACAGAGGCCACGTGGACGTCATAGATAATAATGAGTGATAAAGATACGAGAGTATGTAAAGTACGAATCAAATGAAAGAGCAAGCCAGTGTGTATTTACATGACATGATAATGACAGAAAAAAAAGGTACATGGCATTTTGATAGGATGACAAGAGCCTTTATTAGAGAGAGGCAGGCGGCTGTTGATGTTTTCTCAGTGTCAAGTCATGAGTTGTTTTTCCATTTCCCTATGTTCATAATTGTGCAAGAAATGAAAGGACTCTTTCTTTCCCGCAAGGGTCACACTCGCTCCAGAATGATTAAAGTAAATGGCTATTAATTTAATCATACTTATAGGAAGGTGCATTATATGAACATTTTCCAAGCGTTTATAAGGAGTACAATTTCGATGGACACGCTGATTTCTGTCTCTATGTACACTGAAGATGTACACTGACGATGAGATGAGGGCTGCGCGCCTGCCGTGCCGTGTCGGCTGGACTTGAGTATATTTTTATTTGTTTGAGTTCGGTGACGCATTGTTGGTTCAAGAAGTGCGTAGCGTAGTATGTGTCCTTCCTCACACGCTCCCGTCCATTGTAAGAAGTTTAAATCATCAAGATACGACACTACCACACTCTGTATTATTTGTATTTGTATTTTGTATTTGTATTGTTATTTTGCACATACTCGAGCCCTTCTTCTATAGTACCTACCTACCAACAAATAAAAGGTGTACATGGGAATGATTAATTAAATCCTTACAAATCGAGTGGACATGCGAGAGGGAGAGATAATAAATGCCAGTGTAAACGCACATGTGGGACTCCATTCAGACATTATTCCACATGTGAGCATTGAGATCCTCCTCATCTTCATCTCCCGAAACCTTTAAAACTAACCAAATAAAATCCAAAGCTCATTGGACTGAGGCGGTTGAAACTAAATAACGTGAAAGTCAAGTCACGTGGAATTCTCATTTGATTTAATAAATAACACTCATTACAGACCATAATAACATTGACTAGGTTGTAGGAGTAGGAGACCATCACATGGCACACACACACACAAAATGTAGTACTGAAAACACTGAAAAGAGGCTAAAGAACGACGCCACAAGAAACCACAATAATAGTATGAAGTTTAGATACCTACATAACCAAGGCACCTACACAAATGCTTATTATTTACTATTTACACCTAACGCTAAAGCAAACTTCTCTCCGTCAACAGTAACAGCCGTCAAGCCCAACTCACTACATGATGTATGAGCCCATGTAAATACGTACGGACTAAAAGTGCTCATTAGGAAGCGCCAAGTTTATCTCTCATCGATAATAATTACTCCTGCATTATCTTAATACTCACACGTCCCCTCGTGTCGTCCTGGTTGTTCTTGGCGTTGTTTGGATTGGATTCAATTCCATTCTCCATTCAGTGAGACTCATAATACGCACTGTGACTGTGGGTAGCATAATGTATGACATTATCACACCCGTAAATGTTTAATCAAAATTACAAAAATTAAATAGCTGTAATAAGCAAATGTTCTAGATAGCCACCTAGGAAGCATCACACTCGGAGACATTTGTATTTCTTCAGCTCCGTCGTCCCTGTAGATTTCTAGCCCCAAGTCTCCGTACAGGTTTAAATGCATATTATCTACATGCAGTGCAAAGTGTTCCACTATTAGATGTAAATACGTAAATTGTCCAAGTGAACCTGTCTGCCGTATGTATCTACTGTAAGTTCCAGTTTCATATATGAATGGCATTGGCAAGTCACTATTTCACTATGCATTTGGTTGACTTTGGGATGGGAAGTTTAGGTCGTATTCGTACTCAACTTAATCAATGTTTGAATTAAAGTAAGGTATGAGTGTATAATATAATGTACCGTATGTGCTATAGTAATGCGCGGGTCTGTTTAGTATGAGGATCTGAGAGGTTCAAAATTTAATAGTACGCGGGTCTGAAAGGTCCAAAATTGATAAGTACGCGGATCTAATTTTTCTGGCCTTCAAAGTTCGGCTGTCATCCGAGTTATTATTAGGGATGTAAATATTCGTAAAGTAAAATATATTTAACCGTCTTTTATACTACGCGGGTCTCAGTTTGAATAGTACGCGGGGGCATTATTGTAGGATATACGGTAAGTTTGTAAATCGGTGGTGTGTTGTTTAGATACTTAAAGGGGTTTTCGATTTTGAATTAATGTGTATGTACCTACTTACCTACCTAGTTAAGAGCGGTGAAAACTGTTATACTGTTCGAAGTCGACCATATGTGGTAACGCACACAAGGAGTCCCAGTGAATAATGCTTATTTATCTGAATATGAGCATTTAGTATTTTATTTTGATGTACTATTTTTATTTGACTCGAGTTACAAGCATGTATTGTTTATATGAGTGTAAGAGAATAGTGTAAAAGTACTGCAGCGTCGCTTATCGCTATCGTTAGAAGTCTAGAAGAGCGGAGGAGGGTGTCGTATTTTTGTATTTCCTTGCCCCGTCCTGCAGAACACATAGCCATTTTTGAAGGTATTCTTTATCCCGTTTTCTCCGCGCCTCACCACTTTTTTCACACGACAGTCCCCTTGTAGTAGTACACTGTACAACTGCACTGTTTATTAATAATTAATTAATTCACACTCGACACTGTTGAAGGCGATATAGGTGGGGAGTCTACATGTCTAAGACACTCACTCCCTGTGCTCCACTCAATTATCAGTTACCTACGTGAGACATAATTTACTATACCTATCTACGTGGGTCATTTTCACTTGATTTGATTTGATTTGTGAAGGGAACCTTTAGTCTTGTGTGGGTATCGGTATTGGTATTCAGTATTCGGTTTCAGTGGACATACAAACGGAACTCCCAAAGCATTATTAGAATATTATAATAATGTCATAATCGGACGTGACACAAGGAGACGGCATCTATCACATATTTTGGTGTTCGTCATAATAATTCCGAAAATAATCATCAATTTTCTAATTGTCCAAGATTGGGGTGGTTGGTTGGTTGGAAGCTTCTGGAAGTGTATGTTATGGTGTATGCCGGGGGTTTGAAGGGAGACCAACTGAAATAATGTGAAAACATCGACAGACGACTCGAGCCCCACCAATTTATTGAAGTGGAGTGTACAGTGAAGTGATTAAAATTAATATTATTACCGCAGTCATTAAGATTGTGTTACACTTGGGCTTGAGCTTGGATATCGAGTGGAAATAATGAAGACTATCTACTGTACCATCAACTTTTTTACTATTTTCTTCCAGCCCTATTATACCACACACAAGCTTCCCAAAATTACAAAGTTGTATATGCGTATTTTTAGATATTAGCTCCTTACATCGTTTTTCTAAGAGAAATTCATCGCATTTGACAGCAGTTACAGGAGTACGAACAGGAATTTATTCATTGTTCCTCGGGATTGCCCATAACGACAGTTAAAGTTGAGTTACCTAATCACTAAAATAGATATTGAGTGCAGTTTATCTGCATGTAGAAAAGGGGACGACTGGGCCGAGCTCACACACCACACACAACTATTCAAAAACTCAGGTAAGGGCTATATGGATATTTGAGACAAATAATTATTTGTTATTGTAATGTGATGCAATATGACAAGTAGTAGGTAATTATGTTTCATGTCGTTGCCTCTCCGTCACGACATTGTCAACTCTATAACTGTAATGTAGCTACCTACCTCCTATGTAATGGAAAGCTCATGGCAAAAGTATAATGTATCATCATGTATTATCATATCATGATCACGGGCATGGGAAACATGGTTATTAGTATTTCTTTTGTTTGAATGCAAATCCAAGTTTTTGAAAAATCCGTTCATATTCACATGATTCATATAATTACAACTTATAAGGAGGAGTAGGTACATAGGTGAGGATGGCGAGCTTTTACAATTTAAGCTCAAATGAAAATTTGAAAGTCTTGTGTTGCCCTGGCCATTGCTACAAGCACCAAGCCAGAACCAGCAGGCCAGAAGAAGAACTTGGTTGATTACAGGCTCTGTCCAAGTCCCAGGGTAGAGACACATACACTCATATATGATAGTCAAATAATAATTGAGTACGCAGGTAGGAGAGAGAGAGACGGCGATTTGAATATTTGAATTTTTAGAAATGCATAAGTAGATTTGAGATGAGTGGAGAGAGAGATACAGTGGAGCGTACCTACCTACCTATACCTACCTACGAGGGTTTGATGTGATGATGTGATGTGGTGTGGTGGTGGTTGTTTCTGTTGGTGATTTGGTTGGTGGGTACCTACGTACAGAGGGTAGGTAGGTACTTAACTGTGGTGGTAGGTAGGCCTACGCTATTCCTGTTCCTAATCGTAATCATGCTCGTGAAATGTGGGGATCTCCGGTGTAATGTAGAATCTAAGGCATTTTCTCCTGTTATTAGCCTACATGTGAGGATGACGGTGAGCTGTGGTAAAGAGGACTAAGGAGTTGTTTTTGCCATGTCTCTAGTTGTATGTTCATGAGGGTGTATGGAGTGAGATGGAGATGGATATTTGTCGTTAGGTTGTTGGATGGATGGATTGGGTAGCCTTTTGGTTTTCGTGGAGGAGCATCATCATCATCTCCTTATCGTTTTGAACCTTCTCCCATTTCGTTACGTACTTACTTTATTTCTCGTAAGCTCACCACTTTTCTGTTTTCTACACTTGTACTTGTGCACACAGAGACAGTGAAGAGGAAGGATTTATTACATTCCCATCATCCTCACCATAGCACAGCATAGCATACCATCCGCTCCTTCAGCCCATTTACATTAGAACAGGACAGTGACAACACACTGCTACGGACAACGGCTACGGCTGACCACCACTAAACAACTCCAACGACAAAACGACAACTTAAAAAATAGTATCATCTCAAATAACGAGAACGAGAAGAAATTTCGAGAGCGCTCTTCAGAGACGTTCAGGCAAGAGCACATATAGCACAGGAATAGATTATTCTAATTCTAATAATTGTCCCAAAAAAACTCTGATTGTGAGTCCGATTCTGATTCTGCCGACGTCGACCGACCACATCAACTGTGAGCATAGAGAATACAGTAACATGTCTATCTCCTCTTGTGGCCTCCTCCTTCATCACAGTTCATGTTCCTACATACTGGGCACTCACAAATCTCAGTCTCAGTCATTTCCCTATTTTTATCCCCATCCAATTGCTCATCCTTGAGCTTCCTATTTTTTAGTAAATTACACTACCACTCGAACTCGAACAATAGAAAATTCTCGTATCCTTTCATGGCATTCTTTATAATAATCTCAACTGTGGATTGTGCATGTCTCCTAAGAAAATAGTTGTCCCCGGATCTAAGAACTCGGTGCCCGCGTTTCAATCTACGCAATAACGCCCGCCCTATTTTCCGTTCTTACCCTACAAAGTTACACTTATAAGAGAAATATAAAGAATCTAGAAAGTCCCAAACCGAAAAGGGAAATTTTTGCATGTGTATAAAGAAAAAGGAAAATTAATTAAGGCACTTAGCGCTTCTGTAAACATTGATTTTGACTGCGACTCTGTGCTCACCCAGAGATCAAGTCAAAGTTTAAAAATCAAGGAGCCTGCTGAGAGTGAAAGAAAGTGAGTGAAGGATTTTTGGAATGGATTGTGAATTTTAGATATATGAGTGTGAGCCTAATTGGTAGGTAAGGGACGGTTACGAGTAACTTGGTACTTAGTTAGTCGTTCTTCCCATATGCACATTGGAATGGACTCTAATAAGTTTTAATTTGGAACAAGTATAGCGACGTGGAGACTCCAACTCCCAAGTGAACATTGAGCAAGAGTGGACAAGGAGCGACAAAGAAATTCCTAGCTGACATTACGTGACGTTTCACGTCAAAGTTAACATTCGGAGGAGCAACCCATCTTCTGTCTGTGTCTCCTCTTCTTGTTCTAGATTACAATAATAATAATGCAGTGCGAGTGCAGTGGTTTTGTGCAACGGGTCATTGTTATTAGCCCGTCCTAAGAAGTCAGAAGAGAACATATAGAAGATCAAGTCTTATACACAATTCAACAGAATACACTATCCTCCAAAAACAATCACCTGTGTGTAGGATTCTATACAGATATACGGGTAGATATATCTGTAGTAATTTCATTAGTGCTTATCCCCTGTTTTGACTATCGCCATTCCACCGTCTTTACCACTACCATTTTGTTATACAGGAATGGACGGACATTTAATCGAAGGTTGAGCGTCGAAAGAATTATTATTGTTCGAATCCGATTGAGAGAGAGAGAGAGAGAGAGAAGACAGCGGAAAAGGTAAAATGAAATAAAAATAAAATAGTAAAATCAGCTCAAGAATGAGAATGAATTTGTGTATTGTATTTTTGTATATGTTATGTTATGTTGTCTCTCGTATATGTTTTTCGTTTCTCCTTAATTGACATTTGTGATTCTCTACCTTCTACCCATCCTCCCTCCTCTTACAAGTATTCTTACCTGTACTGCTACACTTGTATTTGTATTGTCTTGCACTTGCTGGTGAAATGTCAAAGGACCTTGCAGGGCCACTGGATAATGCAAGAGGCACACAGGTAGGGAGTAATAATTGGACGACGCTGTGAGAGGTACAGGGAAGCAAGGCCAGAGTCCAATAACATTAGTATTATAGGACATGTAGGAGGTAGTCATGCATGTTGACATGTAGTAGATGCATCTCTACGCATCAGGATACGCAATACGTCAATAATATGTAGTCTACCTAAGGACACATTTTAGGATTTTGAGATGGACAGGTTGTTCAGTTTGAGAGGGCTCTTCCTTTTCTCCCTTCACCCATGTCTCATGCAGATATTATTTTTAGAGATATTCCGGCTTCGGTTTCGGTGTCGGCTTCGGCTCGAAAAGAATTTGGTAGGTATTTGGTTTTGGTCCATTATACATACTCCCATCCCAAGCCATGCTATACAGTGTACAAGTTAAAATCTCAGTTTATCCGCATGATTCGGGAATTAAAGGAAAAATGAGACCAACTTGTTGAGCACGTGAAGTGAGTCAAAGTGTTGAGGACGAGGACGAGAGAGAGAGAGAGATTCATATAGTTGATAGTTTTATAGTTTGAGTGTGAGCTGAGAGCATATGGGAGTATAAAGACTGACTGAGATTCGGGAGTATAGCTCGAGACTTACTTGGAGTGAACTGAGGAGGCTAGATTAGCCTTTATATCTGTCTCTCTGTCTGGGTGTCTCTGCTACAACGTGTAGTGTGAGTGTCAGTTGTGTTCCTCTCTCAGCTTCCAGCAGCTCCTTTCCTTTCATTGCTTTTTAGCTTGGTTTTTATTTCCAATGAAATGGTGTTGGTGATTGAGAGTTATAGGCTTTAAAATAAAAATGACGATACCGATAATATCCGGCCTGAGTCTCAAGTGCTGGTGTTGGTCCTGGTGATGTTGTATGTAGTGGCAGCGCTTCCTGGGCTCTGTCGTGTATCTTTTGAGAATTCGAGATTTCGAGTATTCGAGAATTTACAAGGCATTTAGTAGGAAGAAGTGGTAGTGGTGCTGGCGCTGGCGCTGGGACGTAGGTAGGTGTAGGTACTTATTTTATTTTATTGTATTTATTGACTCACAATATTCCATGTATTTCTCATGAGGCGATGACGACTACGCCGAGTTCCCTTCCTTCCTTTGTACGCACGGATTTGGTTGGGTCTACATGTCAACTTCGATTATATTTATTATATCATCACCTATAGTGGCAGTGCATGTTCTCTAAAGTCTAATAAGACACACAGTACACTCTGTTTTCCTTGGGATATATTTCTTGAGTAGAGTCACATTTATTGCATGGGATGTTACTAGTTGGTGGAACGTGGATTGAGATACGGTTTCATGTAAACATTCACACTATTGTAGCATAGGTAAGGCTGCCAGCTACGTAGGTACCTATATATCCTTTCCTGTATCCGTTGGAGATCCCTATAAAATCCCATTGAGGGCTGCTACCTTAAAGACAAACACCAACTATTGTCCAGTCCAGCGGTCCCATATCCCATAACAGTATACCCCGATGTTATATGTATGTCGCTCTCGCCCAGTGTATCTCTCACTGGCACTGGCACTGGTAATGGTCGTTCTCGTTGGTTCAACTTACGTAGGTTACTACCTATATCAAATAGTGTGTAGGTAATAAGGTAGGTACCTACGGATAGTTATTGTGCTGGACTATCAATATGTAGCAGAGAGGGTATCATCTCTCCCTGTCTCTTGAGTGGAGATATTTTACTCAGGATTGAATTGGGGTGAACGGAGGCGCCGATAGGTTTACTGTTTTGTTTTGGTTTCGTTTCCTTATCTCCTCACAATTTACTTCTCGTCTTTCTTGTCATTCCATTTCGAATTTCAATTGAACTCATCAAGACTCATGTGTGGGATCCTCCATCAGCACTCTGCACGTCCGCTCCGCAAGATTATCTCCACAGTTACGAATCCGAGTCCAGCAGCTCAGTCAATTAGAAATTCACACATTTTACTATTTCGGCTCATTTCAGTCTACACCATCTACCCACTACTCAATACTACACTCTTTTCATTTTTATGAGTGAATTCATCATCATCATATATCGGTATTCGGTATCGGGACGCTCAAGCCGTTACACTCATTTATTTAATCGTCTGGGAATTTTTTTTATTTACAAAACTAAATCCTCATATCAATATCCAAGACCAACAGCTCTGCTCTCGGGAAAAACAAAACAACGCCGATAGTACAATATCAAGGGCGAGACCGAGTAGAAGAACGAGATCGAGACCGAGACCGAAGCCGAGGCCAATTCCGGTCAGTACAGAATATGATCAGAGTGAGAAGAACTAGACACAATAAAAATCTATTATAGAAGAAATCAAGGATTAAAAAATGCAAATAAAAAGCCATCTTTAGAAATTATTGCGGGATTTTCACTGTGAAAAAGAAACTAATAATATCGAGAAAACGAGCAGAACAGTTCTAAGAAGTGAGGACTCTATATAAGAAAACTGTAGACATAAGATAGTGCAAAGAAGGGGCGAAAAAAAGTGTTTCACTACTCCCCATTTTCTCTCTCATGGCAAGAGTACAGCGCTATGAGTAATTCCCTCGCTTACACTAATGCACTGATACTTTCTTATAGGCTCACTTAATCATTTTCGAACGATACTTTGTCATTCCTGTGTTTGTGTAACTAAGTGTTGTAAAATCCTGATTATAACTTACCTGAAAATTAATATTTCTCATTAATTAAAATTAAAATGTGCCAGATTTTTGAATAAATTAATAATTAAAAGCACGATCGATATTGATAGCTCTCTGACGGGCTGAAATTGGACGCTTACATGAGGATTAGATTACATCCCTAATTGGTTCAAATATCGGGGATCTGTTTTTTTTTCGACCAGGAAACCTCAAAAAACATAGCCATATGTAAAGGACGAATAAAATCCAAAGGAGGAATTTTGAATTCCTCGAGTAATAACAAGTTGGCACAATTGATTCAAAAACATTTTTGACACTCTCCCTGGATGAAAGACGGGACGAAAGAGAGTCAAGAAAAAGTGGATGCGCCTTTGGACGACAGCGTTGACAAGAACAGGAGAGACGAGAGAGACACACACACAAACTCACATACACACATACAGAAAGACAGAAAAAAAAGAGAATAAAAATCTTTGGATAATAAAGAATTGAGCAAATACAGATAATAATAAAATTTATTGTGGAAAAATAGTCTGAGACATATCATGTGTAATAAATTGTAAGTCCTTGACAGTGCACGATGAACTACGGTCAGTGATGATAGTGCTCAAGTTCATAATGAAGATGAAGTGACGTGAAGGAAAATGTGATGTGCTCTAAAGAAAGAGGAGGAGGACGACGAGGACGACGACGACGAGATTCGAGAATTATTTTTCTCTTGGACATGGTAATAGATTGAAGACTTCTTTTCTGTCGTCTCATACATCCGAGGAAAATGTTTTATAATCGAGCGTGAATTACTCGGGAGTGTGTTTACAAGTGCGTGAATTCTAGTGATTCTGACGGCGGTCGGTCTTTCCTTCACCTCAGCCAATCCATATGGAGCTACACACTACGCTCCTTCTACACCTCTAATCACTACTACTACTACTACTACTACCTATATGAACACTCACATAAGATAACATTCTCTCAGTAGCACTCAACTAAACACTACACAAGAGACACATAGAAACTATTATACGGCGGCCGGGAATACACACACAACAAGAGGAAATTACTTCTTCCCCGTCACCGTCACCGTCACCGTGGCCGTGGCCGTCGTGCTTAACACATACATGTAGACAGTACACATAATAGAATAATAGTACATACGTGCTCCTAAATATACATGGAAAGGGATTCACACGTAAAAACACATACCCTCACACACACACATGATTCATTCATTTTACCTGCATGAAGCCAACTTAAATACACAGATAAATGACTCCCGCTCCCATCCCTCTCATATGTGTGTTTAACTAAGGACGCTCATAGAAACTCCATAGAACCACATAGATCTACAGAATAAAACACTTTGAGAAAGCTTCCAAGTCGGCATCCACTTCCACTCCGGGAACAAATGAAACGTTCCCCTGCTCCTGCTCAAGTCGTCTCAGAAACAGAATAAGAACAAGAAGAAGAAGAATAACAACAGCGGCCGAGATAATCGTAATCGTCAGTCGTGGAGTTCCAAGTTTACATTCACATTGGCAACACACATTAAACTCGTCCCTGTATCATCCTCGTCACCATCATCATCATCATCATCATAATCGTATCCATATCACATCATATCTCCTCCATACACATGGTAAATGGTCAAGGAAGACTTGGAGTACACGTAGCGCATCCCCCATAAGACATACAGTCGGATTGACAAAGCTCACATTACGGATGTACAGGTGCTATTATTGTCCCAAGTTCTCTCCTCAATAGCAATCCAAAGCTGATGACAACCTTCTTGACAGGTATTGTGATGCCAGCACATGTGTCACGCACATTGTTTGCTTTCCATTTATTTTTTTTTAAAGTTAGTAGCTGTCCTCTGTATCTACAATCTACATAGCGTACACTCATAGACAGTATAGAGTTGGACTTTAACTTGGGCCGTCTCTCCGTCTCACTACCGCGATGAGAGACACACGAAGAAAAAAATTGAGAATGTTAATGCGCTCAAAATTTGGGATGGTTTTTTGTGTACCACTTATGAGTTGATATGAATCCTGTACGATTAGCAAAGCAAGTTAAATTCAAAACTCGGCGAGGTATTGTTAGCGCTGGTTTTATTTTACATTTGTATGATTCCTATTGAGTATGTACTACAGTGTACTGGGAGCATTCTGTCTTGTATAATATGTCTTTACGATTTGGATATGGATATGGATTTGGTTGGACACTTGGAAAAAAAGAGGCGAGGAGACAGGGCAGGCAGAGTGGATGAGGACAATGTATAATATGTAGAATGTAGAATGTAGAATCCAAGTCCAAATGAAAAATCCGTAGCAATTAAGTATAAAAATTGGAAAAGGAAGTTTGAATTTTAAATTTCGTCTGGTTCGTACAAAATTGGAGACATGTCCAATGTGTATGAGTTCCACCATTTGAGCGCTGCTCAAGGATTGTTACAGTTATTTAGTTATAATAATATATTTATTATTTATAATTTTTTTTCTTCTTCTTCTTCTTCGTCGTCTTCTTCTTGATATTTATTTTGGAATTGGACGGTTGATAGGTAGAGGGGGACATAAGGGATGATGATAATAAGGAGAAGGATGGCATTTTCCTTCACATGAGGAAGCAAGTCTCTGTACTCAACTACTATATACATGAGGTTTGCTCAACAAAATTGTGAGATGCGTGGAAAATTTCAATTTTAAACCGGGTGACAGTCTCGTTTTTCTCTTGTAACGAGTGTAATGAGGGATTTCCGAGAGTCGTTTTTCTTTTGTAATGAGAATGAGAGGCGATGAGATGCGATGAGAGGAGCCTCATCTGATTCTAAAATTCTGATTCGGTCCCTCAATTCACACTCACTGTATTTACTCTGTCGACTCTTGACAAAACTTTTTTTTGTAGAACCTCACTCTGCCATAAATGATCTCAGATGTGACAATGACAGCGAATAATACGAATACGAATTAAACTTTATATATACGACTCTTCTACGGGGAGATGACAAACAACAACCGAAACCACCTTCCACGTAGAAGTAGTAGTAGTAATGTTACGAAAATTTTTTTTGTATGTGTATATTTTTATATCCTTTACAAATTTCCGCTCATATTTTTCATACATCAGCTCATTGTATTTTATAGTTTGTGAAATTTAGTTCAAACGAATTTTTTTTTATTCAAGTCATTGTCAATCCTAATCGTAAGTAGGTGTGGAGAATATATATCTACAGGTATAAGAGACCAAGTGCAAAGTTCAATCCTGTTCTCTCTCTCTACGCTCCACACAATCAGAGACAGAGAGACTCGTCGGGATGGAAACATTTTAATCTGAAATAACAAATTGACATAATTAACTGTACTGTAGTGCTATGGGGCTTATGAGATAGATCCGAGGCCGTGCATATTGCTCAGGTGTGCAGTGGCAGTGGATGAGAGATACAGAGATGTAATATTTATTCCATGGTCTGCTCTTGTCTGGTCCAATGAAATTCTCTCCACTACATTTACGTATATAGTCACAGTCCAATAAATAATATACAGAGAGACTCAATAGTACACAAAAAAAAATTCGACTCCGCTAATTTCCATCCTTCATGCATATTTCAATATGTCAGAGAGATGTGCTCAGAATATTGCTAGAAATTAAATGCTAAATATGCGCAAAATATAAACGGACGTTATTTTGAACTGGCATTTGAAAATTCTAGAGTCTTTTAACTTGTAAGTAAGTAAGGCTCCCAAAGAGCTAGGCGAGAGAACGCTCAAGAAACTTGTAAGTTTCTAAAACGGCTCCAATTCTCTCAACATTTACACCGAAGTCACACTCAAGACACTGTGTAGCCGTATACCTACGGGCCTCGTCCAGCTTCAGCCTCCGCCGAGCCTGGGAGCTAATAGGGAAATTGTTTATAATTGAAGTAAATAAAATATTGTGAGCAATTGGGTTTCGGGTTGGAGTTGAAATGAAATGTTCCGAGAAATAATAATATCTGAAGAAGAGGAATGGAAATCTAAAATCCATCTTAATGAAGACATTGGGAGATTGTGAGAGGAGGCGAGGACCAGGACCAGGAGACTGTGAGTGAGAGAGAGAGAGAGAGAGTGGAAATACTATTACATAATGTAATGTAATATGCAAGTGTAAGTTTTTCTCTTGCTCATTTCCCTGGTGCACTGTACTCACGTTAAATTCAACTAACTGTACAGTGTGCAAAGTAGGAAGAAAAGTAACTAAAAACTAAAAACCAGGAACTACTTTACTACTCCTTGTACTTGACTACTCTACTGTACTATAGCAGGGCTCATTCCCATTGAGACTCCCATATATAGACACAGACATCCCTCCTCACCCATGATCTCACCATCACCACACTCACTCCCAAACACTTATTTTCTTTTGTTTTTCTCCTCCGTGTAGGAGAGGCGAGGAGAGGGGGGAGTAGTGGAGTGGATTGGAGTGAGATTTACATAGCTATAGGGAGAGATATAGACAGCTTCTTACCTGGATTACTCACTAGGTGCAATGCACAAGGAGTCCGAGAGGAGAGGGCGAGGGCGAAGTGCGCTATTGCCAATTGTCGTTTGTACACAATATGAAAAGTTGATGCTCACGTCAGTCGGCTATCAGAAGCATAGTTAACTAATGGAAACTTTGAAAACCATGAAACATTGAGCATACGACGGAAATTGCAACCGTTGCTGTTGGACAAAACACAAAACCAAGGGAACATTGTAACATTCATGCATCTGTAATACGTAGACATGGAGAATGGAGATGCGGAAACCTTCATTATGAGAGAGTAGTGGAGAGACGGAGAGTTCAAGAAAACTGTGAGAGGAGAGGAGCTGAGGCTCTTCAAGCCAAAAAGCTAAGTCAACGATTCCGCTTCGGCTTCGGCATCGGCATCCGCTTTGCCCTCCACTACTTCTCTCAATTTTAGAGCACGTTTATGCTTAAATACATAGTTGACGCTGAGCGTAATCAGGAGACATGTACCTTATTACGTAGGTAGGTAGCTGTAGACGCGCTATAGAGCCTCTTCCAAGGGAGGGATATACGCCAATATGCACTGTCTCAGGCAGACTATACGGAAGTAAGTGTAAGCGAACATTTCTCAAGTTTCTTCCTCTCTCTCTCACAAATATCCTTCTCCTTCTTCTCGTACTCACACTCACTCGTTAATCCGGTAAAACCCCAGACAAAATAAAATAAAACCTAAGAAAGATGGAGGCAAAATTTTAGAGGGAACGATTAGTCAAAATTTCATGAAACGGCAGCAGAGACTGTGGGAAGAAGGGAGCCGAGCACTAATCTGCTCAGGCCAACAAAGCCAACGCCAACATAAGGCAGAGTACAAGGCATGCATCTATCTCCCCTGTCAGCTGTACACTCCTGTACATGGAATCATTTCATATATTAAATATTCGACACTCTACTCACTCACACATCCCCACACATCACATCCTCCAATGATACAGTGCCTGTCCACTCTTCATACTCCATGCACAACATAGGGGAAAGCATAGGGAGGGATGCAGAGTGTGTAGTCGTAATTCCTAAAATAAACTTACAATGGTGGTCACAATACAAATTTATACCCGGGAAAAGAAGGTAGCAAGGAAGGAATTAGAATGCTCAGGTAGTCGACCACCTCATGTCTTAAATTCCTATCTTACATAAATAAATCATTATTGTGAAATCGTGTGAATAGTAAACATTACATTTTTTTCACTCTACAATTATTCTAATTTAAAACTTTAACACTATTCATATACCTACCTACGCTACTAGTTCCTTTTCGTCCAAAAGTGTAATTATTTCTAGTGTCAATGGACGAGTGGAAGGGGAGAGTAAAGGAAAAGAAAAATTAGAGGTGCATCAAATATTTGTGACTTCATTACTGTACACGAGAAATTTTTTTTTCTTTACTTTTTCCCTTCCCTGCCACGGCACACCACAACTTTATTATGTGCAAAAATTCACCGTAGGCAGAAACATGGGAGAAAGCATGTTGGAATTGGAACTGGAATTGCAGAAAATTTCCCATGTTGAAAGAATTGAAGGGGTAGACATGCTGAGGAGAGATAGAGACAGCGGCAGAGATGATCTGTTTAATATAGAATGATAGTATTCTTTTTATGTGTAGCCTTGCTTTCGCCTTTGAATATTGCAGAAAGTGGCGAGAGGGAAATGTAGAAAATGTAGCGAGGATGAAGTGAATATGTGTAAAATACAGATATCAAAGTCATCAATAGTATGCGGCGGATTAAGAATAGCAGGAGATGTGGAGGTTAAAGGATGGCAACACTTACTCGCTAGTTATCCACTGATAGGCCTCGGGTAGCTTTGTGGGACAGGAGTAAATAGATAGGAGAGATGGTTAGTTAGTGAGTCTCTAAGAAGGGAAATGTATGCAGGAGGCGAGAGTACATGTTAACCACCTACCTACCTACATTGGTATCGCGCTTAAGGCACAGGAACCACCTACCTACATCTTCATAGTTGAATCCTGAAACGGAAGAAACTCAAAGAAAGTGAAGGAGTCTCTGGGTGTGTACAGAGACTGGTGAAGGGCTTAAGACTCGTGTATATAGAATTTGGGAATGGCAGGTGGAATCATCTCACATAGAGTGCACAGAGAGTGGCATACTCTGGAATCTGGAAGTAGCTCTACGTCCCTCTTCTCCACGGTCGGTGTCGGCAGTATACTGAACAAATGGTAATAGTGGACTGACTGTAGATATACGGCGAGATACAGAGAGTGAGGATAATGGTGGAGCTTTTACTTATGTATAAATTAATGCTCGTTCACATGTCCATGTAGACAGAGGGAAGAGAATTAAATATGAATAGGAATGACGACCTCGTCTCCACGCCTTTGTCTCACCATTCAACATTATTTGCTCTTGTTCACTTGTGTTATTTCAAGAAATACTCTCAAGACGGAGGAGAAAACCGAGGAGATGAGGATGAGGAGCGGAGGAGAGATAAGGATGGGGATGGTGATGGTGAAAGAGTGAGAGATTTCCGTATGTATCTCAAATGCTGGGGGAAGCTCCGTCCATAAACAGGAGAGGAGTATGGAATTATTTGCAGAATTAGAGAAATACACAGAATTAGAGAATTACTACTATAGGGAAGAGGAAAGAAGTAAAAGTGAGCTCGGAGGAGGTTCGTTCCTTGGTTGGTTGTGTGTAGAGTATATTATGGAGATGGAGAGGACATCTCTCCTTCTTCCCCGTTTGGCGAGAGTCAGATGCGATTGAGTGTACAAGTAGACGGGAGCAAGTAGCCTAGCACGTAGAATGGGGAAAAGTAGAATAAATGGAGAAGCACTCAAAATTACACGTACACATTTGCTAAACATGAGGACACGGAGCAGTGGAGCATCTCAAGAAAGATGCAGATCTGTGTCTGTAATGTTAATGTTGGTAGGTGGTGGTGTCGGTGTTGGTCTCGGCGTTGGCGTTGGCGTCGGAGTTGGCGTTGGAATCGGGAGTGTAGAAGGTCTCCATCAGAAGCCGAATCACTAGTAGGTAGGCTGTATACCGTGAGCGTGCAATACCGGGACCGGGACCGGAACCAGACCACGATACGCTCTGTACTCGAGACAACACTCCACTTTTCCCTTTATTAGACTCTACATATGTAGGTATACGTAGGTACAGGAGTAGAGCGACGGAGGACGAGGACGTAGGGAACATTCACAATTCACAATTCGCATCTCAAACTCAAATGCAAATGAAGAAATGAAAATACAGATATATTATATGAATCCATGTAGGAAAGTTAAAGACAAAGAGAGAGAGAGAGAGAGAAAAGTGGAGGACGTAAACTTAGGAGAATTCCCTGGAACATTTTACATGCGATGCTCCATGCTCTCCTCCTCTCCACCACTGTTTTATCTCATGTACAGATACGTCCGCAATTATTTACCTAAAATCTGCATAAGAACTAACGACGAATGCCATAGTGAAAGCCAGAACCAGAGCCACTGTATACTGTACAGTCTACAGTATGCCCGGAGACGAGAGACACACGCTCTCACACATCCTCATACTTCACATCCACATCCACACACACACACACAATCTAACTCTTGGCATTGCATTTGCATTGTTGTGAGCTTCCCTCGTTCTTCCCTGGCTCTGACTTAACCTTAGACCTGGACGATAATGAAACTCCCCTGTGTAGACACTACGTTCTGGCGTGAGTAGTTAGTAGTTTAGTTGTCTTGTTTGTTTCGCTGGTGTAGCTACATAGAGTAGGTGCTACTCGGTGCTGGGACTGGGGCTCCATGGCCACGGTGCTTGACGTTTGGAGCATCCTGGGGTCCTAAAGTATTAAGTCCTCCTGGTCCCAAGGTGGAGGAGAAACGATGTACAGAGTTTCTCTATTTCCAGCCATTCTCCCAATGTGTACTTTTCCTCCTCACGATACGAGTCCGCTTCGGTGGGATACAGTGGGTCTGTGTGGAGAGATGGACTGCTAGATAGACTGATAGGTAGGACTAGAGACATTTCCCAACATTTTACTACATTATCTAGGTTATGCCCTTCCCTATTATTTACCATTCACATCCACCTATACGGAATTGAGACTACAGAGGCGGGAGTGCATAGGCACGCACAAGTTGTTGACTATGGCAGAGCCAGTTCCTCCACTTGTTCCTTCTTCTTCTTCGTCCTCCTCGTCGTCTTACAAATATACAAATATTCTCTCTTGCTCTTCTGCTCTCCGCTCGGCTCCGCGTGTAGAGTCTCTAACTACATGTAGTAATTCCTCCAAGTGGAGCCAAGGCAGGAGACGTAGCGGGAGCGGGCATAGTCGGTGGCTCCGTACATAGTGTGTACACACCTACATAAGGCACCACACACATCTACATACTGCATCATACATATGCAAGTGAGTTTTCCTTGGAGAGAGACTCAGTTTTGCTTTTCTCCGAGATGAAAAGTGAGAGTTGGTTTTGTTGGGCGAGAGACTGGAGTCAAGGAAATGGAAATGAGAAACGTTGCGTTGTGTGTGCAAGAAATTAATGCAAAAGTAATTCGGGGAGTCGTGTGTTCACGTGTACATGCTTCTCACTCTCAACCTATCCATATGCATGTGGACTCCCTCTCTCCCAACAAGACTTCCTACCCACATACCCGCCATCCCCACAGCCAGCTCCACATCCACAATGCCCACACATCAGTATACTTTATTACAATTCAGCCAAACACTACAAAGCAAGAGCTCCCGATCCCAATAAGCCCCATGTATTTCTCTGTATGTAGGTAAGGTAGGTAGGTACTCCCTACCTACCTACACGAAACTTGAGGCCGTAGATTTCTCCGCACCTACTCTCCACACACTTCTCTCAGTAGTACAGCAGTGAAGACAAGGGAGGTATATGCTCGAGGTATTAGCCCCAATTCTTTCCATGCAAAGATCAGCTCAAGTTTCGGGAGTAATATGTGGCCAATGTATATGCAGATATTCACAGTCCATGATCTCATTCTCAGTTTTAAAATGTATACACATTTTAATTTTACATACAAATGCAGACGTCAGAGCAGCTCTGGTTTGAAGGGAAGGACGGAATCAGTCTCCGTCTCCGTCGCCCTGCTACTCACTCCTCGTCCATATTTTTGGATGAACAAACTCAAAATAGGAATTCAAACCAAATTTACTGGCTCCCTGTCCCTACAAATTCCAGTACAAATAGTAGAGAGCGAGAACGACAAGGACAACGAGAACGAGAACGACGGGAATAGAAAATGTAGCTGTCTGTATAGCTTTCTTTATTGTTTGAGCAATCAAATGGTTTGTAGTTTTTTAAATAGGATGTTTAGGTGGTTGTTGTTGTTGATGGGCCGAGGCCTGCTACTGCTCAGTGGGACTGTATAGGAGGAATGGAGAGAGTGAGGAGCTCCGTGTGCTCTGTGTGAGTGGATGTGAGGATGCATTTAGCATATTAATTTGGTTGGACTTTGGAGACTGGTTGTTTTCTTATTCGGAATTCTGACGGAATACAGAGACAGAAGTCGAAGTGGAAGTCGAAGCGACTCTTGCACTTTGGCACTCGCGTCTCTCTCGGTGGCGTTGGTCTGTGGGAAGTGTATGCAAATTGGAGTCTGTACTCTGGATGAGATAAGATTATGGATTAAGATGCTCTCCACAAGTGTATGTGTCCTCGTCCGCCGGAGTGAGAGCCAGCAGGCAAGGCCATGGCCAGGACCAGGACCAGGGTGATTGAAGATTGTGGATGGAGTCATATCTGTAGTCGTGTGTATGGATGTAAATCCTCAAATGAATATGTAGGTAGGTCGCTAGTAGTTCCTGGAACTCTGGAGAATACTTTTAAATGTGTGTGTGTGTGTGTGTGGATGGGAGTCATTTGAATTTCTTTACACTTCTCCTCTGTTCCTTTCAATCTCCTTCTCACTTTGACTCGCTCTGTCTTTATTTACATACGAGCATCCCTCTGTCTAACATTCCCAAGAAGGAAGAAAAGAAGAAGTGTGTGGGACGGAGGATGGAATGGAAATGGAGCTATACGGCTCCCCAACTTTACGCATCAGGTACGCATATAAAAAGGTAGACCTATCTTAGGTAGATATAGGGAGTAGATATAGGGGCTACACCTACCTATATGCATATCATCGCATGGAAATAAAACAAGGCGCACATTGGTTGGTGCATCCATGTAGAATAGTTAACCAAACCAAAGAAGGCAGGAAAAGTCTGTAAAAGTTTATTTGAGACTTTGAGGGAGACCAAGAAAAGACCAAGTTGATGAAGAAGTAAAGAAGTAGGGCAACTTATAATTTGTGTAATTTTCATTTCTCATGTTTCGTTTTTTTTTATCTCAAGGCGCAATGGATTGGGATCAGAATACTCCAGGCTAAAACTATAGATAACATATTATTATCTTTAAAAATTATAAATTCAAGTCAAATTAGCACACAATAATTTTGTGTGTGTGTATTTTACCAATTCTCAATGAATATACGATTGTGCTTATAATAATGAAAATAGCTTTAAAAAATACTGTATGCAATCATTCAAAAAAGTGGAGTGCGGGAATGTTTAATGAGGAGACAACCAAATTAGGTAGGTAGGTACCGTATATGTAATAGTACGCCCGGTAGAGGTAGAATGCTCTCAACTTTTAAACATCAATTTTCCAGACTACAGACAATAGAAAAATTGATTTAAAAATAAAATACTTGAAATACAAAAAAAAATAATTTGATGATTTATATATTTTATCCTCACACTTGCACTTCCCATAGTCCAATATGCAAAACCACCAACCACCGCGGTAGGTACAATGAAATGTCCCCTGCTAAGGAAGGATGTGCGAGATCTTCGCCTCGTCCTCGTCCTCGTCCTCGTGTAATTATTGAGGGAGGAGGGTTGACTCTCTGAATTGTGAATTGTCTGTCAGTGGAGTGATAAGACAAACAGGAAAGAGGAACTAATAGGAGCTATAGTCTCGTCTTATCCATTCACTCTTCACTCCTGAATACACTCCTATCATGCCTTCCACTTGGGCATAATGGGAGATTCGTACTCATTCAAACGCTCCTGCCTAATACGTAGGTACCTACATCGTCTACTAATTTCTGCAGGACTCACATTTCCTTCCAAAAGGGATTTCTAGCTTTGTTCCATTGATCCGTAAAATTTTGGGATTTATATTGTCATTTTCAAATCCATCCGGGGAGAACAATTATTATTGCGTAGCAGTGATTTTGTCCGTATGCATTAATTACTATTGTTATTGTCAAATACGTCACAATACGTTCCATTATATAGGAAATAGATGCACTTTCGATACAAAATTCTTTAAAGTTTATTTGGGTAAAGTCAAAGTCACTGTTAATACCCGGGGCAAGGTGCGACGGAAATTTTATTGAGCGAGCTGCATTAAAGTTGACTGCCTACTACATGTTTTGAATACGAGACTGTATAGTAATCATATCCACCTACTGCCACTACTTCTTGATGTGGACTTATTGTTCAAAACTATGCAAAAAGATTTTCCGTCCTTTGGATCCCAGTATTATTTTGTGGTTGGAGTTCAGCTCATCATCAGTTGGGGCTGGGATATACATATCAGATGGAAATAGAAACGTTACTGTTGTGTTAAAAAAAATCCTGTAGAATTAGAATGGAATTTTATTAATCATGAAGGAGCCTACAGATATATGGGCGTGGAATCCGCATCTCTGGCCGTGCTTCCTTGTTGAGGATGAGGAAGATGCTATTATCCGTGGTGGCTGAGAAAGTCTGATTGCGAGGAGCTGATCATGATACACACGTCACTTATAGAGTTGGATAATGAATGCCTTAGCCTGTACATCACGCCCGTCCGCACAGACACACAAACACACACACACACAAGGAGACAGACCAGACCCACAGTGAGAGATAGAGTCGTGGAGTCAACTTGAGTTTTGAAGAGAGAGAGATACTAAATACACGGCCATGGGAATGCCAATACCATGCCGAATTCCGACATTACCCAAACCGACACCGAGGCCGACACCGACACCGAAACCGAAGCCGAAACCGAAACCGACATTTCTCTCCTCTGTATGGAGCTCCGCTCTCTGGAAAGTTAGGTCCATGACAGAAGGAGACCGGAGCCGTGTGCGGCGCACACATACTAATTGTATGACATCCATCTCCTCATATACTCAGAGCATTGTTTTTCCTTCACCAGGATTCCCTGTCTCTCTCTCCATTCTCCTCCTAACAAGTAGAGGAAGAGGAAAGGGAAAAGCAAATGTAAGGAGTCTGTACTATAGACTAGAAGTACATGGCGTGTGTAGGTAGGCCTTGTGGAGGGAGACACTGCCATCCTTTCACTTCACCGGGAAAGAGCAGGGAAGAGACGGGGAATAGGAGAAGTTTGAGAAATTTGCAAGTAGCTTTAAGTTAATGTGTATAGGTGCCTTCCAGTCTCCAGTTCCAGTCGCCAGTTCCAGTTCCAGCTCCAGCCCAGCTTCTAGTGCATAGTATAGAGTCTGCACATACGCTCCTGAGCTCTGATGAGTCTCCTGGAGACCTATAGAATTTATGCATAGTTTTTCCTCAACTTATCGTTAGCTAGTCATCCGTACACTGGTTCTGGTGCTGGTGCTGGATGTGGTGCCGGTGCCGGGAGATGGGAGACAGACACTGGGAGTAGATTTGGATTCGTGGCTGGAGACTCCTCCGGTTCGGGATGTACCTACCTACGTGCATACATCTTCATCAATCCAAAAAGGAATAAATGCTCGACACTTTTGGACTCCGTGTTATACTTATGCCTACATGTGGTAGGGACAAACATTCCCGATTCAGTCCTCCGTCCCCATTTCCCCATACATCAGTCCTCCAGCCACCACCACCCTATGACATGACAAAGACAAAGACAATGCTCTCGGAGATCTCTATACACTCCATATGCACTGTCATGAGTGCATGTAGTGTGAAGCTCCTATGCAGAAAAGCTGAGCCTATATGCCAGGATATAGCATGGTGTACGTGTGTGAATAATTTCCCCGTAATAAGTATAATATATAATGTGAGTGTGTGTGTGTGTGTGGAAGGTCTGGTTGCTTCCCCGCCAGCCTGCCTGTCCGTCTGTCTCGGAGTGAGGAGTGGGTATAGAGTGTGTGTGGAGTGAGTAGTGACTCCCTATGCCTGTCTATATGGGTTAAGTTTGAGTGGCTGGCCTTGCCTCAGATGACTATGCTCTCTCTGCTCTGATGGGATGGGGAAGGGAGATGGAGATGTATGTTATGTTCCCGGATGTGATGTGATGGAGTATGTAGGGTAAGAATGGGAGAGAGGGTTGCTTTCCTCTACTCAGGGAAAGCAAAGGAGTCTCTGTCTTTCTCTCTCTCTCTTCTGACGGAGTTTTAGTTGGAGGAATAAATGAGGGAAGCGTATCAGTGATGTTATGTATAAAGATTGGGCCAGTCTTGAAGCATGATGATGACTGTAGTATATCTGGTGCGGATTAAGTGCATTCCCTGTGAAAATTCTCCTGGATGTATGGTAATTATTTGCCAGCTCTCGAGAACTCCATCCATTCCTTCTGCGTCTCACGGTTCACTTCCCAACCAACTCCCGGCTTCTTTCCCTCCCTCCCTCTCTCGCTCCGTCTCTCTCCCCAATCTTTCTCCACACTAGGACCTATTCTCACTGCTGGGAGGAGATCTATTGCATGTGCATACAGTCCACACTTTCCTTTCCATTTCTAAGACGCTGTCCTTCCCTCCTCCCCTCCCCCTCCTCCCGTGCACTGTCCCTATCTCAATAGTCAATAGTACAGGATGTGACGAGGTATATTGGACCTACATCCTCACTATCACAATCCACCAATCTACACACAATCTCCGCTCAACTTCAGCTCTTGTGAATGCTCCACTCGGAAATATGTATCTGTTTCTCTCGTGTGAGCCCCGATACAAATTCTGATATCTCTTTCCTGCACCTTCCAAATATTCTTAAAGAGATCTTGGTATAGTTTTAATTTAATTACATGTAAAACATCCACCTACCCACTACCTACCTACCACCTCCATATCCAATCCCAATTCCGCATGGACATTGACGAAGGTTCGCTACATATATCTCTCCCTCCTCTCCGAGAACTACAGAGGAGTTCACCGGGCCGGGGGATGAGACAGGAGCGGAGAGAGGGACTGTTTTCGTTGTCGGGATGGAGATGCTGAATGAATACTGTGTTGGTCCTTTGAGCGGAGTTATAATATATCGCACATGGAAAATTAAGACAGTTTACCGAGGGAGTGCAGTAGTGGCGGTGTGGTGGGTTCCAAAACTCATATATTGGTTCTACTCCCACCACTTAATGCTCTCAGTGCAGTGTGGCTATGAGGTATCTGTAGGTGTGCATGCATAGCAGGTGCCGGTGGGGATAGTAATAGGAGTCAATCTGGGATGTGATGTGATGAGGAAGGTGGAGGGATGTGCAGTGTAGAGACTATGCAAGTGAAAAGAACAAGGCAACGTCTTAAATGTATTCGACTAGTTGAGTTCCTGAGTTCTTGAGTTCTGAGGTAAAATCCAAATGGCACGGTCTAGGTGTACTTCTATATGGCTCCATTAGTATATACTCACGCAAATCTGTAGTGTTCTAAGGTTTCCCATCTCTCTCGATATGTACACACACCTCCACATATAAGAGCTGCAGTGGTTTTTTTCCACTTGGCGCTATGGCACTTGCACTGGCTTTTAAGTAGATTTTCATCCGTTTCTATTGTGACAGTGGGATCTTTTTGTGGGCTGCGTGTAAGTATGCACATACAGGGACAGGAGTGTGGACACAACAATAACTGTACGAAATTCAATATGTAATGTTAGCTTAAGTCTCCCGAGCTTTGTTCGCTTTCTTCGTAATGTAAAGCTGATGCAATTACTCCGTTCGCATCCTCCTCTCCCACTCGGCTATTTATCCTTTTGAATATTGTTATTGGTTTGGTGTGAGACAACTCATTGTTCTAGACGGAGAAATGGGAGAGATAGGAGGATGAGGGTTGATGGAAGTGAGCAGTTAGCATAGTCACAGTCAGTCACATCTCTGTCCTGTCGGCCTTTAAACATAGACGTTGGTAGGTAGGTGCATGAAGGGGAGCATCTCCAAGTGCCATGTTCCTATTCCCACTTTTGTATCCTTGGCCATGACCATAGGAGATTGTCGTAGAGATGGGACATTGTGAAAAGGGTTATAGGGGTTGGTCTTGGCCTTCTCGTGTTTGTGTTGGAGGAAGAATATCAAAGCAACTCGGGGTGGTTCATGGTTTGGTCGTACGTCGTACATCGTACATCGTACAAGAGATTGTCCCGCACCGATTCTCACTGTATAGAAAATAGAAGTCAGGGGTAATATTTTCCTGTGGATGTCGTGTCTCTCTCTCTCTGCCTCTCTGTATTTCCCAAGTGCGACTCTATCATTCATTCCATATGGTTCCCTGTGTGTTCCTTCCCGGGCTTCCCCGCCCTTTACCTTCCCAATTCGAAACCGAATCCGAATCCGAATTCGAACCCCAACTCCGACTTTAACTTGTGCCTATTATTCTCATTCTTCTCAGTCTCAGCCCTGACTACGAGATAAATGGCAAAGTGGCAAGTGAGGGGGAGAGAGGAAAAAAATCTAGGCTAAAAACATCAACTCAAATTATCCTTAGAGACATCCGTCTCCGTATCGGTATCGGTATCGGTTTCGGCATCGGCTTCGGTGACGGTAGTGAGCACCTTTGTCCATTTTTTGAATTCAATTAATACTAAAATTTTTTTTGAGAAAGTCTGGCGAATCTCATGCGGTATTTTCTGCATACAACTTATCCGATACAACTTATCACTTACAACCTGGCACTTACAACTTATGGCCAATTCACCCTATTCCGATTCAACTTATTCCGATACAACTTATGACCGATACAACCTATGGTCTATTTAACTTATCCCGATTCAACTTATTCCGATTCAACTTGTGACCTATTCAACCTATGGTTTTTTCAACTTATGATCCAAAATCTAAAGGTAGTTTTAAGTGAAGTAATATATTGCAGTAAAAATCAAAATATTCTTGATGTTCTGTTATATACTTGTTAGTATTGAGATTTTTAGAGAAATTTAAGTTATAATACATTGCATTCTGTTTTCTGACTTTTGCTTACTATTACATCGTAATGAATGCATCTTTCCCGTTTATTTAATTTTATTCTTGTATATAATTTGCTTTATATGGCTTAAGATGGTACAGTTCATCATAAGCCCAATGCATATTTCGATTTTTACTCCAATGTTTTACTTCGAATTATACTGACATTCAGAGATTATAAGTTTAAGTTTTATTGCATTACATTATGTTTTTGTCAGGTGTTTAATATTACGTATTAGCTTATATACCAATACTTCCGTCTGTTTAAATGTGCTAGTAATTAATTATAGTTTTATAGACGTGGAGGTGGTATAGTTCACAATATGTTTAGAGAATATTTTGATTTTTACTGCAATATATTACTTTATATAAAACTACCTTTAAATTTTGTATTTAAAAAAATTAAATATTATGAATTTTATAACTGACTTGCTCATTCCCTGCACTCATGATAGTTTTGTACACCTTATTTCAAACCTCTTTCAACGCAAGCCATATAACTGAGGTTCATAAGTTGAAAAAGGCATAGGTTGAATAGGTCACAAGTTGAATCGGAATAAGTTGAATCAGGATAGGTTAAATAGGACATAGGTTGTATCGGTCATAAGTTGTATCGGAATAAGTTGAATCAGAATAGGGTGAATTGGCCATAAGTTGTAAGTGCCAGGTTGTAAGTGATAAGTTGTATCGGATAAGTTGTATCATGTTAGAACCATCTCATGCTGCCTAAATATGGTTGTGATAAAATTATTGGCACTGATTTCATTGGGACTGTGAGAATGAGAATGTGTATGATGTAGGCATTACTAGTACTGAATTTAAATGTGACTGAATTACTTGATGAAAAAATACATGTCAGAATCTGTAGACAGTAGCACGTAGGCCGGTATTACACTGTGTAAATTGCAAAAATTATGATTATACGGATGTAAGTAGTAATGTTGATTTTAGATTGTAACATGTTGTACGGCCATTAAAATTTTTGTGTAGTACCAGTGGAAAGTCATTGGACATAAAATTAGATACATACCTACATACAAAAAAAATGTTCAATGATTCCACAATAGCTGGTCGTGTGAGAAAAAATCATCGTAGGGAAAACGTTTTACAACTTACAACAGTTACAACATGTTTCTTTCTAATGTCAATAATGTAAAGCGACGAGTTGTTGTTGTTTTCCTTTTTGCTCTTGATTTTTATTTGAAGAGAATTATTAATAGTTATTATTAAGCAAAGCGTCATTAGTCATTAGTATTATTACTTTATTACAGAGTAAGTTTTGCCGGAGACCTAGTTCCAGTGTTCTAGTACTCATGGAGTTGTCTAGATTCTTCTGGAATCCTGAACTTGTAGAGTTCCAAGAATCCAGACTTGATAATTTCCAGAGTTCTAGTTTTCATCTTATTATTGGTAGGAATGAAACGAATACTAAATACTAATACGAATAAAGAAATACTAAATACAAATATCTTTTGCTCATAGTACCTACTCACGCTATGGGTTTCCGTAGAATTGAGACTACATACACAGTATATAATAATATGGTCAGAGCGTAACTTGAGAGAGAGAGTGAGTGGGGGGAAGTGTGAAGAAATGGGAATTTGGAATGCATGGACTGGAGTCCCATTGAAAATTACAGTAGACATTTATGAGACTTTGGAAGATTATGCAAAACGTTGCAAAAGTGAAATCAAAGTTAAGGACCAATTTTAGCTTAGCTTTTCATTCCAGTTTTTGGGTCCATAGGCTTCTTACTTCTTGGCATTGGGCTTAGATCCGCTCGTCCTCGTCGTCGCCCTTTTGTCCCTATGTTATTAGCTCCCGTCCTTGTCCCGTGTATGAATATCAGCGGCAGTTTATTAAATGACGATTAGGTGTAGGACCTTACATACAGAAGGAAATCTATGGAGCAGGATTTCTACTATTTCTTCTGTGTTAGTCCTATGGGGAATTATTATACATACTATAACTATAGAAATATTTGCGAAAATAAGAATTTCACATAGCGTAAGTACCATGGTAGTGCTGATCTCTCAACATTAGCAACATGGGAAATATTTGATAGAAAATTGCACATTGCTTGGATGGGAAAAATCAAGTGGGAGAGAAACATTTTGTCAACAGATAATAGTTTGTTATTTCTCTCCAAATTCATCTAAAAATGCTCAAGATATTAATTAAAAGCTCACAGAAAATTGTTGGAACTTTTAATGTACCTAGGCAGGTATCTACACAGTGAATATGAATACTAAGGGGGCGGTACAGATTTTTATTTGTGTTGTCACGTGTGTACACAGACACGTCATTCACGTAGATTTACATATTGCAAACAATTATTATTATTAATGAATTTTCTAGAACATTGTTTCAGAAGTTGGGAATGCTGAGAATACTGTAGATGACAAAATATTACATTTGGTTCAATTTTCTATTGGATTGGGATGAGGCGGAAGTTGGGAGTGTGGCTCATGAGTTAGAAAGAATTTGTGAGAGGAGCGGACAAGTTATGCGTTTCGGATAAAAAAGGGAAATCAGATTAGGACTTTGACTTTTGACTTGTGAAAAGTTGCACTGCCGGAGGCACTTCCTCAATCTCTTTCCTTCCTGCCTCCGATCCCATTCTAATTCTCCCATTCTCGACACACACACACACACCACCTCCTTCTCCACTACTACTACTACTACTACTACACCATCACCACCACCACCACCACCGCTCAAACAAACTTTGTCGAGCGTCTTACTCAACATTTTCTTATTTTCATATTTTCCTTGAGCTTTCTAGTGTACACAGCAGACTCTGTATCTGTAGCAGGTACCTACCTACCTACTCCTGTGCAATGCCCTACAATAGTATGTCATCCCTTCCCAGTTGCTGTAGCTCTTCTTTTTCTTCTTCTCATGCACATAATCATATCTCAACTTACAAGATGGAAAAGTTGAGAATTTTACGTGCGGCAGAGGGAATTCGTATCCTTTATCATAACTCAAAAAATTCTATATCACACCAACCTCTATGTCCTCTACTCGGAGCGCAACGGGCGAGACACTTTCTTTCTATGGGATAGGAGGGCAAGGGATATTTCAGGTTTGAGTTCAAGTTTAAGTTTACACTGTGTGAGTGCAGGGGCTATGTACTAAACACTGCACTCGGATCCGGATCAAGAGATACATCTATCTTCTTCCCATGGCCATGTCCTACGTAGCTACCCTCCTGCCTCCTTCCCTTGCCTTACATTCCCCTATTAGACAATTTATGTTTGGAAAAAGTTCTTGTCTGAGCCAGAGAGGTTTGACTACGTTTAAATGTCCCGAATCGGGAGAAGCTAGATACACGGAGTCGGAGTACGTACACTATGTTATAAGGCAGGAGTGCGAGTGAACTTGGAAAAAGTTTGCCTTCCTTTTTCCATAGTGCATCCTCAACTCAACTTTGAGAGATGCTATTATGGAGAGTGAGGGTAGTAGTAGTAGTAGGGTAGGACAGACGACAGACCCCATCCACTCTGTTCGTAGTGTGTAAGGTCCCTCCTATCAACTCGCATTATATTACATATCATCATACTATTACGTAAAGTCCTTATCTTGAATCTTGGGCATTATATGCGTATAGCTACTCTATAGAGTTGATAGAGTCTATAGACTCTACTCCCCGTGTAGGATTTAGACGGAGAGGAAAGCTGAAAGGGAAAGAGCCATTAGCTTTGCGGAAAAGTGGAAAAAAGTTTTATTGACTCCTCATAGCCTTATTTTTGACCTGAATTAATCCATGGAAATCGGGCCTTGCAATCCATTAAGTAGATCAGTGCACTGAAAGTTATCTCAAATATGATAAAATAGGTGAGTTGGCTTTCCTAGGTGCAGTGAGGTGAATGCACTTTTTGTCCTCCTATTTTTGCTATATTTATTTTTATTTATTTATGTTTTTGGCACACTCGAATTTTTCCATGATATTTTTTGAACGAATAATAGTAGAGTCTATATGCACTTTTATTTTTCTTCCACTACTTTTACACTGCACTGTCACCACCTGCATTAATATGCATGCATTTTTGCAACAGCGTTATCAGTTGGGTAATAGAAAAGGGTTAACGTTATAGGGTGGGAGAATTCATGGGGCACGGGGAGATTCACGTGGTGGCCTTTATTTCTTGAAATAGCGCTCTATCGCTTTCCTTCATGTCTCATAAATGTCAACTATTTGTATTTACAAGCCCCTAAATCCCCTACATCTTTATTCTTTACAATGAGAATTTTTTAATTGTATCCATCCAGCTCTAATTATAATCTTTATCCACAAGAGGTTCTATTTTCTATTATTTATTATGAAACATTGAGCTATATGAATTAAGAGATTTCTAGAATTTCAAAAGATGTATCGAAAATGTCTTTGATTTGACATGCTGCTCTGAGGGTAAGTTCCCCACCAACTCCAAAACTCAAAAATCTCACAAAATAATTTCCATAATACCATCAGCGAGCGATATAGAGAAAGGAAAGGAGAACTCAACTCGAACGCTATAAGCTTCGAAAAACTGAAAACAAGAAGAGAAATTGAAGGATAATTAAAATTGGCTGTTAATAGTCAAAAACAGAACGAGAACAATAAGTGGAGAAAAGTAAAGCGGTTTTGAAAATCTTTGTGTAGGACTTTTCCTTGGCTGTGGTTGTTGTAAAAAAAGAAATTTTAAAGGAGGGGAAATGAAGGGAGAGATAGGGAGAGAGAGAAAGAGGGAGGGAGGGAGTGTGTAGTTCAGTGGTTGTAGTAGAAGTAGTAGTGAAGAATAAGAGAGACTTGGAGACTTGAGTGAGATTTCCTCCAGTTATCCTGTACAATGCAGTGTGAGCATTTAGGTATGAATAGTGTATATGTGTGAGTAAGTGGAGCATATTATACATAGTGATACTTACTCGGTCGTGATATTAGTCAGTGATTGTGGAAACTGTAAAATGTTTGGTGTATGCTCTGTGCTGTATGGCTCCATGCTCTCTCTCTCTCTCTCCTCTCTGCTGTCTGCTGTATGGCTGTTTGTAATGGGAATCGAAATTCCAAAATACATAACAATAGCCCGTGAATAATTGCCTGTGCTTTAGCTTTGCCAATGTCCATAAAATGGCATCATTAATTCTCCGTGGAAAACAAAAGGGACAATTTGGGGAACGTTCTGAGTCAGAATCAGAATCAGGAGGAGGGAGGGAGGAAGACGGGAATGCAGGAGTGGGGAAGGAGGGAAAGTGAGCGAGTGGAGAGTGGCTTTCCCTATTTTATCACAGAGCTACGTACACTCCACTTTCTTACACACACTCACTCACACATACTTCCACCAGGACCAACGACGACGACGACGACGACCAACTTCCACTCCAGACTCTCTCATACCACACACAGTCAGAGACGGAGATATTCCGTCCATGATTATCTAGAGGCGAGCATTGAGCGTCTCTACCTCCACAGAGCTATATGAGCTAATCGTAGCCAAACCACGAGAAGCTTACCTTATATCCACACTCATATCACTCTCCTACCTACAAACTACCCATTCCCAATACCTCAATACCGAAGAGAATACAAAGGTTTCATACTCGCATATCATATACCATGACCACCTTCACTCTCTCTCGCTGTCTTCCCCCGCACCGCACCACCGCCTTTAGTTGTCTATAAGTGTTTATGCACAACCCTCAGAATCAGTTATTATTTTCCAGCAAGAGCATCGTAGCCCTCCTCGCACGATTCTTCCTTTTCATTCCCTCCGAGAATCTACATATCTTCATATTCGGACGGATACCTATACGTGCACATGCATTGAGCCTCCATGGCCAATGGTACCTACTTATTAGTCATTAACTACGGGCTCGTCTTCGCCTTCCTTTTCGCCTTGGTTTTCGTATTCGTCTTTGTGCTTTTGTGTGTGAGTGTGTGTGTGGCAGTGGGAGTGGAGATTCGGTGGGTATATGTAATGATACGCTCAGTCTTAGTAGTTAGTATCATCGTCCCACTCTCGTTTTCCTCGTCGTTTTGTCGTAATTTCATAAGGTTCTCCGGATTTCATATCATTGTGTATGTACTTCCTTCCTAAGAGCATTATCCCCGTCCCAGTGTCTCTCCTCGATGCTCTTTCAATTCTGTGCGGCGTTGGGGAAAATGAAAATTCAGAGGGTTTGTCCTATATGCATGGAGTACATGTGCGGTTTTCGTACTCGTATTTTCCTTAGACAACAGAACACACGGCATTACATAACATTATGATGATGATTAGTCGTCAGCGGGACGGTGCGGGACCAGCACCGGTACCGGCACCGGCACCGGCACCGGCACCAGACCACGTAAGCCATCATGATTATGATTAGAGGACAATGTGGTGCTATACAGACAGATACTTTATAGCTTTATATGCGATACATATGAGGATTTCTAATAGGTAATCTTATCATCGACATCGACGTAATGGCTAAAGGGGAATAGTTTTCATTGCACCTATTATTCTTCCGCCTCTTCCTCCGACGTCCTATGCTCCCTCCACACGAGATACGAATCAGCGGAACGGCAACGGCCCACCATCACGCTCCACAATTTTTAATTTCCCAATCTCAATTGATTATCCTCCTCATTATTGTATATTTCTATTTAAAAATGTTTTCTTTTTTCCAAATTTTTGTGAGGTTCAGTACAGGAAATGGTAGGGAAAAGTAGAGTCAGAAATGCGAAATGAATGGTATTTGTAAACTAGGCACATGTAGGTTGTGTGACATTCTAAGGGATCCCTCTTACGTAGGACGAGAGTCAGCCGCTTGTTCGATTTCCTATGGACAGGGACGCTGGGGGAGGACAGATAGTTACATGTGATTTGTAAATTTGGAAGCTGCTCATGCTGGTCCTATGGTTCGTCGTTGTCGTTGTCGTTGTTGTTGAAGTGCTTGCCTCGAGTTTAGATTTGGTTTTGGTTTTAAGTTAAGCGGACGACTACGGGCACGGGCCTGAGTGCTCTGCTCTATACTATGGATATACAAGGGAATAGCTGATGAGCGGAGAGAGTATGTTGGTATGTGTATTGGCGTATTCGCCTTGGTTCCTAACTCCTTGGAGGGTAAAATTATAATGTTGACAGAGAATAAATTCGAAATCTCTAATAATTATTTCTTATTTCTTCGATTATTTGTGCTCTCTCTCGTGGTGCCTGGTCCTGCTCCTCGTTTGTTGGTTATACATTATATGCTGGTTGAAATTGTAACAAAAGATTTTGACTCTCGCTTTCACTCACTCATTTGCGTCTAATTCGGGACTCTAGACGGGGACCATTGTGCCCATGTAAAAGCGTAAATAGTTGAAGTTTCAGCTTCCAGTTCCCTTTCCACGTTGTTGAAGGTTTTGAGGGAAGATGTGGCTCTGGATGTGGACGTGGACGTGGAGGAGAGAGCATCCACATTTCCTCATTTCAGGAGCACACACAACTCATTCCCATGTAATTCATATAGACACATTATACTCAAATAACTATTAGCAACAGGATGTGCATAAGTACACAATTGTGCGGAGAGAAACAAACATGGAGTGGAGTTCCATTCCCTCCTCGTCTATTAGTAGGTAGGTAGTGTGTGTGGGTATAGGTAGCTCAGTCTAATATACATAAACGCCCTTCCAGCCTCTCCGTCCTCCTGTCGTCCTCAGGAGTGAGAGTGTAGAGAGAGACAGGGAAGGTATACGGGTGTAGGTGTGCGGAGATACACGGGGATACATGGAGTATTAGTATTGATGAGAGGACTGTACATCTGTGAGTGTGGAGGTTTATATATCGTCGAGATTTATGTGTCAGCAAATGGGGAAGTTGGTAAAAGATGTAAAGCACGGAGTTAGAAGAGAGTGATAAAATAAAATTTGAGGGGAAACAAAAGGTTTAGAGAAATGGAAAGCTTCTTCTTTCTCTCAATCAGTACTCCAGCTACAGCCACACAACTCTCTCAAGCTCTTTCCTCGAAAACTCCAAATGAAAACTGAGCTCACTACGTTTATGCTCCATGCTCCACGCTCCTCTTTTCCCATGTATTAAAAAATACTCCTCGTCCTCTCAAAAGCCTTCACATTGCATTATTGGGCTGTGTGTGTGTATGTGTCAGATGTGCTCTACTCCGTCTGAAGCCTCTCTCCTCTCCGCTCCCTCTCCTTTCCTCCCTCCCCCTCCTTGTTGTCTTGTTTTGTAATTTTATACTCATTTTTTTATCAACTAACATTAGGAATCAGTTTACTTGGAATTCCAAATGTGGATAAATCAGATGGGATGGAAAAGGAAACTTACCTACCTATTTCCTATTTTTGTAGGAGGTACGCATAAGTAGATAAGACGCTGGGTGGGTGAGATACACTTCCTGCAGAGGCTATACCAACCAAACTGCCTTATCTACCTAGGTATTTTCATAGGTTAGGTATCTCCATATTCAGTTAGACTTCCTACATATACTGATAGAGACACACTCTCTCTTTCTCTCTCTGAGGCGCCATCATGCGCCTTCATCCACTCAAAAACAAATTAACATTGGTAATTAACAGGGAGATCCAAAGTATCAAAATTTAGACTGCGCAGATTATCTCTACAGCATACATAGAGCTTTTAAAAAACATTTATTCTGGGAGGTGACGGATAAATGAGGAAATGTTTTCAATACACAGCAATACGAATGCATTCATTTTTCCCTACATGCCATTAGCTATTAGCTATATACTAGATATAGTTTTTAAAAAAAAACTTAAATTATCCTTCGGGTCATATCTGCCTGCAAGGAGAGTTGTAGAAGGGGAGACGGAAACGTTGACCGCCATGCCCGTGATTGGCGGGGTATAGGGATAACATATAGAGTCTCGCTGTATAAGAGTGAGTGTGAACTACCTATACATAGAATTATTGTTGCATAAAAAATACAGAGAGTTGTAGAGTAGGTAGCCATGGAAAGGGAGAAGGATCAGGGATCCCCTTGAACTTGTCATTATGAATTATGAATTGTTGAAAAAAAAATAATTAAAAACATTATTCAGGGAGAGGGAAAGTAAGAAAAATTTGAAATAATTGCACACAGCAGGATGAACTTGACTGTTTGTTGGGACGACGAGTGTGAGTGTAGAGAGTGTAGAATCAGAATGGGAGGGATATATAGTGTATACGTACCTATATACTTTTACATACTCACATATCCTCTCACACGTTCATCTATATCCATAGAGCTTCCTACGTATATTCTACCCTGAGATTTGTAACTCTGCCTGTAGGAGCTATGTAAACCTATGCGTACATAGTACATCCGTTGCTAATAATGATAGCTACATAATAATAGTTCCATGGCCATTGCTGTTGAGACGAGATGGAGGAGACGACTCTGACTGCGTACATAATTATACACATGGATGATATGAGTTGAGTTGGTTGGTGCGAGAGAAGAGAGAGAGAGAGAGTACAAAAAAATTCAAGTCTAAAGTGACGTTGTGGACGTCTGTTTGAGCTGAAAGAAAGGCTGAGAGAGAGAGAGAGAGATGGAAAAAGAGAAAGAGTGGGAAAAGTTCCGGATGAATTATATTTGCATATTTACATGATGCACACGTATGCACCGTGTGTGTTGGAAGGGTGAAATGAGCGCGTGCGTTCTTCATATCTATTGTCTAATCGGATTCATTAACTTTGGGTTCCCAGGAATGCGTTGTTGACGTTCCCATACAACACACATTCACACACACGGTCTCTCCCCTTTCACATTTCCCCACAAATCCTCTCCGGCACTCCAAAACTTACTACACAACTAACCACTTTTAGAGAAAACGAAAACGAGAGCCAAAACTTGCTTTCCTCTCACTCAAAACTAAAACACACACACATCCACACACACACACACAGCCCTCATCTAAATCCAACATCCAACATCCAACTCACTCAATAATTTTATACCCACTCACACAAAAATATAAACTCTCGCACATTTATTTTTTGTCTCTCCTGAACAACATAGCAACTCCAGGAAAAAAACTTTCTCTTTATTCAAAAAAATTCAAATTTTACACGTTATGGTGTAGGTTCATAGGTAGTCACCTCCTCTCTGTGTTTTCCTTTTTATATAGATTTTTTCCATTTCTCGAAATAATTAAAAAAATACTGATTAGAGAGAACGAGGAGAGAGGACAAATGTGGAATTGAAATTTGAAATTTACATATTTCTAGATTCTATAGGTTCTATCATATATAGAGTCCTACTAGTGTTCTAAAATTATTTCAAATTTTCAAATTCAGAGAGAGAGAGAGAGAGAGAGAGTGAAAGTCAGATTCAGATTTGAATTGGGAAGTTTTAAAGAGCGAGAGATAGTGAGTGAGAGAGAGAGAGAAGTGAGAGATTCATTTGCGGAGTCCGCAGTAGTATATTGGGAAGGGAAGAGTTCTCATCTTCCTTTTCATCTCAGACAGTCTTACATTCACCCATGGAGTACAGTACAGTCATGGACAGAGACAGTTTAGCACGCTCTTTGTTTCTCCACTGGTGAATTTCTTCACCCTTTCAATTTACCAAAAACCAGGACCACACTACACTATACCATACCAGTAGAAAGTAGAACCAATCCAACTCACAACAAACACACACACACCACACACCACACCACACACAAAAAGACAGTTGTCTATTGTTTTCCATATTATTTCCTTCCAGTCCTATACACACTACTTTACCTCTCTTTCTATTCCTAATACCAAGAAAAAACAAATTCAAATTCCCTCCCCTTCCATTCCCCCTCCCCTCCCACCCCCTCATAAGCCACTAGAAAAAAGAGGCAACAAGGATTGTGTGATTATTTTATAAAATGTAGAATTTAAAAAAAAAGAAAAAAAAGAATATTTAATTATTATTATACACGATATATTTGTCATTTGTGGCAGTATAATTACAGTAACTAACAAGTCAACAACATGACTACCTCATAATAAAACACATTACCTCAAGAAAATACAAGTATACGAAATAAAAAATTTAATTAAAGTTAAAAATAAAAAAATAAAATAAAACTGTCAACTGTGTATTCTACTGTTGGACAGAGTCAGAGTGTCCCAAAAATAAATGTGATTTCATACATTCAAAAGTATACGAGTAACGAATTTTAGAGAGAGAGAGAGTACATATAGAAGTGACTCTTGAAATAAATTCAGGAATTGAAACGAGAGGCAGGGAGGAAGAAAGACGAAACACGTGGAGAAAGAAACGTTGTCAGGAAAAAGCTTTAGTCCGGTCACGGCGCGGTAACGGGAACGGTAACGGGAACGGGAACGGTTAAAGATAGAAGAAAAATCCGTTATCCCAAAGCCAAAGCCCTCACAGTCCGGAGTCCGGAATATACAACAAAAGTTCAGGGAAAAGATATAATTCAGGGAAATCAACTTCAAAAAATTGTGTACACTTACGTACACATAGAGAAAACGAGCCTACATATTTATACTTTTAGGATTATATATTATAGTATATACATATGCATTATTGACAAAAATACAAAATAATTAACTCAAAGCTTCAAAGAAAATGTATACGAAAAGCGGGATACTACGGGAAGTGGGAACGTTTAAGAATGCACAGAAATTTAAGTGAGAAGATATTATTTAAAAAAACTTTGGAAATCATATTTAGTATGACTGTATACGGGTGAAAAAATTTTTACGAATGGTGGCTTACAAAAATATATCTATATCTAATTAAATTCTAACTAAACTATTATTAGTAGTAATTCGGGTGAAATATTAATTTACTTATAAGCTGTGACGTCTTCAGAAAAAAAAGAAACTGAAAACAACTACCTCATCTCAATTTGTATAAAATTCAAAAATATATTGTGAAAATGTTGTAAATATATGTAAAATATATAAGAAAGAACGGGACAAAAAGTTTTAAACGGGTCATCAATTATTTGATATTGTGTGTGTGACATTTTTGTGGACCTTCATAATATTATAACTGTTGTACGGGTTAAAGTACGGAGAAAATCAAGAAAAAAGAAATCTACAGAGTTTATAGACAACTTGAATTAATTAGTGCTTCATTGTATTTATTTTTCTTTTTTTTTCTTTTTTGGAAATTTTCTTGGAACGATTTGGATTTTATTCCTGACATCATCAGCACATTGAGCCGAGGAGTAAAAATTGGAAAAGAGACCAAATCTCTGGACAGAGTTCTTTGTCTCTGATGAGATAAGGCGGTGTGTAAGGTGCGAAGACGAAGAGGAAGATTTCTATTAGGATTTGTATTGGAGGAAAAGGAAGCGGTGAATTTCTTGTGAGAAGATAGTGGTCTTCACGTCCGCTTGCCGCCCCGTCCAAACCAAATTTTGAATCTGAATCCACCAACTGGCTCACTTGAAGGTATACACTTTTGAATCGATAACCTGCGCTTGCTTTTTTTTCCTTCTCTCTCTCTCTCTCTCTCTCTCTCTCTTAAAGCCTCCTTTCCTATCTTATGAATCGTTTTTTTTATATACTTTATATTATCCCGAGCAGATAGTCAGAATTTCCTTTAACTTTCCTTCGCCCATGTGTTCCCATGCTCAAGATAGGAGAGAGAAAAAAAGCACATTGTTTTTTTCCTCTCACCACGTTCTCTCGCTCCGTTACCGCCTTTCATACTTGATATGATACGAACACTAACCATCCGGCAACATTATTCATTCTCATTCTCAGTTGTTTCTTTCTATTATGCCCATTTCTATTACAGATATTTTGTATTTTGGATTTTTTTTTGTGTTTATTTTATAGGAAAAAATGCTTTACATTTTGTGTGTGTGTGTAGACAGACTTGTTTTTATCTGTAGAATTTCACTATGTGACGTAGGTATTTCACCTTCTTTAGTTTGTTAAACAAAAAATTTTGAATTTTTCCTACCGCAAAGAAATTTTTGGCCGACACATAGGTTGTTTTGCTATTTTTGAAATCGAAACTTAATTTAGGCCTAGAAGCTTTATCCCTTTATCGTTAGATTGACTTTTGCTCGATGATTTTCATAATTCCTTTGCTGTTCCTATGCTAATTTAAAAAGCTGAAATTCATAGGTAATTTTATCTTTCGAGAAAGCATGGACACAAGCACCTTGAGCGTTTGGATGTGTAATGTAAATTACCTACAGTAATTAATTATATAATAAAAAAATTTCCGTTAAAGGCTGAAAACATAGTAGAGCTATATGAGTATAGTTAAAGGAAATTCATGGCTGGCTGCATTTTGAAAACGAACTAATTCTTCACAAAAATACATGGTCCTGCTGCGAGACTGAGAGAAACTAAAATGGTAAATTAACAGGTAGCTTGTTGAACTGCCTAAATGCCTAAATCCTCCGTGTATACCGCAACTTTATGATATGCGCTACAGTGCACTGTAAGTACGGTCAAACCAGTTGAGTTTGTTCAAGTGCTAAATACCTTGTCAATTTAGATTCCTATCAGTATAGCTTAATTTACAGCATTATCATCTCATCGTCAGATTGTGAGTGTATCAGTAATCAGTAGTTCGCATAATATAAGGCGAAGGAAATGTTGAATAAATTTTTGTAACTTGATGAGGCATAAAATCCTTGATTAGTCCACGCTCTATTAGTATATGAGTACTTACTCAAGTTGAACCAGGAGCGTCCGGCTCCGGGTCTGGGTTGTTGAGAGGCTGTGTCTCAAATTCATTTAGTTTCTGATCTGCAACTAATTAAAGGTGGGTAGGGAGTGAGGACTGGTGTGTGTATAGGTGCTTGGGAATGGGAGTGGGAGTTGCGGATTGGAATTGGAATTGGAAGTTACTTGAGTTGTCGTCCGTTTATCCATAGTGGGCTGACGATGAGAGTGAGTGAGGGCATAATTACAGTGTAATGTGTAACGGAGTGACGGGGAAAGGATGGGGAGCATGTAAACGGTTGAGGTCAGTTAGCTCAGCCATCCCATGACCAACTAATCAGTCGGAAGGAATGAATGAATTCAGTGGATGGATGACCGAGCATGGGCAGTTCATATTATCGTCCGTTCTTCTCTCTCTCTCTCTCCAACTATTAACATCCAACAACCCACAAAGCCACTGAAAATGTGACTGCATAATTTGCGTTACGGAACGTCCACACACACACGCTCCCATATCACTTCATATTATCCTCTCTCTCAACTCACGCAATGTGTTACAAGCCGCCGTCACCACTGTACCACATAAATGAAATCTCTAAATACTTGATAATGTGATGGAGTGGGAGCTGTGTGAGTACCTACATGTGAGGTTAACGCTTTTAAACTCCATCAACTAGTCAGCACCCGCGTGAGCCAGATATACGGTCCATGCTACGACTGATACCGGTGCCGATACGGATACGGATACCGGCACTGACAACCTTCACACATCCCGCAACTTGTTGTTGTTGGATGCATGAGATAAGGCGGGTGGTGGAGAGCGTCCGTGGAATGGATGTGAGCTGGAAGTCTTGATTTGACGTTTACATGGATCCAGGGAGACATAAAGAATAGTAAATTGGCTCTTTATCCCAAATCTATGTGGGCATAAACTCAATCATTGTATCACCACACGGCCAAATATCCTCGAGGCATTCAATCTCGAGAACTGAAACACACGGAATCATGATGATGATGATGATAGGTATCTCCTATCCTCTAAACTACCAACCCAAACGCAGATCCAAACCGGCAACGGTACCCACTCAGTCAGAGTCCCAGGACCAGGAAGAGTAGCCTTTGGTTATTAGCACTCCTGCTAACAACTTACAAGTACGACTCGCTTCCCAGTCCCAGTAGAAGCAGGAACAAAATACGGACGTAGCTGGTTCTGTTTTGTGTGGAATGCAAAAGGGTGTATCTAGAGTACAGTGTACAAAGACGGGGCAGCTAAACAGAAATAGGAGCAGGAGTACTGCATGTAAATGGAGATTGAAAGGATGAGGTGATGGAGAAGCATATATGTGATTTACGGACGTTCTTGGGGAGCACCGTGGACTGTGCGGTATGTACTCCGCGTCCCACTAAATTATTCCACACAGATAGCCACTAATAAAGAGACGGGAGTGTGAGTGTGAGGTATGAGCAGGAGGTGTGTGCGGAACCATATCTAAACAATTATGTCCTCCGCAAGTTCATTTGATGCGGCTATTTGAGCCACACAGCTCTCCACAGCTGAGGCAGACGGAGAAATACAACTACAGATTTACTTCTCCACACCACTCCACACTCAAACGTATCAATAGCGGAGCCGTCCTCCGTCTGCCGTAGATGAAGGCGAAACGAAAACCAACAAAGTATTAAACCCACCACCACCACCTACTACTACTACTGCTACTACCACCATGGCATGGGCCATGCATAATATTTCCCTACCTCAATCCAATGCCCGGTTGAGTTTGTCTCTGTCCGACGCGAGTTTACGCGGGGAGCTAACCCCAAACTTCAGAGAGGCATGTTACTCCTGGTTCTACATATGTACTCGAGATGTTCCTTCGTCTCCGTGTGTCTGTCTGTATCCGTAGTCTGTAGAGAAGTTCATGTGGAAACGTGAGCCTCCCGATTCCTCTCCACCTCCGCTTAAATTTCCGTAGCCACGGTGTTCACAAATAGCGACGTGAGTAATTCTCACAATTATCTGTAGTCGCTCTGTAGAAGATCCCGCAAACCAAATCCAAATCCAACCCCAGATCCAACGCCAAGCAGTCAAGGAATGATATTTGAAGCGTCTACTCTGTGTACCCTACCAACACAGGGCATATGAGAGAGCGGAGCGCGGATAGTGTGAGTCTATATCTATCTGTGGGAGTGGAGTAGGGATTTAGGTGAGATATAGGAGAAAACATGGTGATTTGTAAGTTGACTGGCTGGTCGCTCCTAACTTCCATCGTCGCACCATCAAAGGAGAATGCATATGGAGGGAAAGAGCTTAATTGGGGATAAATGGAATGGCGTGTGGTCACGTCATTCCCCTCAACTGGACAAATTGAATCAGATTAATCATCCTGCATTTAATCTCTCATTTATCTTTGTATCAACTACAACAGAGTATCCTTCAAATGCTCCTCTCAACATTTGCTCTCTGTCCGCTCAGCTCACCATTGTTTACTCCCGGCATTACAACATTTACATTACATGGACAGGTGCCCATGTTCCCTCACAGAGTTACTTACTCTGTAATGTGCACTGTACAGTCACAGTGCAGTCCTAAAGGACAGGCTAAATCCGCCGACCGTCCCCGGCAATGTTATAGAGTTTCACATTAGACTTGGACCTCACTGCAATATACATAGGAATTTCCACCCCTCTGACTTTCCACGAGAGAGAAGAAGCCTTTTGGTTTGGTTTTGGTTTGTTGGTAAACTGGACTCCTCGTCCTCAACTTCCTCCCACACCATTAATTACGCGAACCTCCCAGTATCAAACACCCCAATCCCCTGTTGACTCTCTGACTCTCTGAACTGCTAGCTAATATTATTCTGATCCAGGGGTCAATTACACATTATAAATGGGCCACCAAACGTATATCTGACAGCGGACATATGCACATGCCGTGGAAGGGATACAAGTTTGAGAAGCACAGTTCAAACTCAAATTTGAGGATTACCAACAATCAAGGACTCGACACTTTATTTGCTAATTGCTCTCAAAATTCTGATAGGACACAGTTCCATATCACAATTTTAAAAAGGGATGGCGGCTCTTTGTGAAAGTACCCAGACCAAAGCGTTAAGAAATATGTGCAAGACTTCCCCTTCCAAGTTTATTAAGAGTTGGTGTATGTGTCGGAAAGTCGGGACTCGGTAGCTCGTAGCCAAGAGTTCACACATTTCTTTTTAGATTCTGTTGCGATGCGGAGGATGTCAGCTGTCAGGTCGTGTAGGATCCTATTGGGATCTGGACTGAGTGGGTAGTTTAAATCCCACACAATTCATTCATGAGTCTTGAGTCATTAGTATGGATTTGAATGAATAAAAATGGATCTTCTTAAGGAGGAAGCCGAGGCCGGGCCGGAGCGGAGGTAGATGCTACATATCTGCGGGACATGTTTGAGAGAGTTGAGACAAATAATACTGATATCAAATCTCTCACAGATTCTACTCCCTCTCATTGAATTAAAGTTTCCATTAAATCCGTCAAGAAGGCCACTCAGTGATTGTGCCTCAATTTAACAAGAGAAATCTAATTACTAAATTAGGCTTTTGAGTTACAAGTGTTCCTATAGGTAGACAGATACGCCGACTGTACCTTCGCCATCGTCACCTTCATTCCCATATAAATCTATCCGCATCTCCATTTTTGCTTCACACATATCTTCCAGGACAGGAACAGAGACAGCGACAGAGAAACTCATAATTACTTCGAGTATCAAGATTTGAAGTGAGAGTCAAAGCCAAAACGGTGTGTGAGTAGTCCCGGTGGAAAGATTCCTAATCTATTCATTTAATTTTTTGATATTATCCTCTGCCAGATTTAGAATTTACGATTAGAATATATAGATAATGAATGAAAGGAAGGAAGGATTCATTAGATTTATGTACTAGGCTGAGCTGGACGTTGGGATGCGGATCTCCTTGTAGACATTCGTATTCTTCTTATCCCTGTTGGGTCTCAGGCTTTGTATTGAATACAGGATCGAGTATATAGAGGCTCTGCCAATGCCATGCCATGCCAATGGGAGATGTATTAGATTGTGGAGATGCTGGTGGTGAGATGTGAGTGGAATAATGGAAATGCGGATGGAGATGAGATGAGACTGGGGGAGGGGCGGGGGAGGGGAGGGGAGAGGAAGACGAGGTGACATAAGTGAATTTAAAAAATGTGGCTCTTTTGTAGCATTTAAAATGTTTGAAGAGAATGGAAATTAAAAGGTAGTGAGTGAGATGCGATGGAAGGTTGAGACTGTGTGTGTGTGTCTGAGAGAGTGACGGTGAGACTATGGAGGACCAAAGTGAAATCGATACGAGTCCATATATAACAGTTTAATTTAATTACAGTCAATTAGGAAGAAAGGGCTCCTTAAAAGCATCACAGGGAAACAATGAGGAGGAACTCGGCTCCGAGTCTCACACATGGCATTGTGTGTGAAGGGAGGGAGTGAGCGGGAGCGGGAACGTTGGAGGCAAGCTACATGTTTCTACATATTTAAATGGCAACCCTTACACACTTTCTCTCTCTCTCTCTCTCCCAGTCTTGGGCGGCAGTGGCATATTATATAAAACCAGCACCCCTCACTCCGTCTCCGTCTCCGTCTCCCATCCACAATCCCACCAGGCAGACATGAGACACGTACATAATCAGACTCAAGAAGAAGTGGAGAAAGTGGAGGATCTTTTCCTTCCCACATTCCACGAAGAGCGGAGAAGCCAAAAGTTCTCTTAGCGAAAGGAGCCAGAGCCAGAGACGATTTGAAGTCATTGAAGTTGGGACGGGGAGATATCTGAAGCTTATAAGATATTGTTAGCTTGTCTAAAAGTATTCGTGCGAGTTTGTTCTGATTGTATGGGAGTAATGGGAGATGTATAATATCTCTCTCTCCATCCTCCACACCCGTCCACATCTCCCCCATAATTATACATATTATCTACCTACACGAGATTGTGATTGTGAGGAAAGTTCCTTGGCGCGGAGAGGAAATGCTCCTTTTGGCATATGAATTGTAGTGTGAGAGCAAATGAGCTCTCTATTTCATCCGCTATGGTCGCGGTCAGGGACACGGACGACGTGGACGTGTCGGTCTGCAGGCTCCACATACATGTAGGTAGGTGCTTTCGGAGCTACTGGTGTGCATAGTTAGACTCTGGCTCTGGCTTTGTGTTTGGAGGACCAGAAGATTTACGCTTAATGACATGACTGTGGCTACCTCTCCCACCGCCTCCCACCTTCCTTCTTACCCACCTACATTATTTTCCTTACATTACTTTAATTGAGTTGAAGGAGCGGAGACTAAGATTGTCCGCAGATTGCATTTGTGAGGAGACGGAGGAAATGAGGGACATGGATTGGTGGTGGCGGGAGAGTGAAAGCGAGAGAAGTATTTATCTGTGAGAAGGAGTGAAGGAGTAAGTATAAAGGGTGGTCGGTGGGGAGTGTGCGGATACGGTTCCGGATTCCTGTAGGTAGTCATTCATAGGACGGCGAGGGCAGTAGAATTAGGAGAGAGAGGACCAAGAGACGAAAGCCAAAGCCAAATCCGAAGGAAGATAGAGACGTGAGGAGGGAGAATGGAAGGAGCAGAGGAGCGGTAGCCTCCATTCTGATGGAGTGCCCCTCTGAGTGGAGTGGAGGGCGGTGGGATGTAATGTAATGCAATGTCTACTGCGTAAACTTTATCAAGGAATGAGAGAAAAGGAATGGATATGATTACATTAGGGAAGGCTATTAGATGAAATCAATGCAACACGCACGCTGGTTTAAAACACAAAAGCTTTGTATGCCTCCACTTTACATATTATGAATGTGAATGTATGGATGAGTTGGTTTTGGGCTGGCGGAGAAAGGGGAGAGAGAAACTCTGTGAATTTAATTGAATTTTCCAGGAGACGTTTCCGTCCTTTTTCCAACAGTCTACATAGATAGGGACTCTCCTTCCTATACCAGTATACTGGGCATATACTCCACTCAGGAGCTACAGCCGTACACATATCACTACACATACACACACACACACGAGCTGACTCCGTCTTCTTCGCTCCTTCGTCGACATCCTTTACATACAACCAAAACTTACACCTTCCTCACTCCCAACTACTGCCTCCCTAATAATAACTCGACTCAACTTGGCTTTCCCTGTACAGAGCTCCCCACTACAGCCACTGATTGTGCAAGTGAACGTCTCAAGAGTTACCTTTCCCTTCCCTTTGCAGAGGCTTGAGGAGAGGAGATCCGCGGAGGAAGCGCCGAGACAGTGGTTGAAGTTGAAGGGTGGACGTAGGTACGTAGGGAGAGAGACACTGGGACTACTGGGAGCCACCTGGACGTGTGCGACTACTGGGCGCGGGAGACAGATCGCATCGTGGAGGGAGAAGACTTCTTCCTGGGCGACTAATTAATAATCGATAATGACTTCGTACCCATTGGATTTTTCCGATCGGACCACAACATCCTCCACATCCACATTAATGTCGACGAAGATGACGTGGAGCGGCTATGAGGACGAGGTTCTGGCTGCATTCGAGGAGTTTTGGCGACTCGGGGACTTTGTGGACGTGACACTGATTTGTGATGATTTGACACTCCGAGCTCATCGGATTGTTCTCGCCGCGAGTAGCGAGTATTTTGAGAGAATCTTTATCGAGAGTGACTCCAAACATCCTGTCATTCTCCTCAATGGATTCGAGGGCTGGGAAGTGGAGGCATGTGTCGAGTTCATGTACCGCGGCACCATCCAAGTCCCGAGCGAGAAGGTGAACGAAATCGTCACGACGGCGGGTGTACTCGAGGTAAGCCAAACGTCCTCCTCTCTGTCTTTGTATCTAGCTCATGAATAAGTAGTCCACTTACCCCGGCTCCCAGTCCCACGTGACACGGGACCCTATGGGCAATGTGAACATTATTTTTACTCCACAAAGATAAAGTATCTAGGTACCGTATTTCTTCTAATTACTCCACCCGGGAGTGACGTCAAACTTTGCCACAGTCCCAAGAGGTATAAGAGACCCGGACGCCGGAGTTTGATAAATTTAAGTTTAAAGCCATAGAGACCCGGGAGTCATATCAAACTTATAGCCATAGATCCGGGCGTTATAAGAGACCCGGGAGAGGTATTAGAAGGCATACGGTTTCTCGGTACACTATAGTTATCTATGCCTAGTAAAATAGGGGTGTCATCATAAAAAATATTTCATCTTTGAAAATGCAATATCAGCCATCCCCATAATATTGCAAAGTAGATGTTCAGCCAGAATGACAGATGACAGCTGGCAAGGAAAAACTCTCGATTCATTTTCCATGTAAACAAATGGAAAACAAATAGAAGCTCAATCCTTCCCAGCTGCCATCCTCGCCTACCTTTTGTAAAGTGATAAATGCTAAAACTGCACAAGATTTCCACCTCTAATTTTCAAGAGCTGCAAAAGGTTTTAATTGCAGACTGTTTGAAAAGTAAAAAAAACTTTATAATGTGAGCATATTTTTGACATATGCAGCCTAGTTGAAAAATTTCAATGTGAAATAAACACAGATATTTTAAAAAGTGCAAATTTTAATCACTAGAAATTTTTAATTAATGACTATTATTTTTTCAAAGTTCAAAACGAATTATTGACACATTTTTTTAAAAGCCCAAAATTAGCTGCACCATCTTTAATTGTGTGAATTTTCAATTTTGCCTTAAAAATGTCTGGTCCGTTAGATCGAGCGAAGGCACAATAAGCCAAACGGAACCCACAGATGTACTTAGTTTTTGTCCCAGAATAAAAAACAATTTGTTCCGTGTAAGTATAGTACTATCTAAAAGTCTTACTTCGGGGAGTTCAAATTGTAAAGTGTAACGACATAAAACGTTAATTAAATTTTACTTTGAATTTAAACCGTAGCACAAATAAAAGAGTCTCTTCTGTTCTCACTCTCATGAGTTTATATGAAATATACAGGGGAAATTAAAAACAGTCCTTGTAGAACAAACAAAACATGATTTTGTTTTTAATGTTTTTAAAGGGTATAAGAAAATAGGTTCAAAATTCAAAAGATCCACAGAATGAGTGCACAAATTCATACGAATTAATTTTATAGCCAATAATGAACCTACTTTGGACTGGATTGGACAGTGGATATATGACTATTAGTAATGAATGACTCTCATGTTAGCAACGTTAGCGTCGGCAAATCCTTATAGCTACAAAATATATTATGACTCCCTTGATTCATACAGTACAACAAAAAATATCTGAAGAGATTCATTAAATCTTTTTGAGCTGGGAGCAGGAAGGAAATTTCGGAGAATTGACTCAGAAATCGTGATGTGGAGATGCTGTGATGTCATTTAAATTAATCTGTCAAAAGTCACTTATTTTATTTTTTGAAACTTATTCTATGGAAATGGAACTGGCTCCTTTATACTATAGCTTCAGATTCAGATTCAGAGGAACTGCTTAAGTATGACTTGTCCCTGCAAAGCAATATAAGTGCAATGCATATATAATATAGTGGAGGCCCTCCCTCGTCGACACAGTAAATCTTTGAGCGACAAAAATTAATGAATAAGGACTATGCATAAAGCGTTTGACAATTTTTGCACATGCTAAGCACAAGAAGCTATACAGTCCAATGTAAACGGAGGAGTGGCAGTAATGAGACGGGAGAATTTTTTAGTGAATGGGAGGGAGAAAAAAAACATTGGAAAATTGAAACATAAAAATAAAGCCTTATGACATCCGCATCAGAACAACATTGGACTTGGAATATTGAAACGTGAAACATCTGACAAAATAGGAAATCCGAGCGAGTTCAAACCACTTGTACTTTTACACCCAATGAACACCTATACCCGTGGAGAGGGAGAAGTAACTAGCATCTCATTAATTACGATTAATCTCATTAGCCATGGGGAAAAAAAATAAATAAAATGAAATGAAATAAAAAAAACACAAGTTATATGAAAAGTAAAATAATTCATGGTGGCGACTTCGAATAGAACAAACTTTAATTACAGTTATACTCCTTGTCTCCTTGTCCTTCACGTCCCTACTCGGCTCGGGCTGGAGAGAGAGAGAGAGGCAGAAAAAACAAGTCTATAAAGAATTGATGATGAACTATGTGTAAAATTTGTGCGGGGCGTAAAAAAATTTGAGTCAACTCAACTTTGTATAGCTAATGACTTAAACAAGTACCTAGTGCTGTGTATAGCTGTAGTTAGTGGAAAGAGAAAGAGTTGTGTTTTGTAGTTGTCCTCTGTTGTGGGGGAACGGAACATTCCCATATTCATCTTTACTATAAAAAAACTCTTATATTCCTTCCCACGCTATGCTCTCTATATCTGTAAAATCTGTATATGGTTCGCCTTTGGTTGGTTTTGGTTTCCGTTTCGGCTTTGGTGACTGCCAGTCTAGCAGGGAAGAAGACAAGGGGGAGGCATGATGAGGAGATGCACGTAGATCAAGCCAAATTCGAATTCAAAGTCGACATCCAAGTCGACATCGAAGTCGGGAGATGTGCGTGCATAATAAATATTTTCTTGTTTATAATATGAGATTTCTCTCTGACTCTCTCCCTCGTCTCGAGTCTCCTCTGATGGGTCTGGTACTGGTTTGAAAAGTCGAGCTCAGCAGTGGGGCCGCGTATGCATAGGTATGTGTGTTCTGGCTCTGCTCCGTGTATAGGTGTTTGTCGCGGACGACTTTATTTTCCACATAGACGAGAGACACGAGAAGAGCAGAGCAGAGGAGAGCAGAGCGATAGAGGAGTGATGATAAAGTTGGAGCGAAGATTCTAAAATGTATGACACGGGACTAAAACTAAAACTGAGAGAGTAAAAGGACGCACGTATGTACATAGCTATGGACCTATAGGCTCCTCATTTAGAAATAGGAGTGCATATGTATGTGTGTATGTAATAGTGTGGAGGTAGAGATTTGAGATACTGGGGATAGGACATATAGACATTGGTATTAATGTGATGTAGTGTGCATGGGAGAGAGTAGGGAGGTAGATATGTGTGTGGATCCAGATACGGAGACAGATGTAGAGAGGAGAGACTGGAGCGAGATAGATTTTGTATGATCACACAGTAAGACTCATTCTCATTGGGAGAAAAGGACACAGTAATTAAAAACGCTGTCTTGGAGTAAAAATGTCTAAAAATGTTCCCCATTGAAAACCACAGCAAATTAATTCCGCATCCATGGAACAAGTCACAAAACGAGACATGGCTCTGTCCTCCGTCGTCCTCGTCTTCCCTCTCCTTCTCCTTCTCAAGTCGGAGTCCTCATCATCATATCATCCGGAGCCACTGAGCCACTGTGCTGAGGGAGGGAGAGAGCGAGTTTTGGCGGAGATAGTCTCGTGCCTTGAGAAGAAGAGTCAAAACACAGGGAACTCTCCACTCGACTCCACTCCACTCCACTCAACTCGACTCAACGTGTGGATGGATATGAGGGCAGACTACATCTATGTATGGGAGGCTATAGGGCTCTGTATGTCAAGTTATGGCGTCCTCGCTCGCTCGCTCGCTCGCTCCTTCCTTCCCTCGCTCATAAGTACACGGAACCGCCCTTTGATACACAAAAGGAAGGTTTGACGGAGAGACGAGAAACGTATCTCTTCTCATTACCGTCCTTTAAATGAAATCATCAAGCGGAAACATACTCTGATACGATAACATTCTCTGGGGTTTCTCTATTAAATAATACAGAGAAGAGACAGAAAGTCACCGAGAGAGAGAGAGAGAGAAGGACATAGACATTACAACACAGATATGATATGACTGACTCAGTGAGTGAGAGAGAGAGAGACGAACGAAATTCAATTTACGGATGAAGCCTTGTGTTTTCATAGATTAACTGACTGACTTTAAAACATTAACATTCTCTGTAGTATCATATTATCAATGTATGTGTGTCTGTCCCGAGTGAGTGTCTCAAGTCTAGCGAGTCCTTCTCAGAGAGCACAGTCTCTCATCTTCATCCTTTCTATTACATCATCCACTTTCTACTTTCCACTCCGCTCCCAGCCACGCACCAAACACACGGCACCTACATCCACATCCACCTCCCAAACCAAACTATAAATCCAGTCCAACTTCCCATATACACCACCTTCCCAACATCCCTTTCTAAAGGTAGTGGGTCCCGATATGTACATCTCTGCTATGGATACTCCACAAACAGAGAGACAGTTGTAGGAGAGCATCTCTCTCTCGTCTGTCCTCTGTCCCCAGATATCCCATCTTAAACAGAGGATCTTATTCAGCTCAATAGTCAATGTATTAAATTTTCAGTGAGTGGAAAATGTCCCAGTATTTCTCCAACAAAAGTTTTGACGAGCTAATCGAATTAATTAATATTACTCATGCTGCTTGGACAATCCAGCCAAGAGCTAAGCCATCAGTTTAGCGAATTAACATGATTCCTCGTCCTCGTCCCATGCACTCTGAGACGCAGAGAGAGAGAGAGACAGGGCAGAGTCAGATAAAGAGTGTAGAGCACTTTGTGTGGGACTTTGTGTGGGACGGAGACGGGAGAAGAGGTTAAGTAGGAACATACAGTGCTGTGTGCATATGTAGAGCAAAGTTCATATCGTTTCAAGACCCTCCACAGGGTTCCTTTTCAGCTCACAGTATAGAAAGTCTGAGTGTAAATGGTCTCCATAATGTAAATAGAGTAAATGGGAAGCGGATTTTTAGCTGGGGATTAAATGGAGAGAGAGAGAGACAACAGAAGGATAATCATATCTGTAGTCAAGTCATACTAATAACGATAATCATGGTCAGTGCGAGTGCGTGGGATGTTAAAGTTGGAGACGGAGATGTAGGTAGCATAGCGTAGAGTCGGAGGCTCTCCACGTCTCTGACTGTGTGAGTCTGTCTCTCCTCCGAGGGGGGACTGCGAGGATGTGGAAATGTTAAAAGTGATTTGTTTTGTTTACGTTTGATGTGACAGATCCGTGGCTTGGCAGACTATGTGAGTAAATTGGATGAGATGACAATGGCAATGAGGATGCCATTACCGATCCCGATGAATATGACGAGTAATCGAGTCACAACCCCGACGACGACGAGAGACTCATCAGTGATAATGACGGAGGAGACACTTGAGCCAAATATGGCTTTCGAGTTTGACAACAACCCGAGGTCTCCGAAATGTTTGAATTTGTCGATGGGTGCCCACCTGAGTGAGAGTCACCAAACCACAGGAGGAGCGGCGGCGGCCTCGGCCGCGGCAGTCGAGGCAGCTGCAGCTGCTGCTGCTGCTGCAACAACAATTCTCCTCCGACAATCTCCACTCAGGAGAAAACAGGTTTGTTGTACTTATTATACATCTCTAGTCCGCCACTAATGCTCCCTATCAGTCTCCGTATAGCTCCCTCCCCACTTCACACGCAGGCTATAGGGAGGTATATGGGAGCGGAAGGTACCCGTAGTCTCCATCCCTCCCCGACATTCCGGTTAGCCGACTCTCCAAATGTGAAAGTAGGTAGCTACCTAGGTGCGGGTGCCGGGGCGATGTTACGTTTTAGCTCTGGACTGGAAGTGAATGAGGTGAAGACGATGAAGTAGCTTATTCTGCATGGATTGTGTAGTTTGTGGATTTTGTAGTGGAGGAGGTCGAGACTCGAGACGGAGACCGAGGTGAGGTGCTAAATGTAAGTATATTTGAGTTAAAAGCTTGGCGAGAAAACCATCGTCAACTTGAACATGACGAATTCAATCTCATCCGCATCCACATGGCAGCAATGGGAATGACAGTGCAGTGGTGACTGGATCCGGCTCTGAGAGGATATGTCTCCTACGCTGTATGTACCTTCCGTAGGAGCGTGTGTGTGTGTGTGGATGTGGATGATGCATTTGGGAGGAGGAGTGGAGGACTGATGATGGTGGGAAGGAAGAAGGACGAGAAGTCAATGGGTTTGGGGAAACTTCAAGTGCACACGCACACATGCACACACAACGCCATAGACAGACTGAGGAGGAGGACGAGGACTGGAGTGTAGTGGCAACACAAATGGATAAACAACATTTGAGTGCTTTTTGGTGTTTCGCTAAATTGATGAATATTTTTGATGGCTTAATTTGCATTTCATTTATCATCTGGTTCTCAGTCTCCGTCTCTCTCTCCCATATTCTTCTCCTTCTCCTTCGTCGTCTTCATCTCAACAACTTGAGTTTAGTTTCTTCCTTCGTGTCTCCCTTTACGTAGAGTTTCCTCATCTTCGACAGACTCAACTGTAGTCTTCGTCGCCAACAATGTTCTTTCCCTTGTTTCCAAAAGTTTGTCTAACCCAGAAACACAGTTTTTTTTATATATCTATATCTTCCAGTAATTTTATTGGTGTACCAAAGCCACAGTTTTTTTTCACCCTTTCACATTGTTTGTCTTGTGTTTCTTTTAATTTACAATAAGAATAGATGGGCTATGGGCGCTTCCTCTCTCCACTCGCATGATTACCTTACCTACCACCTATAGGTAGGTAGGTAGGTACTTGACAAGGACGAGGTACTGACTAGTGAGGTAGACCGCAGTCATTGGCTCATCAAATTATTACAATTGACTTTATGGCGGGTTCTGTGAATTAGAAACATTTTTATTGTTTCTACAAGCATTTCAGATTTTTTGGGTCATTTCATAGACAAGCACGGTAGAAATTGGACGCGAGAAATTTTGGGGAGAACTGAGACATTTTAACATGCTATATCATTCCTGTACTTAAACTTGTAGAAATCTTTTGATTCCAAGGGAAATTTGAGATAGCTCATTTCAATACTTGAGGGATGGCAAACCACAAACTGCTATTAGTATAGTTATACAGTGAAAACATTTAGAAGAAGTCAAAGTCAATAACCTCATGCTTGAGTACACCCTGTTTTACCATGTATTTTATTTTTGCCTCCAAATTCCAAAAAGTGGAACTAGCATTTAGTTCATATCCTGTTATCCTTGTCCCGACCGAATTTAATGTAATACTTGTGTAATAAATGTCGTAATATTTGTAAGCAAATATATGCGTAGTCTGTAAGTAGATGGGTAAATGCCGGTGCGGGTGGTTGGGAGCGATTGCATATAGAAAATGAGGGAGCGGGAAGGTTGCGTCTCAGTAGTATGTTGCTGGTAGGTATGTCCAAAGAATTCGAAATTAGGAGCTTGCTAATTAATGGAATAAAATGAGAGGTAAAAAATTTGAAAATGAAAATGAGTGCAGTGGAGAGGAAATGAGAAAAGGAAAAGATTTGGTTTTGGATTTTTGAGAATAAATTCTTCAGCAGAGTGTAAATTGAAGTTTTAATGAATTTAGGCAAGACCTCGCCGAAGATCTGGGGATTACGTAGCTCAAGATTTGCGGAAAATCAACCCGGATGAGAATCAAGTGATTGACTATAGGACGACGAGTAATTCGAATTCAAATTCTAATTCCCATGCAAAGAACTATCATGACCACCATCAGCCGCATCAGCAGCATCAACATCTAATTCATCATCACGATCTCCCAACAATAATCCAACAACCATCACCCGTAAGGAATTTTAATTAACTCGTCTAAATCTATATAGTATAGCATAGTCTCCCTTACTCTTCACTTACTCTACCAATCTCAGTCAGTCCCAGTGGCAATATGGCTTTCCCATTCGTTTCCTTGAACTTGGTCAATAAATGACCGCTGACAGGGACTTGCCAAATTCCTCCTCCAGTAGCTTACGTGAAATATATGGATAGTCTCGCGAGAGGAATAAAAATATTTATGTTTCCCTTGTTTAAATGAATTCTTTTTTTTTATAGCAAAATAACAATAATTCTGATGATGGGATCTCTTCATCCAATTGTGTTATCTCACCCCCCAACTCGCCTCCGTATTTCTTCCCAAAAGCATCGCCACCCTCGCCAGAAGAAGGTCACGCCTGCTCCACCCCACCCATCTTCCCACCTTTCACGAATGGTTTCGGTCAGCCTGGACACTGGCCAGGCTTACCCCTAGGACCCGCTCCAATATTTGGACGACATCGGGCCCAACATAGTGCTCCAAGGGGTGGTCCTCCAAGAGCATGGAGCAATGCAGACCTAACGGAAGCTTTGCATAATGTTTGGAACAAAAAAATGACCACGTCACAAGTAAGTTATTTTAAACGACTTGGATTAGAATTGGAGTTTAAGCATTTTAAGATTAAATCGCGACATACTGAGACATTTAAGCAATATTGAGACCATAGGTACTATTCTGAAAGCAAAACGGGATACATGAAAATTCATGTTCTGAAAATCTCCAAAACATTTTATTAAATGGTACCAACTGCGCTTTAGAATTACACAGAAATCAACTTTGACAATTCTAAAATTTTCATGTAATTAGTTACTTGTGAATTTATAATTTTCTAGAAATATTTTAAATTAGAAAAATTTCTAGTATGTAAGATTCTGTGATTAGAACATAATACTGATATCGTTTTCCAAATTTGTTCAATTAGAAAATGTTGAGCCTGCCATTTAATGGCAGTTTCAATAAGTCCTATGCCCATATGCCTAGTAATAATAATAATATGAATTAAAACTTGAACAGGCCTCAAGAATATTCGGGATTCCCTACAATAGTTTACTCATGTATGTTCGTGGGAAGTATGGGAAGTCGCTTAAGCTGGACTTGTTGAAGAAGGGACTGGACATGGCACTCGAGAATAAGAATAATAATAAATCCAAGTCACCCGAGAGCATCAGTAGTACACCCGAGTTTAATCCATTCAGTGCCGGGATCTTTGGTGAGTACCCACCCCCCTTCCCCTTCGCCACTGCTCTTTCACATATCCTCCCGCCCCCAGGGCTGGATGTCAAGAATGAGTGCGGGAAGACTGACGACTTGAAATGAATTAAATTTACTCAACTATTATTGAAGAGGAACTCCAAGGATCTCTCAGCTTCAATATCTTACGTAACTTAACTTCAATTTAATTAACACTACGCATACAGACACAGAAAGCTATATATATATATACACACACCCACATCCACTAGATATATACTCCTCATGTCCAGGCTCACATGGGTACATGGGTTGGAAGGCGTTCCCTGTATCATCATAAATGTAGGTGTAAGTATGTACATAACCATAGCCACTTCGATAGAAACTTCGACATTTCGGCGACACTTTTGGAAATGGAAACTTATTATTTAAGAAAGAAAGTGAGGGGAAATATTAAGTAGGAGATCGAGATTTTAAATCGGCTCAAATCACACACAAATGCAATCATGTATACGATTTCATACCACCCTGCAAACTGCAACTCTGTAGCTGTAGCATAATATTCACTATAGAACACATTTCATACCCTATATTTACATCATTACTACTATACTATATTACATACATGATACTTCAGATCAACTATATTAGTAAGTACACTATATCCATTAGATATCACATAGATAGATGTAGCGCATAGAATTATTATTATTAATAGAATACAATGTTTACTTAGCTATAATATATATAGTCATAAGATATTGCTATAGGGGATAACAAAAATTGAATTTAAACATTTTGCGTCTATCAAGTGTTTATATTGGTATTGGTTGTGTGCATAAGTGTGTATGAAGATCACCTGAGCTCTCTATAAAAAAATTACACTATGTATAGGTATCAAATTTTGAATTTAGGTCATAATATATTAAACGTGTATGCATGAGTTACTATAGGTAGGTAAGTCTATACCTACGGTTTAATTGTAGTACTACCAACTAATGTCCTCTGCCCCATATACAACAACGTCATCCTTCAATTTCGTTGCCATTAAGCTTTACATTTGAATAATAAAGTATAAAATGCTCGACAGAAAAATAATTCTCGATAAAAGACACGAAAATATTCAAGACAGTTATACTCTTTTGATTTTTGTTCTAATAATGTTGATTATTAAAAACAAACAGGGACAGCGACAAGAACTAAAATCAAAATCACGCATCAAATAGAATTTAACTAGGAAAATAAATATATACATATGCACGTGTACAATTAAGTAATTATAAAACTAAAATTGGGAAAGGTTTTTAATAGTATGTACCTAGTAGTAATTCAGACAGCCAAGTGCATTAATTATTACTCTACAATAAGTTTTTGCTTATCATACCGCTACTTTAAAAAAAAATAAATCAGGAAAGGCAACTGAAGGGTCAGGGACATTTTAAAAAATTTGAAACTAAAATAAATAGAGAGTATTTGAAAATTATTATTATAAAAAATAATATATATTGAATATTGAAAGTGTGATAATTAGGTACAGAAAATCAAAATCAGGTTTAAGCCTTTCTACATCATCATATGGATATACGATTAGGATTACGGTTACGGTAGACAGCGCGTTCTCACGCGGTCTCCCTTGTGCGTAGGTAATTTGAAGGAAAGGAACGGTAATCCATATTCATTCCGTGATGACGAGGGAAAAGAAATATTAATTGCATAATATACTAAACTAAAACTAAAAAATAAAACGAAACTCAGGTTCGCAATTAATTACTATAAAATATTATGTGTAACATTATTATTGGAACAAAAAAATAATCATTATTTACATTAATTATTATATCTATAATATGTTCGACAAAGTAAAGAAAGGGAAGCTATGAAAATCAGTATTACTTAAATGCATGGACATGTTATAAGAAAAAGTATATATATATATAGGCTTTAGCACGTAAAAAGTAGACACGACTAAACTACCTCAAAAAACGTAAGCATACTAGGGCAAATCTATACGCAACAGATATACCTACCTATATATACAGTGCTATAGGTACCATTTCAATTCAGCTACATACATCTGAATTTTATTTTGGAGTAAAATTTGAATTTTTTCTAGATAGAATTTCTACTAACGCTAAAACGTAGGTAGGTAGCTTGTATCTAATTATTTTCTTGTGAGCAACAACAACTAATATGCTAATAATCCTTGTCGTTATTTCGTTCTAATTTTTCCTAGATACACTTTAACCTTTGTTACATTTCGCCTAAATTTCTCATTTCAACAAATACAAACTCTACTCTACATATTAGAATATTATGCAGGAGGTAGATATAGAGATATACAGCAACATAGGTACGTACTATACCTATATGCAACTTACATACATAATATATGTACTAAAAAAACCAGTGCTTTTTTCATATTACTCACTACAAGAAAACGTATCGATCGGGTTAAAACGGGTTAAAATTACAATTACAACTAAAACTAAATTGCTATAAGGAAAATAAGAAAAAAAAACTAAGAATGAATGAGATATGACATTATATTATACATGTAAAAAAAATATACACGACGATCCATATGGGTTACTTGTAAGTTAAAAAAAATCGAAAATGCTAAAATTATTATCTAAAACTAATTAGGTAGGTATATAACGTAACATATACAAGTTAGGGACAAAAGGCCAAGGAAAGTAGGAGAAAAAAAACGAGGAGAGGAATAATGAATAGTGTCGAAGGAAAATTCGATTTAGGATTGGGAACCTATAGGTAAAAAAGGTAGGTAGGTAGGTACTATAATACTACGACTGCATATACCTCATTGGATGACGGGTTTTTTAAGTGACGATGATAAAGACGGGTAAATTTCAGGTACTTGAGTCGTATGCACACAGAGTAAAATGATTACCTCACTGAGAGTGTAATGAGGACTCTGTGTGTGTGTGGACTATATAGTAGGATATAGGTATGTGGTATGTTCAGGTATGTATACTGTCTGTAAGTGTACTAAGGTAGGTTTAGTATTGAGGAAGGTGGGACATGAAACCTAACAATTAAATGACAGGGACAGGGATACGGTAGGAATAAGGAGGATACGGATCCTGTCTTCCTTTCGTTCGTTCGTTCGTTTGTTTGTTTGTACCTATGTAGAATTACCTATATGTTACCTAGTTTGAATTTTGAATGTAAAAGGCTATAGGGAAGGAACAGTAAAGTGGAGGTAAAGTAGGTAATAGTAAACCGTGCAGCATACCTTTAGTAGGTAGATTGTGTAGCAATATTATAGTTTGCAGCCCGCCTCTCTCACCTTTAGTACTCGATAGCTATCTTCATTATTGGGGCTATGCGCTACACTCATCTCTTTTGTACCTTTTCCATCTCAGCAACAAAAACAACCCAGTTTACTTCTTTGCTACGTTTAGATTTAGATTTAGGCTTTGAAACGGTCGTCGTCGGTTCGATAGGTGCACCCCTAACCTCATTTGCATCTGTCTGCCTACCGCACCCAATACTCTTATTGTTATTTATCGTATAATATATACCTTACCTATATACCTACACAATTATTAACATTATTATTATGTTTACATTTATTTCTATGCTACATATTAAACCATTTCGTGAATTTTTGTGTGGATAATACATATAAATTACAAATACCTACGTTTTTGAATTAAGTCTTTATTTAGAAAGGATACAAAACATTATATGGATGGAAAGTCGCTTATGTTCAACACGTAAATGTGTGTGTATCACAAGTTATTATATAGTATTAATTGAAAAAAAAATCGAACAAATTAAAACAATAATGAAAAAAAACAAAAATATACATCACATATAACATAACACATATTTTTTTTACTCATTAGTATCTACCTACATACAATAATATTTTCATTGTTACAGCATACAAGTGGGGGAGTAAATGGACACATTTCCTAATATTTGTCATTTGTGCAGAGTACGACACAAACTGCCTAGGTACTGATTTAGTGTACTGTGTACATACATGTTTTGAAAACTAATCAACAAATATAACAAATCCTACGAGATCTAAAAAAAAGTTAAAAAATACAAGTATAAGGAAACCCATATAGCACAGTTGACGAAGACCTGAGCATGAGAATATCATGTGAGATATGATATGGATACGATATGCCATGTTGAGTGAATTTATATGGCACCATTTCAAGCCACACCACCAACGTGTCTGTGGCAATGGCTATACGGCCATGACCACGGAGGCTAAAGTGAAGTGGGGACTAAATTGAAGTTGTACTAAAAGCATCAAGGGTTTAAAAACTTTAGACAAGAGAAATGAAGAATAGCAATTTATGTTCGTGCCTCCCATGCATCCCATGTGCCATGTACTAATACAATATTATGTTTCATCCTCCTCCCCTTACCTCCATATTAAAATTCATAAGACAAACGTTTTCTGGAATCGGCCCTAACTTTCTACACTCACCATCCACACTAGATAGGCACTAGACTATGCACTTACTTCTACGAGCAGTGTTCATCCCATGAGTTAATGAGAAGGTGGATGTAAGAATATCCGAGCTAGAACCGTACTGGTACCGGTACCGGTAAACCGTAACCCTAGCCGTAGAAATATATTGGAAAATTGAGAAGTTCACATACGTGTGGGTAGGACGTGTATTCGTCTCCTTCAATCCAGTCTCTTATTGTTATTACAAGAGGTGTGCTCCTGTGAATTAGCTCCGTTTCAAATACAAATTTAAATTTCAAAATTTCCCCTTGGATTTATTGGATGTGTAGAATTATAGAGCCTCTTAAAGCCTAAGCCTGTACGTATGTGCATATCACTGTAAAGCTCCAATTAACTCCCGGGACTCTTTTTACTCCCAAGGTCCGAAGCAAAGTTAGACGTAGAGCCTCCCGGGAGTTATTTGGAGCTTTACGGTACGTACTCCATTCTTCACATATCAGAGTTAGAGCGTCACGGTTCTGATGGCGAGATATTCGTTTTCTATACAAGTACCTACTTATAGTCATATGGCTTGGTTTGTTTCTTGAGTGGATATGTAGCGTAGTTGTAGTTGTAGTTTTCGGGTTTTCCATGGAGATCTATGACCAGGCCACTATCAATGCTATGATGTTGGCACTGGCACAGGACTCGTTTTGGTTTTGGAGCTGGCGTTGGGAGGAGGGAGGAGAGTAGGCATAATATGTGAAGCGCTGGAGGAGTGGGAGTGGAGAGAAAAGGGACTGTTGACTATGGAGCGATAATGTATTAATCGGGTAAAAGCTTCTTAAGTTTACTGGGGCCTTTTAATTGAATTAAGATTAAGGGAGATGAGGGGATTGAAAATTTTCTTTGAAATCTGGACTTTTAGCTCGATCTTGCTTTTGGAGGAGGAGGAGGATAGTTTTGAGTTTTGAGGAAATATTCATTTTCTTACCTAATGCCACATCCACATCCACATCCATGCATTGATATTCATTCATATGCACTCACTCGCCATCGCCATCGCCATCCACAGGGAATATTATTATTACATAGGTACCTACTACCTTAGTCAGATCAGACAGACTTTTCCCTTCTATCAGCATGTATCTCCAGTTCTCCAGTTTTCTACAGTTGTGTGTTGGTTTCGGCTTCGGCTTCGGTCTGGTTGACGCTATATTACCGTCTGCTCGGCTTCGGTTTAGCTTCCCCATATCATCGTGCCTACGTATCCACTGTACTATGTACACTCCGTGCGGTCCCTATGTGTATGTGGGCCTATAACTCGAGTGAAAAAGGGAGAAATCCTGCACTATAGGAAATGGAACACATGCTAATGTTACATCAACTCTACAACTCATTCATCCGCTCAGCTCAATGAGTTTAGAAAATTATTTTTGCTTCACTTCAAATCTCGAATTCGAATGGAAGTTTTAGATTTAAATCCATTCATACACCCAAGTCTCTCTCTCTCTCCTCACCACTCCTTCAAAAGCCAATGCCAATGCCAATTCCAAGCTAAACCATAAAATTATTGTCATAGTCACTATAGTAGACTGACGGGGGAAACCATGCTAAATTAAATATAATATGTTTATATCCATTCAATCAGGATGAGAATCAGAATTAAAATCCGAGTAGAATTGAGCTGAAACAGATAGGTACATATCTATATATTTTGCCTTGTAAAAAAGAAAGACGGAGTAATTTTATCTCCTGCCTTTTAATTTCCTGTGAATATGCATGCGAATGGAGATGAAGACAGAGAGAGAGAGAGAGAAGAGTTATGCTCCTTCATCTGTTTGTGTGTAATGTAGTGGTAGACATAAAAATAAAAAGATAGTCCCTCTGGATATTCCTACGTAGTGGGTACATGCTCTGTTTTTTTTCCTGTGGCTTTGACGGCTGGTACTGGGACTGGTACCGGTACTGCTACTATGGCATGGTGGTAGACCAATAGAAGGGAACAAGGAATAAGTATCTTTATTATTAATCTGCTCTGATGTTCAAAAATGACAAGGACACGAGACGGAGTCAGTTCAATTGGTCTTTGGCTCCCCATCAAAATCAAAATCAAAGCTCGTGCATCACAAACTCCGACATACGTCCTCTTTTTTTTCAAAGGGCAAGTTATCACTTTATTTAACTCTTTATGCAGCGGGTCTTGTGGTGGGGCTAGGAGGACGTGCACACACACTAATCATTACATTATAATATGGAACCCATTGGTTGGTTTATTAGGGTGAGATCCCTGCACATAAAATAGATAGTGCGTGTGGTCTATTCTCTCTGCATTCTATATGGCACTCAGGGGTGCATTGTGGATTGTGGATGGGGAACATACAGAATATACTGTGGACCGCCCTAATACTAATAGCCCTATGTCTCCATCAATGGATCCAAATACAAGAAAGAAAAAAACTTATCTGTCACTTTACATTTGCATATTAATTATTTTTACAAATCCGATGACACTTTCATCCGTCCTCTATATCATTTTTAATGGGCGTATGTGTAGATTTGTGGATTCATCCACGCATTCAAAATTCCCTATAGAAACCTTGAGGGATATAGGCTCCAACATTATAACTTGTATGACCCAATATTAATTTTCTAAAACTTAATGTTTTGGATTAGGCGGAGTTGAGTCAATCCGAAGCCGAAAGGGAAAGACGGGGAAGAGTGCGAGTGGTTCCAAGCATGTCAAGTTGTATGTATAATGTATGCATTACATGTTTTATTTTATTTTGAAGGAGGCTAATAATCCTATGGTTGGTTCTGACGATGAGTACTGTAGAATGATGAGGGAGCGGTTGGTTTGGTTTTGGTGAGCGTGTGTGAGTATGTTGTGCTCCTCGTCCTCAAGCTTGTTTTCACTCTCAATGTGATATTCAAATGACGTTTAGAGAGATGGGAGCGGTGGGATAGTCCGTCGGGATTGGGACATGGAAGTCTTATGGTCCTACAGACAGTATTTAAGAAGGCTGTAGTACAGTGTTTGCGTATGTGCTTGTATGTCCTTGTGTGTGTGTGTGTGTTGGTATGCAGGCGTGTGTCTGCCTCGTGAAATTCCCCCATGGATTGTTATGATTGTTATTTTCACTTTGCGGAAGCCGTAGGAGAGATAAGCGGAGGGCGATGTGATGCAGTGGGGCGAGCGATTTTCTCATCTCAACAGATGAACAGATTAGTTTACGTGCTTCATGGAAACAATAACTTCCTCACGGTTTTTCCCATCTCAATGCACATGCTTAAGTAGGCACACTGCACTGCACTGTCTCTCACAGTCACAGTCACAGGAGTCCCTCTCTCTCTCTCAACTCTCTCTGCCCACTTCCATTTCCATTATGACTATATGACTCTCACTCTGACTACACCCATGAGCCCCGCCGACATCAAACCAAAACGGTGGCAGTCAACATTCAAGAAGAAGGATATATTCACATTATATGGACGTTGATGGGGTCTGCTACCGCCACCAAAGCGCGAGCCTATCTCTCTGTCTCCCTGTAAATAGATACGAATGCCTTTCCCGTCTCGACTGGAACTGGAGCTGGAAATGGTGAACTCTGACTGTCTCACCTCCTGAGTTGTGTGTATCTTCTATTGTAGGCCAGTCAGGTTTCCTCATATCTTCTCCTTCTCTCTCGTCATCGCCATCAACCAACCGTCGCTTTCCCTCCTTCTCCTTTTTTGGCATTGTATTGTGTGTGTGTGTGACTGGGAAAGGACTTAGGTGGAGAAGTATAGACATGTCAAGTATCCGTGGGTATGTTTTGACTGGTGAGACTGAGGTGGGGAAGGTGGTGTGATGGAGATATAGACACATGTAGATGAATGGGACTGGAACAATGTCTTATTATTTCTATTCATTTAGCACTCACTCCGTCTGCGTGTATTGGATGGCTCTGAGTCCTCTGACTACTGACTACACTACGAGCAGTGATACTCCCAGAGATACCCATGGTAACCTATTATTTACATTATGTAAGGTTTGTCTCACCCATTGTCATTTTCACAGCCGAAACTACCGTTTTAATATTAATAACATCAACTTCCAACATTGTCTCATGATCATCACTTTCTCCAGTCAGAGTGCTCACTTCCCCAAGAGTGTGCATGTCACAGCTCCAGCACTGCCCCGCCCCCTTCCCCCTTTTCCTCCGCAATTATACGTTCGCCATAGGTAGTCCCCCCATTGCCATTGCAGGATTGTTATGTGAGCTACTTGCCTTGTTCCATACATCCAGCTCAACTGAGCTGAGACCAGTTTATTTTTTGTTTTTATTTATTTATTTAATTTTGCCATTTTATTTCACTCACTTTTATCAGGGACGCCTACCTGAGTGTAGGCCGACACTGATTGACATGGAACATTTGAGAAATTTTCTTTTGTTTTGAGGAATTATCAGTAATTTTATCACGTGGACAATGCAGGAAAGAATGATGGTGGAGATCTGCTCAGATTGGGATGACAGGAAATTGATACAGCAAACCGATACACATGCATTGGCTATCTTCCTCTGGGTTCTCAGCATCAGACAGTAGACCAGTACGGTAGCGGTAACTGCCACGACACCGGTATGCTACGGCAACGGTAAACTACTTACATGTGTCTAATTACAACCTTAAGAATCTTCCAATTCCATAATTCGTGGAGGCGGAGGGAAAGATAAGCCTGACGGATGCTAATAACGCCAACAACTCCGGTTTGAATTTTGAATCTTAAAGGCTCCGCGTCTCTGTCTCCGGGAAAAGTTTGTCAGGATTATTATTGAGGGAGTGAAGTGAAAGAAAGGAGGCATATGCTGTGGCTGTAGTTGTAGTTAGTCCATTTTGCTTTTCTTCTCTCCTATCAGCTGTATGAGTAATTCCTTGAGTAGAGTTCAAATTGAAATAGGGCGGACGGACAGTGGACAAATAATGGTGAAATACCGACACCGAACCGACACCGGCCCGGTCCTGATACTCTTGCTGGTCCCGGTCCCGGTCCCGGTCCGGACCCAAACTTTAAGAAACATTTGTTCATGAGTGAGTGGAGTGTGTGTAGTAGTAGTAGTGGGGTTTGTTTTTGTTGAGCTCACAAATACGGAGTTCACTCTGTCTTTCTTTTGTCTGTGTGGAGTCTGAGTCGTCGTCTGGCTCTGTTTCTATTGGGTAGTGGTGGCTGATATTGTGAAGATGTGTGGAAGACACGAAGAGAAAGAGAAAAAGGAAAAGTTAAATTAATAGAATTAAAATAATGTGGAATGCAGGGACATTGTGTGGCTGACTGAAAGGTTGGCGTTGGCTGCTCTCCTTCTTCTTCTGGCTCTCGTTCGAGACTCGAGAGTCCGGACTTAATGTGTTTGTATGCAAGCATGGATGGATGGATGGATGGGTGGATGGGTGGATGGAGTGAAACACCTAAAAGACTTGAAGACTCTGTCGTACGTACGTACGTACGTGGTTCCTTCTTGGCTCGTTGCTTTCTCTATGGCTGATATGGTGTGTGAGGAGCTGAGAGCCTACATACGTGTAAGTATGTAAGTAGGTGGGAATTGAAGTGGGAATGAGAAACTGGAGTGAAAACTGAAAGTAAAACTAAAACTAACGCGTCCCTCACATATTCCATATCTCAACTCTCAAATACAGACAGACAAGCAGACAGACACACTACTTGTACTTTACATGTCTCCGCTCCACTCCCCTCCTCCCTCCGCTCCTCGTGTGGAGATCCTGGACTGAGTGAGTGAGCTGAGCAGGAGACCGGGAGACGGAGAGAGGGGGAAGGAGAGTTGATGTTCTCGAGGAAGAAAGTGTTGTTGCCGTTGCCGTGGCCGTCTTACTCCGCTTTCTCTGTCTGATCAGTGGAGTGACTCTGGATGTGGATGTACTGCACTGGGAGTTACTTGGAGTTGGGCTCGAGTTGGAATTGGGAGTAAGAATGGAAAGTGCGAGAGGAGAGAGAAGAGTAACGTAATTTAAGCTAATGCCAACTAACAAGGAGCGTAAGTATGGAGGAGGTTGTAGTTGGAGGAGACATGGCTTCACTCCACTTACTCCATACACAGGATCCGGAGAGTTTAGAGTTTAGTGTTGTTGGAGGGAAGGAGGAGGAGGGAGCATATAGACCCGCCGACTATATACCCCACGATATACACTCACATAACATCACACAACATCACATGGCAGCATCATGCTCTCCGCTATGTACTCAGTCAGTTTCTTCCTTCTCCTTCTCAACTTGTATGTGTGTGTGTGTTGTGTGTGAGGAGCGGGAGGGAGAAAGTAGAAAGTATATTGCTGTTGTCTTGATGCATGTGAGTTGTGTGGCTGTGCTATGAAGCATGAGAGAAGAAGCGGACGAGGTATAAGAGAGAGAGAGTGAGAGAATACAACTACAAAAGCATAAGACAAGAGAGCAGACATTAATTTCAAGTGGAGGCATCTCCTCTCCCCTCCCTCCCCTCCTCCCTCCCCTCCCCTCTCCTCCACCACGTATAAACACACATGGACTCACACACTCACTCACGTACTCTTCACCATCCCATCTCTCTCCCTCCCCCCTCCCTCCAACTCATTCTAATTCTGATATTTAGCGATGGTTATGCATATGCATGTGGATGTAGGTGGCTCTATGTTAATGTTTTCCTTGGATATTCCATATGGACATGGATATGGAAAGAGAAAATCCTGGGGAGCATGCATGCTAATGGGGAGATATGCATGCCTCCGCTCGCTCTCTCCTCCGTCTTTGGGGGAGTTGGTAAGGACGTGAGTGAGTGAGTGAGTAGGTAGGGAGAGAGATATGAGTATGAGTCTGACGAGGCTGAGAGAGAGAGAGAGAGAAAGACGCGCGAGAGTATTGATTGATCTTAGAAAATTAGGAGAGTGTGCGCTAATGGTAATGCATAGGAAGGAAACCATAGGCTGTCGACTGTCCTATTCTCAGTCTCCTGTTTTCAATGAATATCTGTTTATGTGTCTGAGTGAGTGCATGTGGATATGTTGGCTGGCTCTGGCTCCGGCCCCAGTTTCATTCTCCATGTAGATATGTGACTGAAACCCAAACAGAAAGATATTTCATCCGCTCCTTTCTCTCTCTCTCCCCATAAGCATTCCTCATCCTGAGTAACAACATTACGTCTATATGTATACATCATGTGAATAAAATAAAATCCATTTTATTCCATGCATGGAAGTTTTGTGAAGTGAGTGGGGAATATATGCATCTCCAGGAGGAGACCTTCCCTTGCTCTGTCTTTCCTACATGTGTATGGCCACACTCTCACGGACCTCTTCCTCCTTTCTTCCCTCAGCTCGTCGCTCTCTCTCTCACTCTCTCTCGCTCTGCTTTGTTTTTCTATTGGAATCCCAAGGAGACGGAGACGGGGCCGGGGCCGGAGACGGGTGTTGATGTTGATATTTACCTTCCAGATGTAGATTCCAGGCTTTCACTTTGACTTTCTCATACTCGTTCGTCCTGAGTAGTGTGTGTGTGTGTGTGTGTACTCTGCATGGGTATAGGTTATTAGTTTATTAGGTATTTCATGTTTCTCTCTCTCGTTCTCTCGTGTCTTCACGTTCTCCGTGTACCCCTCGCTCTGACACAGGACAGACTACCAGGAACCACCGTCACTTTCACTCTCTCCAGTGGAGTAGTGCACTATAGCGGACAGGGCAAGTGGAGGGCCAGGCGAGGGAAATGCCAGGTCGTCGTTGAGCGAGAGGTTTAGAGCGCTATATGAAGCTTATCCGGAGCTATTTTTCCCTATATGCATGTGGTTGTGGTGGTTGTGTGGCTGGCGTAAAAGTTAAGGGAAATGGGGGGAAAAGTAGAATATGACATGAGAACATGTTTGCTCAGAGTCATGACGATAATTTTATTAGGAAGAAAACTGGAGAGGTCCCTTCCCGGGCCTGTACATAAGGCCGTCAACTCCTTACACTTAACGTTGGCGGAGTCGTAACCACTAACAGCTCACTCCGTACGGCCGTACTTTAGCGGGGATGCTCAGGATTAGGAAGTGCAGTTTTCTTTCAAGGGAGTAACTCAAAGGAAGCCGTTCATTCTTAATTCTTGAGGAAGTGGATGTACCGAGAGAGAGAGAGAGAGAGAGAAAGGGAGGGAGTAGATGCTGGGTTGATGAGTGGACTGATATATGCAGAGGCTATGATGCTATAGGCTCATCTATATCCACCACACGTAGCCACATCCAAAGATGCACCAAATTATCCAAATTATGATAACGATTCCGTGTGTATCTATCACATGACTATAGGCCTCTATGGTCATGGCAAGAGCAGCATCTCGCCCTCCACTCACATCGCATCACATCCCCAGTAACTGGGGAGCACGGACGGAGGGAAGACAGTGTGAGAGTGTGAGTGTGGGACGGAGGGGTAAAGGGGAGTAGATTATGATGATAGTTATGTGGCCTCTTGTAGCACAGTCCTCACTAATGATATGTCTCTCAATATTAATACTCCTTTCGACTCTCATCTTTCCCGCTATCTCCACTGCCACAGATTAACATTAGCTTTCCCCTAGCTCAATTCTTAGCTCACTGCTCTTCTCAAGCAGGAACAAGGTACTATCAGTAGGTTCTTCTATCTGGTTCATTTCTAAAAAAACAACAATTAGCAATCACAATGTACACCATGTGCTTTAAATAAAAAACAATTAGCTTTGTTTAGTGGGAAGTACCTCAGCATAAAATGGAATAGACGGGATTTACACTAATTCTTCTCGATATGTATTTCCTTCAAAGAAATTACAGGTAGCAGACAGGTCCAGCTTCAGTTTTAGAAGGGGGTCATCTGAAATAGGAGCGCTTTTAAAATTTGGGACGATTACATCCGTCAATGCATTGCGATTTAGAGAGAAAGTAGTTCATAAGAATATCTGGATCTGAGTCTCTGTGAAGAAAGGAGGGGGTACAGGAGCAGGTGGAGGGTGGGGGTTGGTTTCTTCAAGTTTTTTTACGAGTATGTACTGCCTCGTCAGTACATTATTCGTTGGGGAAAGTGACGACTTTGTTCGGCTGTAGTCCTTCCATCCACAAAAACCAACACAGAATCTCCTTTCTCTCCTGTACACAGCAGAGTACACAGGATATGCGGAGAAACTTCAACTTTCCTCATCTCCATCCATGTTTTTTTTTGAATATTTATTTATTCAAGTGTCTGTAATTTCAAGTGGGTCGCTTTTTACTTAAGTGTCTATAGCTCCAACTCCCGCTTTTTAACCAGGAAAAGCTCCCAGTCTCATAGAACCGCACTTTGGAACTGAATATCATTCCATATTCCATATGCCTATACTAATATATCAATATATAGACCTTGAAATATGTCTGCATACGTATAGAACAAATTATGCATTTATAGCTGTAGTATATTACATGGTATCCCTTTGTATTCCAATTTACTAAATCGTACGGGTTTTGGGTTGGTCTTGGTATTTTTTTTGGAATGGGGGGGGGGGCAGAAAGAGAGAGGGGAAGTTCTGCCATGCTATAAGCTATGCCAATATATACTGGATAGTATATTTTCACAAAGGCCTACACACAACATGCTTATGTAGAGCCAAATCTCATGGACAAAGAAGGTGGTGCGGGGAAATATGTTATGTTAATGTGTGGAAGGGGGGTCTCTCCACTGGTTTTGGTGTGGTATATGAGGTGAAATGAAATAACAAGTTTGATAAGAGATTTTCAACTTGAGTTTATAATTTCACTTTTATTTCACGCTTGAGTCTTCCACCAGTTGGAATCTGAATCTGAAAATTTTGTCTAATGAAGGACCATGTACAGAAAGTTTAGTCAAACTCAAAGCCATGGCGTCCTCTCTTCCTATATGTATGCTCAGAGTTCCGAGTCCTATACTCACTCAGGTTCCCCTAGCCCGCACTAATACGTCCATTTTCTCCATCTCCCAACCCAGCCACCACTTCACACAGGACAGAGACGTTATTACGTGCCTATTATTATTATTACCATATTTATATTTTGGTTGAATTATATATATATATGTGTTTTTTTACATTTTTTTTTATAATTTCCATGTTATAATGAATCTGCATCTTTGTAATTCACGCTTGTAGTAGATTGACACAAATTGCAAAGAAATGTCTCAAGAAAAAAAAATTCGCCATTAAATAGTTTGTCTTGTTTCACTGAGCTTTTCTTGCTTACTTTCTTAGTAGTATTTTCTACCTCGAATTCATTGTGAAGAAAATTCAGTAATTAGGTGCATTCGATGTGAAAATTTAAATTAATTAAAAAGCCTTTTGTGATGTGTCCGAGATGTGTTACTGTGGATGTGTGTTAAATGTGAAATACTTCTATGCTGCGCTTCGGCTCCACTCTTTGACTTGCTTGGTTGGGTCTTCATAAAAAAAAGGAGTCTAAAATAGAATAGAGTGTTCGCGGGAAGATTGGGAGAAATATTGCCGGAGTAATGGGGGGAATTTTTCTATTTCGAACTTGGACTTTGGGCTATATAGACAGAGGGATAGGGATATAGGGAAGGAGCTGACTGACTGAATGACTGTGGTGCTCGGTGGTGTTGGGAGCGACGCTCACTGTTTCCCCACTATACACTACTCCGTGTGCCGTCTTCCTTTTTGATTTCGGTCTTCTCCATTCACTTTATGGCTGTGGATGTCTGGAAAGAGGCACTGGGGATACGGGTCAGTGTGATACGAGTAACGTGAACGCTATAAAGAACCAATTCATTCATGACTTTCCACTCTCTACTGTCTACTTTCTACGCTCTATTCTCCGTCTCGCTCTTCTCTCCAGCCTCGATCGCGCTCCACGCTCCCTGCACAATACAATATACAACTCCGACTTTGACTTCTTCTTCTACATGTTGGTAGCCACCTACGAACAGGCATTACTCATTTTTAGTGGATTCTTTATTTAGTCACTATATGCATAATTTCTTTTAAATAGAGTTTAATCAAAGTACAGTATGACCGGTAGAGTGATTAGTATTAATTATTAATATAGCTACACAGGACCCCTCATCTTTACTGTACTTACCACTCATTCTTTTACACTGTACATTCTAATGTAGGAATTTTTTAAACTTTGGATTAGTGTTTAAAATGTAGGGGTTTAAAATGTGAAGATTGGGAAGAGTGCTGAAATGGATGGAATTCAACATTATTTATGAGTTAGTGTGGTTGATTAGGATCCGGACCGGAAGTTAATTTAGTGTGACAGGGACGGAGGAGATCGGAGGATTGGATGATACAGTTTACCTCCAACTCTGCTTTCTCCTTAGTCTTATTAGTCTCGGTTTCCTATATTTACCTATACATGTGTGTGGAGGCTCTTCTGGGCATGGCTCTAGTATGGTGTAGTATGGTGTGGTGTGGTTCAATTAGTAGGTACAGATAGAGGCATAGGGAGAGCATAGGGCGGAGTGAAGGCAGGAGTTATGCATTATGTAGATGTGTGAGGATGTGTAATGTGTAGAAAGTTGATAGAGGAGCACGGAGGCAGACTGTGTGATGTGCTCTGTGCGATCAATTGTGGTGGTAGAGAGAAAGTGAGGAGTGTGTGGAGGGAGCGGAGGTAGTATGTTGCTCCCTTCAATTCCAACTCTCACTTATTTCTCTGGTTTCGGTTTGGGTTCCGTCTTGGTTTGGGGAGAAGTGGAGTATGTAGTCGTTTTTGGGTCGTTGAGTGAGTTGAGTCAAACTGTGAGTATTAAGACAGACAGACTGGAGAAATGAAATGAAACCTCGAGCATCTTCTTCTTCGCCTTCCGTCTCTCACAGTCCCATATCTCCAGAGGAGACTTCGCGTCAGGAGTCAGCAGCTCCGGAGCCGTCGTCTCCAGTCATGCAGTCTGACTGTGTGATCTTTGAACGGAGCGCCCCATCTGGATATGCATGTGTGTGAGTACATCTGGGAACAAGCATATCGCGGGTGCTGGTTACAAATGCAAAGTGGCACAAGTCCAGTCCAGAAGTGAAAGCAAACAACAAAAATATTTAATAGTCAAATTCCTGTCTTTAAAAAATATCATAGTAAAATTGATCATAATTTATTCATCAAGCACAAAGCCAAATCTGCTGCGGCAGCCGCTACCTAAATGTAAAATTATTTACATTTATATTCTTTTGTTTTTGGCAATTTTAAAATTTATGTAAAATTTTTGAGCTCGCTTTGGAATTTTGTTTTTAATTTTGACCCGGACGGACGCCACTTTGCGTCATACGAACGGCGATAGGCTTTATAATGGACTACCATATAAAGCCAATAATGAATGGAATGACAGCCTTACCCACCGCCACCACTACCCCTCCACAGTACATCTGCATCTCCATAGCCAACCCATCCCATGCCATGTCGTACAATGCCTCCACTTGCAATGGCCATGCATGCAGTGAGAAGGAAACTGGAAGGGAGAAAGCAGTTTCTGATGAAGGAGAGAGAGAGAGAAGCTCTCAGATGCTTTTCTTAGCGTCAGTCAAAAATTTCCATAGACAGCTCTATGCTCATTATGAAGTTTCTCTTGAAACAATGGATCCTTCCATATTTCCGCAACTCAAACTCTCTCTCTCTGTCTCTCACATACACACATATTTTCATGTATTTTCCCTTTCCCTTTATACCCCACAACTTCATATTACATATTAAGTGTCTTAGTCCTGCATAATACACCATTCCGTGTATATAGGTATATCCATGTATTTCCACTTTCCATTCCCACTCTCAGCCCTCATCCGCCCCAGTATCTCTTCCCACATATCTTCACATACTCACACATTTCCCTCCTGTGCCTCCGTCTCCGTCTCCGTCTTCTCCGCTCTATTCCCATCCCACTTCGAATTCGAATCCGAGTCCGTCTCTCTTCATGCCTCCAACTTAATTCTCATATCTCTCATCTCCGCACACTTCTCCACACTCATAAGTAATAGTTTTGCATAATATCTCCTCGCATCGTGAGTGGAGAGAAGGGAAGGAGGAAATCAAGAAATACGTGGAGTGTGTCTATCTGCATATGTAGGACCCAGTTTTTAGTTGGATGAGGTAAATTAAAGAGCAAGATTTGCATATAGGAGATGATGCAGATGTGAGATGACTGAGAAAGAAGAGAGAAAGGGAAAGGACGTAGGGAAGACAGACGCGCAGCGACAGGACGTGCAGTAGATGTAGATGGTGGACAGTCCTTTCCCTATAAGCTTATATCTCCCCACATATAGCTATACTATGCTGTACGCTACTACGGGAAACTTAAGAAAACCAAGTGCACTCAAAAGTTTTTAAAAATCAAATAATCTGAACAATATCCTGCGGCATAGGGAGTTGAGACGCGCGGGGCGAAATGTTGGAGGCAGGTAGCTATAGCATAAATACTAAATACACGGAGTTGTATTATAGTGTGTAAATAAAGGAAAGTCCCTTCGATCTCCTTCTCTGTGTTCGTCCGTGTGCATGTATGCTTTTGTACGTGGAGGTTTATGTAATTATTATGGTATGTGCGTCTCGGCACGGGATGGGATTGTCTCTGCTGCGTATGGACCTACCTACTGATATATGCATGTGTGTGGGGCTGGAGAGGCTCTGCCCAAGTAAATCTGTACGTTGATGATAATGAGGAATGGAAGGAGGTTTTCGTTTTCTGGGAGTTTTGTGTATAAAGTCTAAAGTGCAGAGTTGCGAGTCGTCAGAGGAGTGAGAGAGGAAGAGAGAAAGTGTGTGACTCGCTCTGTATGAGTGAGGGAGATAGATGGGGAGAGAGATATAGGGATGGATTATGTAGACGTGGATCTACTGTGTAGCGTATGCAAACAACGTCTTTGTCGGGTGTTGCAATATTTCAACTTTAATTAAAAACTCAGGCTCAGTTTCCTCACACACGATAGAGAGAGACCAATGCTACAATGCTATGGGTATGTGGATGTACAATGTGTGGGATGTGAGTGTGTGTGTCTGTTTTTGGGACGGGGGAGCAGCAGTGTGTGTGCGATGGATTTGTTCATCTCTCTCTCACTACAAAATGACTCCGTCGTCATCTTCCGCTCTCCTCTCCTATTTTACTCTCTCACTCTCTCTCTCATTTATATCTATTTATTCCCGTATCATTTGTGTACCTACTTATTCCCTATCATTCCCATAGTACAACCAAGCTCAACATTCCTCCAACTACAGAACCATTTCAAATTATGCTTCAACTTTCAAGTGGTTTCTCCGATTTCTATGTGGGTATTCATTATTTCCTCTGGGAATTCCATAATTCCCATATGTCCCGGCCGTATTCGTGTCTACACCGTAGTAGTGCGTACTCTGTGTAATACTGTGGCATTCGGAGAGCCGACATGCAGCACTTCAACTTGAGCCTCAGTACATTCAAAATCAAAATACTACTAGTAAATAACTCGGAGCCTTCTATCTGTATTAGCCTTTCACATTTAACGCAGGTTGAACACACACATTTACACATGCCGTTCTAATTCGATTTATTTTCTTACATTTAAATAATTATACATAGGTAGGTAGGTACATATTCTCACTACACGTCATTACCCATACAATTAAACAAGCACAAATTCATACTTGTAAATTGTGATACATGCACTTGTTTTGTAATGTGTACTAAATACAGGTATGAGGTATTAGGGTGTTGGTATATATTAGAGATGGTAAGATAGTTAATGCTTTTGAGAATTTTGAGGATTATTTCAACAGGTATCAGATACTACTATATTTTATAGTTCTTCTTATACTTATGTAGGTTGTATTTGAATTTAAACTTGTGGGTTGAGGAATATACCACATTACGACTAGCTAGGGTGCACTGCTTTTGTAATCGTATAAATAAGAGCTAATTAATTATAATTACAGGACGATTTTAAAAAAATGTAGGCATAAATTATATGTAATTTATAAATTAAAAATTCAGATATCGTCTAAACGATTGGGAATATACCTCATTACTAAACAATTACCTCTACTCTATTTAGCAAAATTAAAAGTCTGATCGATGTATACAAATATGTACGAATTTTAATAATCTAATTAAATCTATGAATTTCACTCAAGAACCACATTGTAGAGTTTCCACACATGAAAAAAAAGCATCTTTTTTTTAAATTTCAAAACTAAAAACTTGCGGGGGTAATTTTTTGAAAGTGAGAATAGGAATGTATGAATGGATAGTAAGGGATGTATAGGTTATACGTAAAAGTAGCCAAGCCGCAATTAGACAGTGTAGGTAGGTCTGTTTACTGTACTATAGCTTTCACATCTCACCAAATTAAAGGATTAAAGTAAGTAAGTAGGTAGGTACTTTGCGGTGTTGATTGGGTGCAGAGAAAATGCATATACAACTTCCCATGTAAAAGGTACACAGAGATAATACATACTAGGTGCATAAGGAAAGAAAGCATGCTCTAAACTTTATCAAAAGTATTTTGCAGAGAATTTTACAAGTTTAAAATCAAATCTATCTATAGTATAAAAATGCTATGCTAAAATAATAATAATAAGCACAAAATATACATATTTAACTAAAATGTCACAAATTATGAAAAGATTTAAAATTTTCTTAAACAATATGAAAAACAGAAAGAAAGGTACTATATATTACATAGACTTTATAGCTCGACTCCGTAAATTAAGTTGTAAGCTTCTCGACCACAAGAAACTCATGTATACGACTCCAGTGTGAAAGATAAAGATACTCAACTAAAATAATGCATATGAAAGTAACCTATTCATTTACTATATATCCTTCTAGAATTCGATTGTTATAACATAACGTATTGCGTATACACTATAAGAATACACATAAATATTATGAAATAATTACACTATAATAAAAAACATGGCGGTAGCCTCATCGGATATAAACGTTATTCACTAAAAAATCATCTCACAATTTTACACTTGACAGGTGTAAAAATCCATGACATAATATGTTATAAATTAATTTTGATCTTCATCGTATAATTTAGCTCGTCGTAAATATACCTAAATAATAAATTAAGAGTTCAATTTAAATAAGCACATATAATTAATTAATAGAAATACATATTAATATATCAGTACAATGTGTGAATACAAGAATGTACCTTATATAGTTAAAAAAGATTTAGAGATGTACAAGTAAAAATAGGGAATTACGATTACGATTACGATTAGCGAATTACAGTGATGTCTATATTGGGTGTGAAAACCCATGCATGAAGCAGCTCGGTATACTACTTATGATTAATACCCCATTTGATATTTATTTTTAACTCTTTAATTTAATCACCATACCATATACCACAGGGCCAGACACGCAAAATTTGGAAAATATTATGGCAGCTTGTAATGTGTGTACGATTTATTTGATCAAAAAATTATGTAACTTACCTAATATTATGTATACTAATTAATGGACTAATTTTATTTTAATACATAATAATATGTTGTGAGGCGTAGTAGGCAGTAGTAAGTAAAGTCTGGACTGTACAGTTAATTAATTTACGCTAATTCGTCGATCGTGTATATAATGTCGCATTTCAATTGTTGCATTTTTGTTGACTTTGTTTTACTCAACTTTAATAGGCAGAGGTAAACTTTCTGTTTCAGTCACAATTATTACGGAACCGGTTCCGCTTATGATTGTGATTGTGCTGAAAAAAAAATCTTTTTCAAATCTGTAATAATCCGGACATATTATGCAAATGATAGAATACTGGAATTTCAATAAAACTTTTGAAATTTTATTTGTATGTCGTTATATTACTTAATATTGTGATCAATTAAAAAAATATTTTCAATGTATATTTTGCATTACCATTTCCCGTATAGTTCCAGGCATTCCAGATTTGTGTCTATGTTTTTTTTCTTGGTGATTATAGAAGCTGGTAGTAGTGATGCGACAATGTGCAAGGTTGAGAACGTAATAAAAATATAAATCCGAGAGCAATAAAAGTTTGTAGAAACTACCTGTAGATATATAGGAAACATTCAGTAATATCAAGTCTTATGATTATGTACTAAATTGTGTTTGTAAATCAATTATGTGACGAGTCTCATGTTGTGCGGGAGAAGATCCCACTATAAATAATAAAATGCGTTTTTGTATATAATTTATTCAATTGTTATTAATTACAAAGAGAGAGAGGAATGAATTAGTCCAAGATGAAGACGCCAATAGCCTCCCAAAAGCTACTTACCCAATGTATACGAATTGAATGTCTTGTACGATTACCAGTACCAGTACCAGTTACCTATGATATAAATAAATATTTACGATTAGTATTTTTACGTTAAATTCCCTATAATGTACATAATAATGTAAGGTAGTGACCGTTAAGCATAACTATAGGATTATAAATGGTATGCATCAAAAAGCAGAAAAATGTTAAAATTTTACTATCTCTCTCTTAGCCAGGAAATAATTTTAAAATAGCAAGTTAATTGCTATACATATAGATAGAAATATAGATTAGATATAATGCGTATTTGTATGTAAATTCCAATACAAATGATAGAAAAGTATGCTAATTTATTATGCAGTGTAATGCATTTGTAAATTAATTAATCGATATTAATTAGTAGTAGGCATAGAACTATATAGTGTCGACCTGTCTGTCTGTACTATGTGTACACATTATACTCAACCTAGTTATAAGTATAAGTATACTTATTGGTAAAAGCTAAACACACACACACACAATATATATATATATAATTAAATTACTTAAGTAGAGTAAGAAAATTAACCAGTATGTAAAATTGTGTTAGGCGTGTACTATATCATTAACATTATTAATATTATTGTATTATTCCAGAGTCTCTGTCATGCTTTGAGGTCGTTCGGACCAGGCTGACAGAGGAAACATATTAAGTTTGTATTAGGCCTTCATAATGGCAGCAACATTATGTATGGCTGGGGTGAGGTTCAAGTAAACTAACCTGTACATAATATGAAACTGTTAAATAAAAATAAACGTTGCAGTGATTCAATTGACATCATGACGAGCTCCACCGTCCAATTCAATGGAGAATGGAGAATGATCACCCTCTCCAATTTTTTTCCTATCATTTCTACACAGATTTCAATCGCATTTTAATTTCATACTCTGTCAGTAATCTCTCATCATCATACGCATGATTACAGATATGATACATATTCATTTCTTCATTACACACAAGAATCTTAATATCCTTTCGCATTCACTTCTCAATGCATCACGTTTCCTTTTTGTCCCTCGAGGGGCAGATCTAGAAATATTTTTTGGGGTGGGCAATACAAGTGAAGAATCAAAATGTCCCATTTCCAAAAGCTAGAATATTAAAATGAGATATGTAAACAAATTACATAATATGGATGCGCAAAATGTTAATTACTAGTTTTTGAAACGTTTAAAATGTACTATTTCCATGTTTTTCAAAATTTCAAAGTATTTTGTTTACATTTTTTTTTTAAAGTGCAAAAATATCTATTTACGTGTTTTTAAAAAGGACAAAATGATTTATTTACATTTTTTTGAACAGTGCTAAATATTCCATTTACCTACATGCTTTTAGGACCGTGATGTTTTAATTTTTTTTGTAGATAGTTAATTTTGTTTCTCTAGCTAAAAATGTATATGGATTAATTTTTTTCTTCACTGGCCATTTAACTCTACCATCTTGGTTTAAATGTCCCTATATGTTAGCCTATGTTAATTTTGCCCACCCCTGGATCCGCGCCTGCCTGTGGTCCTCTCATATTTGTGTACCTACCTACATTACAGGGGGCTATCAGATCTACTGAGTTGAGCACGAAAATCCAACCAATAATGTTGTTGAGAAATCATACAATAGGTACCTACCTACTACATACAGACGTAATCCCGATAGTTAAAATGGTGAATTTAATGAGGACGAGAGGACGTTTTTATTTCTGTATAATAATGTATGGTAGGTAGGTCTCAAGCTCCGGTGTCGGTGTCGGTGTCGGTCTCTGCCTCGGTCTCGGAGAGAATTAATAAAGTTAGCCAGGTATGTTTCAGAGGGAGGGACGTTTGGTGCAGACGGTGTGGGGTATGTGAGACAGTTATTTGACTTGTTATGGTGTGGAAGTTGGGCGATTGGGAGACGTGGACGTGGTGGATGGGAGAGAGATGTTTGGATGGATGGCTGGCTAAGATGTATGTATGTGTGAGGGATGAGGGATGAGAAATCGGATTAGGAGGGAATCATGGAATCATCTCACGTCTTTAGAATCAGTCGGTAAGTACGTTGAACGCCGTCACTTGGTTTCATAGGGTTTTTGTTTGAGAAGCTGGAAAACATGAGAGGAGGATGAGGGATAAATGATAGGCTGGACTTTATGATGCTTTGGAGTGCAATTATATCATCATGATCATCATGCCTCAGCCACAACTATGTAACCCACCCGAGTCAAATCAGAATCAAACCATTGCCACGTCATGCCCATGCCACACTCGCTCTCGTTCCGTCTCCGTCTCCGTCTCATCCGTCGCCCTATACGCTCCAGATCAGCATGGGATATACCCATAGACACCATACCTATGCACACATCTCAGCCGCCGCTGTCTCTCCATCTCCACAGATACGTATAACCGTCTTCACTTCCTCATCCCACCACCGACTTACTTGGTCCTCGTACTCGCACACGGCTTCGTGGATGGCACTCATGCAACTCACTCGCGGATCTCCTATCACATCCTTATCCCTTATAGCCTCGTATCTGAGCGGATCACATACATTATCATACATGAGGATCTCTCCCTCACGTTCCCTTCTTCTAATCTCCGCCGATCCTCCGAGTGCATGCAGACCGCCCCGTAAATAACCCTGCCGCAGCACTCACTCCCATGCAAACAAATATATGAATATGAAATAAATTGGAGGGAGGAGTGAGGGAATCATAATAATAATTGGCAATACTCCACACATTACCATTACCACTTACCACTATACACTCCATTGCTCCACACACACATACATCCCCATGCCCCACACATAGGCACACCACCAAAAATTGAGCCAGTCTCATTTTTCACATTTTAATAATCTCCAATAAACTTGTCCACGGACGCGGACGCGGACGACGGGTCTCAAGCTCTCAAATCTTCATAACCGTATTTTTTATTTGATTTGATCTCGCGGATCACCCCTTGTTTGTAGCGTCGGGTTTCGTAGTGTGTAGTTTCGTAGATCGGGATTCGGAGCTTCAGGTTTCGTAGCATGCCTTGTTTGTAGCGTAATGCGTTTCGAAGATCCCGGTTTCGTAGCTAATGTTTTTCGTAGCTTATGTGAAATGAACTAAATTTATGCAATAATAGTGAGCACGTACACATTGAATGGTGATTGTATATATAAGTTATTTGTATTGAAATTCGCAACCCAGATTAAAAACAAAATACCCTGAAGTTTAAAGGTTCGACATACAAAATAAATATTACCAAAAATAATTATGCCATCTTCTAGGCCGTTGATTTATAAAATAATGTCAAAAAATAAATGATGTGTAAAATAAACAAAATAAATTAAAACGTAACAGTATTTATAATATTAACACTCTTGCGTGGCCATGTCGTGGAAACTTGCGGATTGAAGGACAGCTTTTGAACGGGTTTTCATTTGAGGTGTACACGGTTTCTTGTATCCTGTCCCGCAAAGCATTTCGTATTGAGTAGCCCGCTTTCGTTTTGAATTTTTTCCAACAAGTTGATTCACTGGTGGTGGTGATGTAGGAGTCATAGGCACAGGTGGCTGAGGTGAGGTAGAAGTCGTAGACACGGGTGGTGGAGATGATGTAGGAGTCATATTATTGGATATAGTGATTTGTGTGAGTTGATGACTATGGATGCGAGTGTAAATAAATGAAGATGAAGTGACTCTCTATTTGTTTCTGTACAAATGTGTTAATAAATTACTTTTATTAACGGTCTAAACTGATACACAAAATAAATGACTAACTATACAAGATAAGGTAGGTACTAGTTCACGGTTTAAGATTAGACGTGGAAGTGTTCTACAATGGTCTCAAACCGTCCTTAAAAAGTAACAATTGTTTTGTTTCCGCGTTCCAAAATAAATCAAATATTTTTACATTAAACAATTAAAATTCGTTAACTTATTTCCTTGATTTCATCATGCTTGAATGTCTAGACTAGTTGGTAAATAATGTCACAATTCTTCATTGATAATTTCCGCATTGTTAAATCTAGACATTACAATTAGTTTACAAAATTACTCAATTGCATGACTTAAATACTTATACTACAAAAACTCGGTAGCTTCCGCATCGCTACCTCCAACATGCCTCCTACCCGATTTAATATGCGACCCATGCATATTCTTTAATCCCCGGGTCGGGTAAGTTTTTAAATTAAAAAAAATTTTGAATAAATAAATAATAAATACTCAAATGAATTCAATTATCTGTTATTCCGACTGCTCTTCATTGTCCGATGGTTCTGCTGGTGGGGTCTCTGGTCCCTCTGACTGTTGCATGTCCGTATCCAGTCCCTCCTTCTCTTGTAAATCTTTTTCTAACTGCATTCTCAAGACTGATGGTAATAGCTTTCCATGATATTCCATGGCACTGCGAAACTGACCGGCCTCGTCGATGAGCTCAGGATCCCAATCTCCTCTGAATCGAAAACCGCTCCCCAAGTGTTTCCGGATGAAGTCGTTCCTATTTGCATAGCGTCTCATGGTGTCTTCGCAAAAGAAACAACTTAAGCCTGAAGGATGTCCGTGGGCCACCAAGTACTCCATTTTCGGTGTCAATTTGGCTCGATGTCTCCACATCCTGACTGTGTAATCTGCATCCGCTTGTAGAGTATTGAGATCCCCGTGTTCCCAATGTCCTCGAATCCGCGAGCGTGAGTGAAAACAATACTTGTACTCGAAAGAAACTTCTGGGTCGAATCCGCATTTCTTTCCGTCTGCACTAATGAAAGCTCCAAGCTGTGCTGCCGTCCCCAGGTAGTAAAGTCTTTCGTGCCTTGGTATGTCACACTGCTGGAACCATGGTGCTGGTGCCTTTAGGTTATGACACCACGTCAGTTCCCTTTTCATTTCACACTGATGATGGATAGGCTCGCCGTTCCCCTTCCCCATTTTTCTTATTATGGATGGCACTGGCAAGTCCTCTAATTGCTGTTCGATCTCTCTTGCCTCTTTCTTAAGCGCCTTCATTTCCCTCTTAATCGCCTCCAGTCTCCTTTTGCCTTGGTTTTCTGTTCGAATTCGTCTCCTCACTTCCTCTCTTTCCTCGTCTGTATCGTAACCGTCCGAACTCGTGTAAATGTTATCCGGGTCCATTTTAAAAAATTAAAAATGACACGAAATTAGTTAAACTTTTAATGTGGTATTTTTATGCGTAAAAATAGGACAGTGAGTAGTTTATGCTATTGATTGACAAAAGGGCTATCGCCAGCGACTCTAAGAGTGCCTTTGTGTGTCAAGTGCAGTGGGGGAATAATTTGAGCTGCCATGTATCTCGCTGGTCTCTGTATATTTCGCCTCGGCCGTGTTGATGTTATGGATTGTCCATCCGTCTGTACTGGAATGCTCGAATCTGCATTTTTACTTAGTTGTTGTTGTTTAATTTCCTCATCTTTCTTCGCCTTTGCTATTCTTATTTTTCTAGCTTGCCCTGGCTTTTTTACTGTCTCTGCCTCTGCTTGTTTGTCTTTTTTATTTTGATTCCTCTTTCCTCTCCTTGAAAGTCCAATTCTTTCGGGCAATTGTGGTACTTTATTAAATTCGTCAAAGTCAAAGGGTATTTCGTGTGTCCTCCATTCCTCCTCTGACCTAATTACTATCTTTTTAAGCTGTGAACAATGTGCGTATGTAGGGATTTTTATACCTTGATAATCTGGGTGAAATGGTTTGATATTGACATTCCCATACTTGTCCTGGTCTGAAGTTACTACACACGGACCGAAGTATTTTATTATGAATTTTTCTACCATTCCTATAATTCTAACCTTCATACCCAATCTAACTGTGTCGCCTACTTTAAATTTAATATCTCTCCTATGCTTGTCGTATGCTTCTTTTGCCTTAGCATGCGCCTTTTCCAACTCTATTACTGCCTTCTGTCTGTCTTTGAAAATTTCATTGATCGTTGAATTCCTAGAATATGCTTGCGATCCAAAAAATGTGTCGATGGGCATTATTGGCTCTCTAGCATGAAGTAATTCGAATGGTGTAAACCCTGTACTTTTGTTTACTGCAGTATTAAATGCAAATGTAATGTAAGGTAAAATCTCGTCCCAATCTGAATGCATCTTATCTACGTACATACTTAACATTGTAGTTAAAGTTTGATTTGTTCTTTCTGTGAGTGCGTTGCCCTGATGGTATGTAGCTGCCGTGGACCTATGCCTAGCATTTAACTGTAGTATTACTTCCTGTATTAAATTTCCCTTTAATTCTGCTGCGTTATCTGTTATTAAATTTTTAAATGCTCCATGTTCACATATTATTTTATGTACTAAAAATTCTGCTATATTCTCTGCCTTTCTATTTGGTATGGCCTGTGTAATTGCATATCGCGTAAAATATTCAGTGCAAACTATGATATATTTATTTCCTTTCAATGACTCGGGAAATGGGCCTAAAAGGTCCAATCCTATTGTATGAAATATATGCTCAGGTGTTATAGGTACCATTAATCCGATTTTACGCTGCGTGGAATGCTTTCTTGCCTGACAGTGATCGCATGTACTAACAAACCATTTAATGTCCTGCTGCATGTTAGGCCAATAATATTTGGGTGTTATTCTTCTCTCTGTTCTAAGTACTCCTTGATGCGCCGCTAAATTATCTATATGATATGCCTTGAGGATATAAATTCTTAATCCCTTGGGGATTAAAATTCTGGGCCATCGTGTATGTATAGTATGGTATACCCAAATTCCTTCCTTATTTCTTTCACAACTTCCCTTTTTCTTACTTATAAAATTTTGTAATTCCTCGTCTTCTGCTTGTTGTCTTACTAATTCTAAGCCTGCTGGTATTGGATGTGACTGGTCCTCCCAACCTTCTTCTATCTCAGCTACCTGCGTTAATTTACATTCTACCACTATGTGACCTACGTATGCATCTACATAATTATCCTTTTCCTCGTCCTCAGCTGTAGCTATAGTTGTCGGGTGCCTACTTAATGCGTCTACATTCGTGTGCTTCTTTCCTGGCTTATATTTTATATCGTACTCGTAATCTCCTAATTTAATAAGAAATTTTGTTAATCTACATGTCTGGTCTTGCTTCTTTGGTGATAAATATTGGAGTGCTGAATGGTCAGTGATAATTGTAAATTTCCTACCATATAAATATTCTCTAAATTTCCTACATGCAAATACAGCTCCTAATAATTCTAAATGCCCTGCTGGGTAGTTGGCTTCTGCTTTGGTGAGTGATCTACTAGCATACATAATTGGTACTTCCTGGCCATCTACTTCTTGACTAAGTATCGCTCCTAAACCTTGATATGATGCGTCTGTGGATACTATACAGGGTAAATCCTCTCTAAAATGATGTAAAACTGGTGCTGTAATTAATGCCGTTTTGAGTGTTTGGTATGCTTCCTCCATTTCCTTGGTCCATTCATACTTTGCATTCTTTTTCCATAATTCTGTCAGTGGTTTGGCTATTTTTGCATAATTTGGAATAAACTTTCTATAATAAGATGTGAGTCCTATTAAAATTCTCGTTTCATGTACATTCTGTGGTCGTGGAAAATCTCTGACTGCCTTTATTTTTTCTTCGTCTGGGTAAATTCCATTGGCGTCTACTATGAAACCTAAACAACTTATTCTGGTAAATGCAAAATGTGACTTCTCTGGATTCAGTGAGAGTCTATATCTCCTAAGCCTATTGAATAACCATCTTAATCGCTGTTGGTGCTCTGGAAAAGTGGGTGCGTGAACTATAATGTCGTCTATGAAAACTAAAACGTATTTCCATTTTAGGCCACACAAAGCTGTGTCCATTAAAAATTGGAAAAAAGAAGGGCACGTTTTCATGCCAAAACTCATTCGTTTATATCTATACGTTCCGTTTGGTGTTATAATTGTTGTCTTATCTCTGTCGTCTGGGTGTATGAGACCTTGATGAAAGCCTGCGTATAAATCTACCGGGCTAAAAAATGATGCATTTCTGAGTGCATGTAAAATATCGTCTATTCTTGGCAATGTCCATGTGTCTCCTATAGTTACTGCATTCAACTTCTGATAATTTGCTACCATTCTAAAACTGCCTCCTTTCTTCTTTACTAAAAATACTGGGGATGCCCATGGGCTGTGGGCCTCCTCTAAAATATCTCCTTCTATGAGCTCGTCAACTTGTCTAGCTATTTCCTCCATCTCCTGTGGAGATCCTCTATACGGTGGACTACTTTGGGGTGGGCTATCTCCCGTGTTAATTCTCATTGGTGGTAATTTTGCTGCTTTTACCTCATTAATCGACCATGCAAAAACATCTGAAAATTCTAAGCATAATTTCTTGACCTGCTCTTTTTGTTCGTCATCTAAATCTGGATTAATATGTAATTTATTAAGCTGCTCTGCCGTTAATAATTTAAAGTCCGATGGTGGTGGTATTTCCTCTTCATTGGATTTATTATGATTTAAATTAGCTCTCTTTCCATGTATAATGGTATAGCCGTCCTCATATGTACCTACTACGGCTCCTCTAAATATTTTCTTGGGCTTCTCTGATGGATTAAATACTAAAACTTCTGGGTTGTTTTTCTTTATTAATCCCCTTGCTATGAATAATCTCTGTTTACTATATACCTCCGCCTTGGGCTCTAATAATAATTCTGGATGGTCGTCGTGTGCATATTGTAATTTTACCATAGTCGCTGATCGTGGCTCTAGCATTGTGGTCTCGGCTATTCTTGCCTTATTGTTATTATACATTACTGGAGTTATGAATTTTGCATAGGTGGGGCCTTTAATTTCGAAGTCAAATGATTTAATGTCTAACTTCCTGGGTATGCATTTTAAAAGTGCGCAGTCTAAAATAGCATCGTACTTCTTTATGAAATTCATTCCTAAAATAATTGGTGGTGAAACGTTGGCTAAAACGAAAGCTACAATTTTGATTTTATCTCCATTTTTAATGAGAGTCAAATCAGTTCTCCCTATTGGTGACTGCCTAATCCCGCCTAGCCCTTCTACTGCAAAATCGTAAAGTGGATAAATATTTTCTGGTCTAACTATCTCCTCACTAATAAGAGTAATTGTCGCTCCTGTGTCAATTAATGCGGGGTAATCTAAACCTTCATAATTCATTGTGGTGTTTGGTGTGCCTTCACCCTCCATAGACATCATGGCCTGAGTGGAGAGGGTAGGATTTCTAGCTGGCTTTGGTTTTGGTGCATCTGTCATTGATTTTCTGCCTGCCATTCTCCTCTCCGCTCGCCACTGTGCATTCTGTGGTACTCTACTGTGTGCTCTGCTCCGCCGAAAGACCTTTTGGAACTCTGATTCCATCTGCTGCCAGTCGTTCTCAATATTAACATTCTCATGCCAGTCCCTAGCTGCTCCCATTAATGTGTCCTTGAATAGCTTACATTTTTCCCTGTCGTCATTTATGTCCATTACTGCTGTTATTAAATTGAAATGATTCAAATGATCCTGCATATCGTCTATCTCTGGATCAAAATATCTCTCCATGTTTCCCCATGGTATGTTACTTATTGACATTTCCTTAATATTTCTTATGACTTGACGTTGTACTATGCTGCGTGCGTGTATATTCTACAGCTCTGTTGACTATACCTTTTCCTGCTCGAAAATATTATTGGTATGTGCTCTATATATCTGTGTGTACCTACTCGTACTTACGCGCCTATCATAAAAGTGAATTGCTTCTATATAGTGCTTTATGCGTGTAGTTGGATAGTTACTCGTGCTTACTTAAGCTAAATTCCTTTTCCTTGTGAATGATATGACAATGAACTGTACTATTTACTTATGTACTTCTGTGCGTGCTTTATCGCCTCTTGTCTATGGAATTTACTATCTCAACTGAAATCGATTTATATATACTGTCCTAATCCCTACTCGGTAGTCAGTATATGCTCATGAGACTTCTCCTTCTAAAAATTTGAAAGCTTTCAGTACCTTAAGGTGTTTACATACCTCGTGAGAGTGTATGTTGGATCCAGACTGCCGACGTCAGTTCCTCTGCCGTGTACCTGGACCGATTATTTCCTGTTGTATTTGTCAGTTCTTTTGTTATTCAGCAACCTTGAGTGTCGACTTCGCCTTCGTTTCAAGCGTGTTATTTGCGTTCTGTACTGTTGGCACTTTAAGCTAGGTAGGATGGGGTAGGTTATGTCTACTCAGTTGTGCACTTTACTATTAGATAAAGGATTTTGCTTCTTGTTAATTTCTGTCTGCTGCTACTGTTATGGTAAAGCGTGCTACACTCGTCCGTGGTCAGGAAATATTCTACACAATTTTCACTGATGGTGGATACTGATTTTTTGTACTATACTCTGTGCTGATCGGTATCTCACCCTCTTCCTCGAGGAAAGCAATATTAGATTTTGGTGATAAAATTTGAAAAAATCTTGTTGAAACTGAATTGCTCTTTCTAAATTGCGCAATACTAATATCTGTGTACGCTTATGGCCACCATATTGGATATAGTGATTTGTGTGAGTTGATGACTATGGATGCGAGTGTAAATAAATGAAGATGAAGTGACACTGTATTTGTTTCTGTACAAATGTGTTAATAAATTACTTTTATTAACGGTCTAAACTGATACACAAAATAAATGACTAACTATACAAGATAAGGTAGGTACTAGTTCACGGTTTAAGATTAGACGTGGAAGTGTTCTACAATGGTCTCAAACCGTCCTTAAAAAGTAACAATTGTTTTGTTTCCGCGTTCCAAAATAAATCAAATATTTTTACATTAAACAATTAAAATTCGTTAACTTATTTCCTTGATTTCATCATGCTTAAATGTCTAGACTAGTTGGTAAATAATGTCACAATTCTTCATTGATAATTTCCGCATTGTTAAATCTAGACATTACAATTAGTTTACAAAATTACTCAATTGCATGACTTAAATACTTATACTACAAAAACTCGGTAGCTTCCGCATCGCTACCTCCAACAATATGCACAAATGCACATGTGGCGACTTTAGTTTTTGCAATTTCTGTTGGCGACGGTAAATGTCCCTTGTGATCCTGGGTCACAGTAACTGACTTAGGTATTAAAATGCACAATTAGTCGTCCGGGGCAAACGATTATTCCCTCCGTCTGTTTTTTTCTCGAACGTGTACTCGAAACCGTTGCACGCACCTACTTCGCGACCCCGCTTAGTCTTTCCAATTATTTCGAATTTCAATTTTTCAATACTTTTATTATTTTCCTCGCAATAATCACTAGCTTCAAATTTGAAATCACTAATTTCGATAGAGGAGTCCATTTTATGGAGTGCTGCTGACGAAGTAATCTACAGACTGCCAGCTCTGACGATTGCTTTCTGTGATTTCAAGAATATGACACGACCTGTTATCATGATATTCAAATGATATGCTAATTGCAGATAACATAAAATGTAAACACGCTGTATTCATTTCCTTCAAACAAATACCTTTTCTATTATTGGAGCCTAGAGCGAGGATACTGACTCCACTATTTAGACTACTTTTTTCATTCAAACTAATTTTTACCCAAGTAGCTGTGTTACTTACTGAATTTTACAAAATTCACAAAGTACATCGGCCATAATAACTTGGATATACTGTAGAGGCAACCGAAAGTGAAGGCTAGCAAAGATAAAGCTGCCATTTGTTTGCATGCAAAATTCATCCTTGCCAGCCTTCACTTTCGGTTTTCTCTACTATACAATCACCATTCAATGTGTACGTGCTCACTATTATTGCATAAATTTAGTTCATTTCACATAAGCTACGAAAAACATTAGCTACGAAACCGGGATCTTCGAAACGCATTCCGCTACAAACAAGGCACGCTACGAAACCTGAAGCTCCGAATCCCGATCTACGAAACTACACACTACGAAACCTGACGCTACAAACAAGCGCTGTACCGATCTCGCTCTCTGCAGTCTACTTACTATATCTGCCCATTTAGCGAAAGAAACAAAATTCATAAAGCATCTCCATTGTAATGCCATACCAGCAGGCCATAGCTCACACATCTCATTCCATTCATTCCTCATGATGCCGACGAACGTAGTTATAGTAGAAATGGTATAACGTAGAGTCGCTGGGATAGGTATTACACGTATGTCATCGTCATCGTATCGTCCTCCCCCTTGCATTGAGTTCAAGTTTTAAAACAAGAGTGGAGAGTTGCGAGCTGAGCCGCAGCCGAAGCGGAATCAACTGACTGAAGGAAGCAATAAAATGGAGGCCAAAGGTTATGGAAGTTATCAGGAGGAAATTACAAGGAAATATGAATTACAATGACAAAGTACCGCAAGAAATGTGAGAAAGTACGACTCTTTCTTTCTCCCTCTAGTTATGCAGTCAATTAAATTCTGGATTTTATGTGGAAAGCTGATGTCAGTCGTCAGTCTCAGTAAATGTAAATCTGTTGAGAATATAAAATATTCGATGAAAGTCTCAGTCTCCACATAAAATAAATGATGACGAGCTGAGAGACTTGGAAAATAAATAGGGAAATACCTACTACTGAAATGCCAATAAATAATTCTAAAACCGAGAGCTTGTCCCTGACTTTTGTGCTCTGACTCTACAATAATATGTATATGAGTCTTGGTCCTGGTTATTGTTACTATTGGTCTGGATTCTGAATTCTGGATGTGGGAAGTAAAAGTGTATGTATACTATATGCACACTGGACATGGACTGTACAGATATTCTCTGTATGTATTTGGAATATTGGGAACTCGTATGAAAATCAGCTCTCTCTCTCTCTCTCTTTCTATCCCCGACCAATACGTCTACAGACGTCGTCTCTCCTCCTGATTACTTCATAACAATGCGACCACGACCGTAGACACAAGATTTCAATTTGAAAATTCCACAAAATATCTACACATTTTCACATTTATTCCGACACAGAGCTGAAACAAAACCAAAAGGAGAACAAAACAACAGATGAGAAAACATCATCATGCTCATAGAGATGTAATATTCAAAATCCTCAATCCCAAACCCAAATCCAAATCCTCATCCAAGCCATAACTATTTTCATTTGAATTCAATGCAGTTCCGACGAGGCGACGAGAAGCGACGCTGACGAGTCTTCATGTGAATATAATTAGCTATTTGCAAACTCATTGAGGAGTACCTACCTACCTATGCGCTATGTAAGTCCGTTTCGGCCGGTGCCGGTACATACTTTTATCAAGTCCATTATTTGAGAGGCACACGAAATGGACATCATCACACACGAACGGATGGAATACGGTGCGATATTTGTTGCATCTATATTATTTTCCATTAAGTACATGCGGGCCGTGTGGTGGTCTGGATTCCATATGGATTGGTTTCCTTCAGTTTATTAGTTGTAGGTTGTACGTCAATTCATTTTGGGTTAATAAAGAGGCTGATGGGTGGACCCGGACCGGTGCCCGGACCCCTCACCAGGAATATCTGTAGTAGGTATACCTATACGTAGTAAGTAGCTGCTGGTCGGTCGCTATATGAGTTGTAATTTACTCGGTGTGGCGGTCTAAAATCAGGAAGTAAGTAAGTTACGGATATATACATATGCATAAGGTCTCGATTGGTAAATAATTGGAATTTGTATCCCACATGGAATTTCCAAATCTAAAATCTAAAATCCAAATTATTTTATGCACAGAATGACGAATGTATATAGAGACAATAATGAGAGGGAAAAACACACTTGATATTTTCTCGGCCTCGACCTCCGTCTCTCTTTCTCTCTTTCTCTCTCTCCTTCTTTTAGTATGCAAAACCGAACCGTGATCATCCTCCGTTCTCAAAAGAACACATTTCCAAATATCCTACACACTGCTCACTGCGAGTCTTCTCGAAAATCCAGAATCCACAGGCCCGCCAGCGTGTCGTGTCGAAAATATGAAATTTTAAATTACTCACTCGAAACCAAACCAAACCAGCCAAAAGTATGCTATATATGCTCGAGCATGATGAGGTCATGGCCATGGTTGATGGTGCAGCTATTGTTTCTCGCAAAACCAAAACTAAAGCAAAATATATTTTACTATGTAGTACATTATGTAGATATGTATAATGTATGCACATGAGCTCGAGCTTCTCCCAATTCCCGAATTTTCCCAGAAGAGAGAGAGAGAGAAGAGCGAACTCGCAATTAATATTACTATTTTATTTAATAATTGTCTCCCACTGCTCAACATGTGTTGGTTTTGATGTGGATAATGTGACTGAACTGTAAACTGAATAAATGTCAAGCTAACTAATGGTAAGCAAACTCCATACATTAGACTCGGAATCATAAAATTAATAGGATTATCTCTAAGAACCTTCCTCCCAACTTTCCTCGCCCTCCCTCCCGTCTCCATCTCCTTCTGATCCGCTTATGTGACGTTTCCCTGTAGTTCGTGTGGGGCAAAGGGGCAGAGGCTCTGTACTACGTACAAATGTGTAGTATGCATATATCTCATCCTAACTGCTATATGGTATGGCTTGGTTTTCGAGTACTCTCAAATATTCGGATTTTGAGGTAAATTGTAGGAATCCATATAAAGTATAAGTACTTATATCAGTAGGCACATACTTGTAGACCAAAGGGTTAAATAGTGCTGTTCGGATATCTGGATCTGGATCTGGAGGTGGCGGTGTGTAGAGATGCAGGGAAGGGAGCGCGGAATGTTTCTTTGAATGCGAGTGGAGAGGAGAGAGAGAGAGAGTTGAAACAAGAGAAAATGAAATGAAGGAAAACGATGAAAGTTTTCTTGTAAATTCATGCAAATTATTATGAGCGTCTTTTCTCTTTCCCTCCTCGTGACACCCGCACCCCCAATTATTACTGATACGTTCGGATACTTTTATACACGTCTATACTATTTAGTGCACATACGACATGCCGACTGCCCGACTCTCGACGTCATTTCCTACTTTGTCTTATTACTAGTCAGTATGTGGACCTACAGAATTGGAATCTTACCCGTCCCGAGCTCTAACGTACATGCATATTCGTTTTTAAAATTAACCGCTTTCTATTCTTTGTTTTTTTTCAGTACGGTATTTGTAATGGATTAAATTCCGGGTAAAATACATTTTACGTTCTTATTAATTATCTATACATTAATTTATCTATGGGAAAGCTGAGTCATTTATAAATTGAACCTGTTGTACATTGAGAGTTTTTAAAAAATTTCAGTTACCCATGCAAAAATTGGATTGGTTAGCGGAGCCACTGTTTAAGTAGGTGTAGCTGGAAAATTCATATTCAGGTGGAAAATGACACATATCGTTGGACTTTGGACGAGATACAAGTCATAAGTAAGAAACACGCGGGTTTTAAAATGCGATATTTATAAAAAAAACAAAAAGTGTTTGAAATTAAGATCCCACCATTCTCAATTCAATCCAATCTAACATGATAGACATTGAGCAATTTCTATTATTATTTTTGTCCATCACCCGAATGTCCATCTAATATCAATACTCTGCGCGTTATGTACACAGAAGACTTTGTGTATGGCACTTGTACTTTGCTATTGTTATTCAAAGCGAGATTTAAAAATAAGGAACAAAAAATTTTTAGCCTCGTTTGGTTCTTCATGAATGTGATCATAGTCATAAAAGGAAGATAAGTCTGTCTCAAATTTAAATTGAAAAATCCACGGTACTATAGTAATTGCTGTGAATTACGAATGATTACATTGATTTAACCATTCTTATGGAGAGTAAACCTTGCCTTGTTGGGCTTTGCATTTATTTTATGGAGAGAATGACCCACCTTGGTTGTGCTTTCGGAAAATCCTGATGCGAGGGACACTGGGGGAAGAGGCTCCTGTGTCTTTTGAAATTAATATAGAAATATGGATATTCCTTCTTCCGTGTGTGCTTATTTGAGTCTGCTTTTTTTTCTTGGTAAGAGCTCAATTATCCAAAGTTTTGAAAGGAAAGTATGGATATATAGCTAATAATAATGGTCTAATAGTAAAAGGGATGTAATAGGGGGAAACCAAACAATCAAAATAAATCTGGTCGTGTGTGTGTGAGTGTTTTAAAGGTAAATTCCAATTCCAGGGACAAACAGGAGTATAGGAATTTTTAAGGAGACTCTCAACTGTAACCGTAGGGACCAGGGGATATATGAAGTAATGCTATAAAATAACGTATTTCTTTTATACAAAAACTATACATATAGGTTTTTAGATTTCTTGTATTTCGCCTTCTTGTAATTCATAAGATAATCGTAGTGCTCAAAAGGCATAAATACTGGATTGTAAATTGTAATGTATCTTACCATAGTCGATAGACCCAAGGAAGCTGATAGATGCTGACGGTGGGTGTAGGCGATTAAGTACATGTATGTAAATATCTACCTACAAATATAGAGGGAATAAACAAATTAAACCAGGAACTGGCTTTTATATGAAAACTCATTGATTTGAACGACATTTGTAATTTCAAACTTTCCCTTAATGCTAAATGCTAACTACTTTTCTCTAACTCTGCAAGTACAGCTATACGCACAGGACTACCACCGACCACACCGCTACCATTCAGTTATGATCAGCCTGGAACCAACTACGCCTTCTTGTATGATGATGACTGGAGGCTGTGACTGTGACTACGACTGTAGCAATGGAAACTTCATTCTTAAAGAAATGAAGAGTTGTTTGACAAATCGGGATCTATCCATTTTTTTTTCAAAACTGAGCTTATTTTCGCTACGTGTACTATTCAACGTTACTGCGTTGAATGGTAAAGGTCAAAGTTCAGCCAAAGAAATTGCTAGAAATATCCAAAATTTAGTTTTTTGCAAAACGGGATTAGCCCGCCATTAAATTATTTTTGGCAAAATGGGACAAGTCCACTTAAAACATGCATTTCTGATTTAAATTTAGTTTTTGAGAGTTTTCGTAGTTGGTAGAAGACAATTGCCGTGCGTAATTTTTTATGCAAGGAACAGTTTAAAAGTTAAACAAATTTGGTTTCACACAAAACGAGTATATCATCTCACGGACTCTTTCCTCCATGATAAGTTATTGATTTTGAGGTAAAACGGAAAAAGTCCACAAATTAAAAATGTTGAAAATTTTCTAAACCACTCCAGAGTCAGTCTACATATTTATGAAACTACTTGTAATAACGTTTCGACAGTTGCAGTATCTGCGCAGAAAAAAATTGAGTTCAAAAAAATAATCTTGTTACCATTTATTCATTATTCGTTTTTCCTGTAAGCTTTGCTTTGATGGACTTTGTCCAAAAACTCTTCAAATGGATATGGAGTAGTATGGATATGAAATCTGGCTCTGGCTCTCAATAGCTTTATTTTCCTTGTCCCTTAATGTACATTATTCATCTAACTCCATACTCCATCCTCAGTATTTGCTGGGAGATGGGGAAGGGAGTGTAAACTTAAAGCTTTTCCCTTTAAGGACGGCACTAATTCAATTATACAAGTATGTGATGGTCTGATCAACGTAAATAAAATTTTAAAACCGTGAGCAATCGGAATTTTTCTACACTGCGGGAATGTCTATAGGTGCATATGAATATTTATTGTGACTGTCGCAACTTTTTTTCACGTTGCATTTAAACTAATTAAGTCAAAGTGCAGTGCAACCAGTCCGTGCACATTTTATAAGATTACCGTATTTCCCGTAACAGTACACGGGTCTGAGAGGTAGGTAATTGTGTTTGGATAGTACACGGGTCTGGGAGGTCTGAATGATATTATATTACAGGAAATACGGTACATATCTGTATGCATGGGTCGGAAAATTTGAATTTATTTGGGTATAAGTAACGGTAAGTACCTACGAAATTTGTAGGAATTGCAATCCGCCACTTTAGTTTAATATGCAAAATTGGGGTGTGGATATGTCATGCTGGCAGTTTATCACATATTAAATGATGGATCTATGAGTATGGATATGGAGCTATTATGGATGTTAATAAAAAAGGAGGTATTACCATTCTACATGTATTATTATATCATGGTTGAAAGTATTTACTTGGTGAATAAACTATGGGTAACCGATTATGAACTGAAAAGGGTTTATACTCCTGTGTTTCTCATGCAATCAACTTATGACGCTCGATTGGATGTTTTGAAATGAGACAAGATGAGCTTTCCCCCCTCGCATCGTGTACAAATATCTATTAAGTACATAAGGTATTTCTAAATTCCGAAATCCGAGCCGAACATAAGGAAGTATATTATGTATTTGATATTTGGAATTTGGAGAGTGAAGCGGCAAGTGCCATGTCAGCTTTGAGCATGCAGCGGAACTTGCTGTTTCCTACACAAATATTAGAGGACATTATACGGAGTACGGACGGGACGAGGAGTGAGCGTCCTTCCATATAGGGCATGAATAAACACAAAATTAATGAATAAATGTTGGTTGAGGGATATTCTCAAGAGATTTATCAAAAAGGTCGGTTGGGATTTAAAGGTTATATAATGGACAAAATGTGTAAGATGTAACGCACGCTGTCATGTCTTCTCGGAGGAAGAGGGAAATATTACACCAAATGGCAAGTTGCTATCGTCCCCAGATCTGCTCATATATTTAAGATGTTAGCCCCAGGAGACTAAGTCAGCCAAAAACAAAGGAAGATACAAACTGAGGGGTAACACTATACGACCTGTGTCAATAAAAATATAAAACGTATTTATTTTACTCTAAATCACTAACCGAAAGCTTCCCAAGCTGATTCATAATTTTAAAGAACAGTTTTAGAACCCGTCGTTCAGTATGAAACATTTAATTTAAAATGTATGAATTTAAAGATGAGATATGTATTTTATCTTAAAATGGCTTATAAATGTCATAATAATCATAAGTTAAAATGAAACTTTATTTTTCCACAAAGTCCTCCTGCTTCAAAAACATTTACAAGTTGAAACTTGTGATCATGCAGACGGATAATTGGGAAATAAGCTCCAATTGTAGTTGTCCCGACTGTTAGCTTAGGCTGTGAAGCGGGAATTGATAATGTGGGAGATGGAGCGGTTGAATAATTAATGAGAAAAAAGGAGTAAATATAATCCACTTGTCAAATGTCAAATTTATTTGTCAGTGTCAAAATGAAGGTTTCAGTCATACCGATTACTACTTCTAGTTTATTCATATTTAGAATACCCACAAAGTATTGTAAAACTAATAAGTAACTCCCTACATTGTGAACGCCACTTTAGACACATAATTACTTTCACTGCACGAATTTGAGTTCAGAGCTCAACATAATTGAAATGATTCGGAGGCTGGAAACTGAGTAATCTTGTTGACCACAGTAACAAATGACCAGTATGACAACATCATTTACATTATCTTACGTAGCTACTAACACAATTATTGAAATTGCTCACATTCAGACATTTCATTTAGACTTAAACATATCATATACGAGTGAATATTTGCACACACACCAAATTAATTATTACCAGCATGACTGGCCACACTGACTATTCACGTAAATAATACCCACGGAATTTTGATTTGCCGCATCACAACACAAAATATGATGCTCAAGCAACATATGTATATCACTTACAATGCAAAATAATCCACCCTGTCAGTGGAGTTACGAAATTTTGAAGCAGATATTATATTTTGCATCGTCAACGATGACCCGCATTTTCTTAGGCAATACGCTTCATCAAACAGTATTTTGCTTGATCTTTACATATCTACAATACTCTAAATTACTTCAGTATAATTTAAATACCTACACTGGACCGGCGACTTTCAACAAAGTATAGCTCCGAAATCAGTAGTCAATAATATTATTGCGTTAGCAGGTTGAATCTGCCTCATATATCAGACTGACCGTTCAATACAGTACATAGACAACACTAAAAAAAGCTTTAATAAATCAAATTTGGACTGAAATCAATTTGTGTGCACAGGAAGGCTAACAACTCTATAAGCTAAATAACCGATTATTTTTAGAAACAACAAAATTGACAATTATTAATGAAAAAACAACAAGAGTTACAAGTTAGTGCTAATAGATAAAATAAAATACACTTAAAAGATTTTCAGTCTTGTATTTTGTAAGCGGGTAAATTCAAAAAATGAGGAACAGGGGGCAAATAAAAATCATTCTTGGTGCTCATGCTGAGCTTCTGCTGCTTCTCTCCACGTTACTCGAACGGATTCCACGACAGTCATGAATACACTGGTTTTTCTGGCGTAGTTTATAAAACAAACAATTATGAAGATCCAGGCTAAATAAAGGTATAGGTCTATCTCTTTTGTCTGTGTTGAAGGCAACGGCCCTTGAAAATCTTGTGAAGTCACATTTAATTTTTCGTACACTTCCAGATCTAGAAAGAGTAAAAGAACATTGTTACAATTTCATGAGTAAAAGTGACGAGCAGCCGGTAAATAATGAAAATGTTACACTACACAAAGATATTTTATAATTTAAAACATAAAACAATGTATACGAAAGTATTTATAATTTAAAAAGAGACGCACCACTTATGGTAGTAATAAAATCTGCAAACTTGGATAAGGAAAATATAGACTCATTAAATTTAGCGACGAGTTTTCCATTTCTAAATAACATAACAGTTGGAACTGATAAGATTCCAAAATAGGTATTGACTGATGTATGAACTGTAGCGTCCACAGCTACTGTCTTCAGGTGTGGAAATACTCGAGGCAGTGCATTAAAATGTGGTGCTGCCTTCGCACTGAAGGGGCACCAACGAGCATAGAACAAAACAATGGTACAATTTGATGGAGTAGATCGCTTTTTTATAGTTGGATTTGTATATAAGAGTGACATCAACGCAGTTGTATTTAAGACCTAAAAGAAAAAAGGATAAAAATAGCTCAAATTGTGAATTCAATTAAATTCTACCACGTGTATTTTCCATTACAATTTACAATACATTCAATTTTTGTTACGAATTTGAATTTTAAACGCACAAGTTATAAAACTTATTCATGAATGTTATAATTATAATTGTTTAATAAGATCTCGCAGCAAAGTGTCACTGCAATTTTTAAGGAGTGATGCAGTTAACATGTATTCACCCAAATATCTAATTAATCCTTCAAGAGAGTTTAAACCTGTAAAAGAAAATGATTACTCGGAAAACAAAGCGACCTAATCGCAAGTGCGAAATATACGACGGCGAAGTGTTAACAAGCGGCCTCCGCAAGTATGCACAACTTCTAATAGTTATTACAAGTGTACATGATTTCAAAAATATTTCGTAAGCTCGAAGCTAAAAAGTTGAAGTATTATAGTCGAACGAACTAAATTTAAATCATGTAAATTGCTGTTGCAAGCAGTTGATATTTTTATTGTGAATACAAAACAAACGTTAAAAACATTATTACCTCGACAGTTAATTCGTTAGTAGTATTAGTGAGGCATGACACTTTGATATCTTTCACGGACGCTTTGTCATCTGCATCTGTTATGTTGGGAATTTCGTAGATTGTAGCGATAGCCGTAATTTCATTGACTGGTTCCGTCTCAGGCATTGCCACATCTTCAAGGTAAGTCTCCGGTTCTGGGTCTGGCTTTACATTCTGTGAAGTAATATTACACAAGGTTATTTTTAAAAAATACGTCTTTTTGGGATATGCCTAGAAAAATAAGTAATTCTTAAAGGCGAATACAATTTTATTAAAATGTCCCAACGGACACCCATTAACTATTACATATTATATCAAATATTAAGGTAATTTACCACCATTGCATTTGCATTATTGTAGCAAACAGTATGCAACCCAATATTATGCAATAAATTCGTCAAACAAGTTAGGCTTTAAAGAAACAGAAAATACTTTCTGATCATAATTAACCTACGAATAATACATAGCATGTCCCTACAGTAAGATCGAAATCAAAACTAAGTTATTCTTTATCGTGTTTATGAGTAATGAGTGAAAACCCTACAGCTCAAAATTTTAATTACGAAAATTATACGTGTTAATCTTTTAAATTGTATTATTTGAAATACTAACATTACTAAACAACTAATGTTGATCCAGAGCATTCGCCATCTGAGCTCTCAAGGATGTCGCAAAACAATGGTGTATAACAGATACAGCTGTAGTTTAGCATTACTTATTAAGATACGATACGGATACGATTACGATTTAAGTATTACACTTCATTAATTCTTAACACTGTCGTACGGCTCGTACCCGTCCCGTACCTTCGACTTCCACCTTTAACATTTCAAAACATATAAGAATGAAGATGAAAAAACCCTATAATCAATTTCAATCCTCAGCAGCTAAATTTAATGCCAAAACTACCTCGTACGAATTAAAAGTTATGTTAATGAGCTTACCGGTTCAGTAAAGTATGTGAGTTCCTGGGGAAAACACAATGGAATCGTAACTGAAATTAAAAAAATAATATAATTAAATTTGAGGAAGAAGAACGAATTTCTCTTCAACTCCATGGCGCTTGAATATGCTTGAATAATTCTAAGGATTGGCGCGAGAATGAAATTGTCGACAGGCTTGCTTCTGCTTCTGCTTGAAACTTGATGCAGGGAACTGGTGTACGGGCAATTGGCACTGGGGTAGTACGTTTAACAGGCAAATACAACATACAACTTACAATAGCGGCACGGTAATTTCGAAAAATAGCTGAACCGGTTTGCGGGTTTGCAAATTAAAACTCAATTAAAAATTAGCTATTATTTGAAATTACTGGTTCAGTCATGTAGTGCGGTGAGCAGTATTTTACGGTTATTGTAAATGTCGTTTGTGGTGTAAGTCCATTTCAATATATACATTATATACCATCAACCATAATAATGGGGATGTGGATTAATGGAAACATTCACTTCACACTTAGGGAAGAATAAAAGGTAAAATATTTAAACTGCAGTTAATGGGTTGGTTGATCAGTGTGATTTCAGTGTATTTTATTCTTTTGCTTTTCTAAGCGTGTATAGTCACCGAACAGTCCTGTCAGTTATAATAAAATCAAACTGATTGAGTATAAAGGCTACACAAGATATTGTTATTAATCCTAGTATTCACACGTCTGGACCTGGAGTCCGACAATGAGTAATATTAACTCAGAAGGGCTATCATTTGGAGATACGTTACCCCAGGTGGGTTTCGATCTATTGATGGAGACGGAGAATCCAGAGGACCGAATTCTCAAAGAACTGGTAGACAGTGTTGACGACGAGAGCGACGCGGCCTTAGAAGAATTTGGATTTGAAGAATTCATACCATTTGCAATACCTCAGGAGGTTGAAGCGAGTAGTGTCCAGTCTTCTGGTTTAGCCACTCATTCGTCAGACTGTAATATGCCAGATCGAATCCAGAAGGTTGCTATCGTTTCTGGGGACCTGGATTTCGTTGATCGCTTCAGTGATGCCCACAAGAAAATGTCACCATTTCATGGGAATTTGGTAGGCAGTGATATCTTGGAAGCTCAGTTAGGAGGCAGTCGTGAGGTAAGTGTAAATGATGAAAACCATTTTTCTAAATCATCTGGACTAGCAAATGGGCGGGTCGAAGCATCAAGTTTAGCTCTAAACCCTCGAGACTTAGCTGGACCCCATGGAAGTACGAAAGTACAGGATACTGCTGTCCATTTAAGTTACAGGTAATTAATACATATAATTGGAACTATCCAGAAATTTATTTTTTCATTTATAATTTTATAACTTATATTCTCAACGGTGTAATCCTTTTCAATACTGCGCGCCGTAAAAATTGCAATTTGAATTTTGAACAGGCGACAATTTCTAAGCTTTCCGTCTGTCGGAGTCTGTCACTATATATATTAGCAGATAGGATTTGGATAGGGATTATAGGTTTAAATTGGCCAGACTAAAATAACTTAATGGTTTTGCAGTGACCTGTACGCCCTTTGTCAGAAGCAGAAAAGAGATCTCAATAAAAAAGAACTTGGAATACTGAAGATGAAAAAACTTTTAATTGAAGAGCAGCAGCTCATCGTAAACATTCGAAGGAAACGTGATGAAGCCGTTCTAGACGTGAATCGATGCAAAGAGGTATAATTTTATATTAATTGGAGTTTTAATTTGAGTCCTTCGTTTTTGTTACCATTCGCAGATTCTGTGAAACAGTTTCTTAGGTGGCAATATCTAAAATCAGTATATTTATAGACTGTGGTATTAATATCTTGCATTTTTTGGAATAATCTAGGAGTACTGCAAATTGGACGTAACTCATAAAGAACTACTAAAAGATTACGAAAAAATGAAAAGCGAAGTGACATCAGGGAAATTGATTGTGCAGCAGCTTGGGGCAAAGATAAGTCACTTGTCAGCAGAAAATAAATCATTGCAAGCTCAGCTTAAAAATAATTGCGATCCAGAAAAAATCAAGTTAAAGGATGAAGTGAAGGAGCTCAGTAAGCTGGTGAAGCGAAATGAGAAGACAATTGACAGCAAAACTGATACGATTCAAAATTTAAGAGATACACTGGCCACAGCTCAGGCTTTATCAGAAGTTATGAAACTTAATATTAATAAAAATAGTTCTAAGGGTAGTGATCTAGTCTCAGTACCGAATTCTACAGCGGATGTCATGGACCAAAAACAGGTTATAGACCTGAAACACATGATGGACGAATTCAAAGCTGAAATTTATTCGTTAATAAAGAACGTGAATGGAGCTTTTCCAGCTGTGAAGACTAAGACAAAAAGTATGTTTGATGTAAGTGATACGGAAGACAGCGAGACTGCTAACATCCGATCTTGTACTTCATCCATCCCTTCATACGACGACGATATTTTTGAAGACAGTTTCGTGCCCTCTGTTTCTTCAGTAAGTCCTCCATTCAGCGAAGACCTTGTGGGAAGCACAATAGAAACCGAAGCTCTTTCACGCGGCGAATACGCGAAAACAACCATAAATTTTAGTCCTCAGAAGCATGATAGTAAAAACATTCCATCTAAAGTTAATCTCAATAGTGATTATCACGTTTTTGAAAATAAAAATCCAGTCGTTTCGGTTCCGTGCTTCGTGCCTTGTATTTCAGCCGATAGCAATTTAGGAAATTCAGGAAATCTTGACAAGTACGGTAATGATAAGATAGAAATAGAATCTCCTTGTGCAGTTGAAGAGTTAATGCACACTGACTACAGGCATAAGTACGAGGAGCTCCCCGATTTAACTCCAGTGGCATCCAACATTGAATTGGAGGGAGAGAATAAGCCACATTCATTTGGTGATTCAGATAGTCTTCATTTGTCCAAAGCTAATCCATTCTCCGTGAAAAGTGAGTCTACACAAATGAACACAACAACAAATCCGTCAGCAGAAACAACTTTAGCGTCAAGGAAAAACGTTAATCTCTGCTTATCGGATAGCGACTCTGACGATTCAGTGCCCTCTGCGACAAATGCATCCACGAAAAATGTTATGCTTTGTGCAGTTTCACCAGACAAAAATAATGGCCCGAACTCGAAATGTTTTAATGACCCTGCTAAAAAGGTCCAGGGAGAGAAAGCAGTCGGTAATAATTGCAGTTCCCTAACGGAGGATAAATGCGACAATAGCCCGGATGACTACGAGTATTATACTGATAGTGATTGCTCGGACTCAGAGAGCGCTGAAGATGAACACAGTGATTCCATATCCACATTATCTTCGTCAGAAGATGAAAAAGAAGCTGATAGTACTAGTACCAATTTACAACTACGGTCGGATCCTGCAGCTGAATCCAGTTGTGCAAGTCTTAAGGATATTGTAAGTACCGCACCTCCAACATCTAGTTTTTCTCTCAAAGATGATTTAGATTTATCGTCAGAAGAAAGTGATATGTCTGATGAGGAAAGTGATTTAAAGGGCTCTGTTTTATTCCCGAAGTCTCCGTCCAAACATCAATTTTTAAATGATTCGAAAATCATGGATTTCAGACCCATTACATCTCTTTCTCCGCAAAAGTTAGTTACATCGGGTGAAAAAAATCAACCTGCTGAGGAGAAACATCCTGACCCTGCACTTAATAAAAATAAGTCTCCAAATGAATCAGTAGTTGTATTGCCTAGCGTTTCTGCTGAGTTAACTCTGGCAATTGATGAAAAAGCTATAAGCAGTCACACAAAGGAGCCATGTAGTTTAGTTACAGTTTCACCGAAAAGTAGTCCAGAAAAAAATCAGATCGCTATTTCCGGAAAAGCCTCCGGAGTCACGGCAGCACCCATAGCACCCCAAGCATCTTTCGAAAACAAGCCAAAAATAGGAGGTAGAAAAATGCCAAGTTTCTCACGGCGAGTAGTTACAAAAGCATCTTCAAATTCCAATGTTGAAATCCCTGGCCGAACACCTACTTTACCTCAAATATTTAGACGACAACAGCTTCCTATAGAAATACATGGAATTAAACGTTCCACCCCACCAACAACTTCACAGGATGAATTTAAAGGTGTCAGCTGCAGAGTGGAAGTTAAAATTGGGGACAACAAGACTGCATATGAAAATCCAGCTAAAAAGATACGTCTCTCTTACGCCTCTCAAAAAGTTGCAACTAACGCTACGACTGCGGATGCAGGGCCTAATAAAAGTAAAAGCAACTTCTTCCACACTGTTTCCGCTTTTTCCAAAAAAAGTGTTGCCGATCTGTCAGAATCGTCTGAAAGTGAAGAAGATGATAAAAGTACGGATCAAGTAAGTACGGTAGCCAAATCAAAGAGCATACCACACCCAGCGAAGACCAGGATGAGTGCCAAAGATAAAATTAAAAACTCGATGACCGAAATCATCCAAGTAGGCAGTGGGGAACACATGTGTGATAAGAAAAGAATGGAATTAATGGCACAGCGTCAACCGCGTGTCCTAAAACCACAGGACAAAAGTTTGAGTATGACTCAAAGAAATAATAATCCAAATACAACAGCTGCAAGCGAAAGGTGTGATAAAATTAAAAAAGGTCCCAGCGACACCCTCCCTACAGTATGTAGAGATAATGTTTGGAAATCGTCTAAAATTGAAGTTGGGGCTCAACCTGTCGCGGAAGTGTGTGCTATTACAAAGTCAAAAGAAACACCAAATTCATTAGATTCAAGGACGAGTTCTACAGACAAAATCAAAAATTCACTTGCAGATATGGCTCAAGAAAGCAGTGAGAAACCTGTCGTATACAAAAAACGCTTTTTGAAAGTTCAAACATCCCCGAAAAAGGAAAGCAGAACTCAATGCACCCCCCAGTTAAACACAAGCACGATAGATAAAGCAAAAGATATACCAAGTCCAATCGAAACAAGAATGATTGCTGAAAATAAAATTAAAAATACAGTAGAAGAATTAGCTCCAAAAGGCAGGGGAGAAGCACTCGTGCTCAAAAATCGCTTTGTGAATGTCCAAACCTTGTCTAAAACGGAAGGCAGTTCTAAATCTATCCCTCAGTCAGGTACAAGTAGGCTAAATAAATTAAAAGAAATACTGCGTCCAAAGAGCGCACGGGTGAGTGCTAAACACAAAGTTAAAATCATTAAAAATACGGTGGCAGAATTAACTTCAGAGGGTACTGTGGAAAATTTCGGACCCGAAAAATGTGTTTCCGTAGTCTCAGAATTGCCATGCATGGAAGACAGTTCTCAATCCAACCCCGAGTTAAATATAGATACGATAACTAAATTAAAAGAAATCCCACACCCAATAGAAACAAGGATGAGTGCTAAAGACAAAATTAAAAATTCAATGACTGATATAATTCAAGTGGGCAGCGGTGAGAATATGTGTGATAAGAAAAAGTTGGAGTTGAAGGCACAGCGGACTATTGAACGATTGAAAGCAGAGAAAAGTTCTCGTAAAGATTTGTCATCAGCAGAGCCGCCAAAGTCTCCAGTGATTCAGTCGTCTGTGTCTGATGAGTCTTCAAGGACTAAAGTTTGTGAAAAGAGTGCCCACGAAGCGTTTATGAAATCCGCACCGGTTCCCTCAGTTCGCCGCTTGCCGTTTTTAAAGTCAGGACCTGTTGCAGCTCCCCAGTCAACCATCACTGCAAGAGTAACAAGGAATTCTATCCGCACCAAAGAAAAACTAGACTCGCTCCAATTGGAAGCAGCAATTCGAAGATCACCCAGAAAACGAAACTACGAAAAATCATCTTCAACAGATGGAACATCTCCAATAAAGAATGCAAAACCTAAAGAAGAAATATGTGTTACTTCGGCTTCTGATGCATGTCCTTCTGTAAAAGCTATTATCTCGGAGAAAGATATTTTTAATGAAATGTTCCAAGAACTAGGCAAAATAACTTGCATCACTAATTCCACAAGTAGTAATCAATCCAATGGGACTGCGTCAGCATGTGACGTTAAACCTGAAGTGAAAATAGCAAAACCATGTACGTACTAACAATAAGTACTTAATTGTGTTTAGTATTTTACAATAGCGGTACCTAACTAGTATAAAATTGATTAATTAATTAATTAATTTGATTTGTAATTCATTCTCATTTTCTTATTTTAATAGGCCTTCCTCCTAAAAATATGAATCTTTTAAATTTAATTGTTGGAAGATACTCCAGAAGCTTAAAAACGGAAGAAATTTTATTCTTAATTAGGAAGCAATTGCCACAGTTAGTAGAGAGCCCCCCAACTGAAGTTTACGTTGCGCAGTAAGTATTTTGGTGGTTTTGAAGACAATGTTTGTATTATTTTAAGTTACAAATTATTTCATTTACGTTTGATGTTGTCACCTTTTTTCAGTAAAATCTACTCAGACTTGACGGAATCCATCGAAAGCTACTTATTGGAAAAAATAGATGAACAATCCTTGATAATTGGCTGCAAAAAAATATGTTCAACGATTTGCGGTGTTAAATCCTTGCTGCCAAATCTGTACTCTAATTTAGATGTTGTTGCAGTGACATATTTTATGTATCAAATCCTTGGAAAATTAAGTTACCGCTTTGATGTAAGCCTTATATTTCACAATTTCGTTGTAATATCATTGAATACTTTAAGCATACAAAGTATGTGTAAATTTAATATTTCTTAATGCAGAGAAACGATACCCTGCACCTGCTTGGCCTCTGCTATGGCACCATATGTCGAGAGTTTTCGTTCCGTGATCTTGCTTTCCAGATGCTCCACGTGGTGCTGATAAAACGTGTACGACAAAAAAGTTGTTTTGCCCAGGGTTTCATAAGTGGATATCCGGACATATGGTCGTTCCCGTTTGGTAATTCTTAATTTTATTTTGGTGGAAATGCATGCTAAAACCACAAGCATAGCTACTTTACTTGTTCAATCGCCTTGTCTTTATGTTGCTCGTATTAACTACATAATATATTTTTTGCGATTTACAGAACGGGGAAGTGTTTTGGAGCGGTCTCTAGTTATCTCATTAACCTGTAGTCCTCTCTATTGTGATTCGATTTACTATAAAGATTTAAGGCAATTATTTTTCGAGGGAATTGGTTTGGTGCTTCCAGATCTAAGTTTCATGCAGTTTTTTTCGCTTGTTTGGAACGATTTTAAAGGTGAGAATTCTTGTTCATCCTTTACATATTTTTTCGTGTAGGTATTTTAGGTTGAGGAGAATAGTTGTTTTAATTCACTTCTAATTATTTGCAGAACTGGAATTCCTGAAATCTATTGAAGAAGGTGAAAAGGGACTTGCGATGCTTCTTCTTCAATGTGACTGGCGGCTGAGCATTCGGATCATTGAAGAACATTTTAATTCTATATATAAGGAATGGAATGAAAAGAAATTGTCGGACATGATTTTTAGTTCTTTCTTAAGAGCTGTGGGTTAGTAATATTCAGTTATCCATTAAATTTACTTACCTACGGTATTTGTGATCACGTTTTTGTATTCATGTTTCTGATTTTTTGGTTTCGTATTATTTACGTAGGATGGGCAAGCGAATTGACAACAGATCCAGAACCTCAATTTTCAACTGTTCAAGCTATATTTAGTCATTTGAAGGATGCTCATGAGGATGACCATGAACGTACGTTGCTTAAATTGAGCTATTTAAAGCATACACTAATATTATGCATTAAACTGTAAATTAATGTAAACAGTTGCCGTGCATGTAGGGGAGCTTGCAAAAAATTCAAAATCTTACTTCCTCTCCTTTTCTATATGCATACCTTCCACCCGCCCTGCTCGTCTCCTCTCAAAGACAAGAGATCCTAATCTCGATCTGTATCTCTCGTGTTTGGTCTCCTCCAAAATTTTGCAATAATTTATGCAAGCTTCCTAGGTTTGCTGAACGCAATGTATAACGAGTCTTTAATGGTGCGTTTTCTGACTTGTCTGAAATTGCAGTGACGGATTTGCTTCGGCACTCGATTGCTGATGTACACGAGAAATTGGGAAAACTTGCCCAGAGGGGTCCTTATAACGGGGCCGAACTTGTTTACTATAGAGTTAGTGATAATCTTGAACATTCAAAGAAACACGATAAAGAAGACAAAACAGAGCGGAGGAGGGTTAAACGAAAAATCAGAAGACTGGATAAAGGAAAAGCAAAAAAGAAAGAAGTACTTAGAAATGCTCAATAGTGTTTGAGATTTTAGAATTTAAATGAAAATCTAGTAATATATCAAGGTATGATGAGGCCAGGAAACAAAATCTTTTATTTATTGTTGTAATTTTAGATAAGTCAGATTGTTACTTTTGTGGGGCGTTAAGTAAGATGTTGTTTCATATTTTTTGTGTACATTACGCATATCTATTATTTTTAAATTACAAGATAATAAGGAGTTCCGTGATTTAATTAATCCCTTCTATAGCACTATAATAATAATAAATTTGTTCAGACAAATCAAGTTTCAAACGTTGTATTAGTGGCAGACCTGGTCCTTGTTATTCAGTTAAATGTGTTCCGTTAGTGTTGTAAACTACAATAAAAATAATTTACATAACTTCGTAATGGGCAGGGCGTGTCAAACCGGAACATCCGGAAACTTATTTAACACTGTGGCTTACTTGTAAAACTTAGCTCTGCTGGTTAATAGAACCAAAATATGGAAAAATAATTTTTGAAAACCCCTTGAAGTTGAAGAAGAAAAATATTTCTCGACTTTTTCACCTACCTATTTTGTGAGTGAAAGACGAAAGAACAGATTATTGCACACTTTAACGGGCGTTAGCTGATATGAAAGGCTTAAACTGATTTATAAAAATTACATTTTTAATTTAACCACGGCCATAATTAATTACAATTTTTGGCTAGTTTTTAACCCAAGAATCCGAAAATTGTCACGCATTTCAAGAGCCCAAACTCCTGAAATGTGAAACACCCCGAATAGGATATATTCCTTACAGGAATATATACCAATATTTTTTCAAATGTGCACGTAAATACTCGTAGTATGTAAATTCTTTACTAAATTTAATACTTGGGTAAGAAATAATTATTGTAATTCATACAAGAATAAATAGTACAGTTATCAATAAATCTTATTTGGAGAACAAGTTTAGTAGAAAATAGTGTATCATGTCACAAAGTGTTGCATTTTAGCTTAGACGTGAATCAGCATACGTTTAGCTTTCACAAATGTCCGTAGGTTTCCACGTTGGAAATTCGACGTATGTGTTGCACGCAACAATTTTGCATGCCATTACAATAGGTAATGTGTTCGTGGGTAAGCAATTATATTTATTTGAAAATAAATTGACACACTTTATGCGGGATCTGCTTCTGTTTTAATGTTTAATGCATTTGCCAAAGCAGCAAATCATGAAGTTGTACAACTACTATAACTTAACCCACAGTGTGTTAAAGCTGTTTATCGTGTTCAGGTAAGCATCCTCCTAATTTTCAAGTACCCAACATTCTAGCTTACACGTGCTAAGTTCCTGTTACGCATTTAGGCCCGGGTTTCCGTACTTGTTAGTGCTGGCTGCTGGCCCAACTAACGACCCACTAATTCTTCAAAATCATCTACTATTGACTAATTTCCAAGTTCCAAAGACAAGTCAAAATTACAATTTGTTTTATAAAAACATCGGAAATTATAGCTAGGACCTGGGACAAAATCCTGGTACTTTACCTCTGGTGGGGACATTTGAATGGACGTGGTACGGGTACCGATTTTTGATGCATCTTACTGGTGAATTGCAATCGTACCGAAGCCCTACTACATCTGCACCAGGAAACTGCATCACGAAAAAGTAAAACTACGAAGGGAGTTTGAATTGTATCCGAAACAAGGTTCTCTTGTAGCGCCAAGATTTGATTTCAGAATTTATTATTTAGAAGGAGAAGGAGAAGCAACGCAGCAAGGAATGCAACGGTAAATCAATTCTACTGTGAATTCCAGATTCCAGTGATGTATTAGCTAATTAGCTATACAGCGTACTAGTATAAATCCGAGGTTCTGTCTATTACAGTTGTGCTTTGCAGTTTGTTTCATCTTGGCGATTGGAATTTAAAATAATATCCTATTTATTTTTTAGTCATAGATGGATTAGACATTAAATACTTCGTCTAAAATTGCTTTTATCCAAATTCTATATTTGATTATTATCTTCAGTTGACCACAGTTCTACTTGTTTTTACTGCTCATGATAACAGTGGAATTTGTCAATTCCCTGAGCCGTCAGTGGAATTTTGAATTTGACTAGAAAAGGAATGCGTGAATCATCCAGGAAGTACCTCGCCAAACCTTTTTTGATATCTGTTGCAGACATTTCTTGGGTATCATAGAATAGTGTTATTCGAGTGGAGTGAATATTTTGTGTAAGAATCGAGAAGACATTATTAGGTGTGTGTTTAAAATTTGATTAATGGATGGGGAGGTGTCGGAAGATGACGACATCGGTGACCTTAGCCAGCAGTTCCACAACACCGTTCGAGAAAATATTGTAAGTCTCTATTCATATTCAAAAAGCATGATATAATATGATATATGCATAATATGGAACGCAGGATTAAAAATCATGCTACATGTGACATGCATCCTATTCACATGTACATACTGTGATACACTGATAAAGTTCACTTCCGCCATCCGCCCTAATAAAATAAAATAAATTCCAAACTGATACACCAGCATGCAATCGTAATGGAATGAACATCTTCCTAGCTTGTGTGGTTGCAGAAATTCGTATTTTGTAAATTTTAAATACATCGGGCCACACAAGGGTTCAATAGGAGGTATATAGAGGTCATAGGTACTTCTTTTATTTTTAATTATGTTCTGGATTTATCCTCGAAAATGATCCTCCCGTATTGTCATAGATAAATAAACTCTCAGAGGCCATTCCATTGATAGTATGCTCGCCTAGATTGGTATTTGTTCATTTTAGATAGTATATTTGGTGATTGGTATATTATTGTGAATTGCATATATGTACTTACTTCCCTAATGATGTTGTACAATCTCTAAATATTAATCATCTTTTTTTCAGATATTTCTGATATTTTTCCTAACGCTCGCTGTATGTAGCTGGGCGGTGATTGGACGTTTCTTGAAGAAAAAGGATCGAGCAGCGGATGACGATGATGAGTCTGAATCTGTTGTTTACGGAATATGGTAAATTTTTAGATTTACATATTATCACCCAATCGTAACTTGAATGGTTCTAAAGGCAATCGATTATTTATGTGACATATATGCATTTATTGTAATTTTTATCTAATTCAATATAGCTTCTGGATATGCGTGTTCTCGCTCTCCATTTCGATGGGAGCAGCACTTCTCCTCCCGATGTCAGTTATTGCTAACGAAGTGTTACTTTTGTACCCAAAAACATACTACATTCAATGGCTAAACGATTTGCTCATCCAGGGTTTATGGAACCTCATTTTTCTATTCGCTAATGCCTCTCTTTTCTTTCTTTTGCCGTTTGCGTACTTTTTTATTGAGTCAGAAGGATTTTCTGGACAAAAAAAGGTAAAAAAAGAAGGGATTTTTGTTGACATTTGTAACCAGTTGTATAATGTTTTTTTGTAGACTTGTCTAAACAGCTTTGTTGAAACTAACGGGTTTTGAATAACAGGGAGTATCGTCAAAATTCAAAGAAGCAGTCGTTGTTTTAATATTAGCTGCTTTTACCGTTTGGGGTATGGCGTACATTCTTGCTCTTGTTCTCACCCCTGAACGATCAAACTTTAGTTTGGATTTTTTCGGCTTATTTTTCAACCAACTCCCTTTCATATACTCCTGTATTTCTTTCTTTGGAGTGCTGTTACTTCTAGGTAAAAACCACAAACATTTTAACGCGGGTAGTAAATATAGGAAAACAAGTTTTTTTACAAACCATAAAAAATAAAAATTATTTTTCAGCTAATGATTTCTTGTTTTTTTTTTCGTAGTTTGCACCCCGACAGGCTCTGCTCATCTTTTTACAGTTCTGAGTCAATTCATTGTAGGTCCACAGTTCATCCGTAATATAGATGAGGAGTTTACGGTTGCTCAATTGGAAGTGGAATCTCTCAAGAATGAGCTCAAATGCAAGAATGGGAGAATGAATGGGGAAGGGAAGGGGAAGGAATTCCAGAAAAAAATGGAAACTATGAGTGGAATTATACGTCCCGATCCAAGTGATAGCACCAGGGGCGGAGGAGAACTGAAGAAACTTGAACAGAAAGTGAAAGACTTGGGTAATTTCGATTGTCTTTAATCATAGGAATATAGTCTACTTACAGTACATTGTTACCCTGTGAGCTTTAATAGAATTTGGAAATTAATAATGATCTACTATTGTTGTTGTCTTTTTTAGCCATTTTGAAAAAATCATCGAGATGGAAAACAAATTTCATTTATCCGTGTGCGTACGTCTTTCTCCTAGTCCTAACTGTATTCACGGTCTTTTTGGTTGTAATAAATACATTACAACTGTTATTCGGTGTGAAAGCACTACCTGTTCATGCTCAGGTATTAAACCGATTTATGTTATATATTTTTTATTTAATAAATTCGGATTAAATGTTAAGTAGGTAAGTCAGTAACGTATTTCATTAAATCAATTCCAATTATAGCCATTCTCGTTGGGGCTTTCATCAATGTCAATGCTGGGAACCTGGGGAGCTGGACTAGAAATTATCATTATCTTCTATCTGATGACCACATCAGTTATTGGCTTGTACAATTTGCCTGGTATTAAAAAATACCGCCCAAAATATAACGATTCCCCAATTTCACACATCATTTACAATTGTGGGTACGTTCTAGTTCTCAGCTCTGCTCTTCCTGTCCTGGCAAGGATATTAGGTAATCACGAGCCTATCTTCCTTTATTTCCTTAATTCGAATATATTTGTATGGACACTAATAATTGTCTCGTAATGTTTTTTGCAGGAATTACAAACTTTGATTTGCTGGGAAACTACGGGAAAATTGAATGGCTGGGAAACTTTTACATCGTTTTTTTAACAAACATAATTTTCTCAGCAGCGTGTATTCTATGTCTCGTATCAAAATTCACTCTGGCTATACGACAAGAACTCTACAAAAGGTAAGATTTACTTCCTATCAGTTTTTGGCGAGCGTGGGGACATATTTGTGCATCATTCCAGCGTCATGTAAAATAATTGGACATTTATTATTTTTTTGCAGAATTAAGAATGTATTCCAATTGAAGATTACAGAGTCAAAGAGCAGTAGTCCACAAATGGGGTATGGAAAAGAAGACTGATCAAATATTTTGTTACAATGTTCTCTATCACTGCAAAACTTATTTGTTATTTTTATCTGGGGGGTTGGAAGTCATGAATTGAGGGCTTACACTTCAATTCATATGGTTGACTTGCTTTTTTTTGAATATGGAGTGTCATAGTACAGGTGTAAAGTTAAGAAAACTACTAATTAATTGCCCTTATGTTTTCAACTGTGCTGAACTTTACTTTTTCATATAATATACTGTTTTACGTAGTAATTTTGTCATCTTTAGAACTATACGCCCAAAATAGAATGTGTATTTGTAATTTTGAACGCTTGTTTATTAACAACTATGGAAAGGGAAAAAAATAATCCCAATATAACTGCGGCCGTGCTCTCCGATTAGAAGTACGACGAGTTTAGTTAACAGCTCGAAAGTTCGAAGCTACGAAAGTACAACGAGGCGTTGTTGATATGAATACTTGGGCGTAGGCGTACTAGATGGATTCGCCCGGTGTTGACTGCAAGTGTAAATAGTTGTTTATTTTGTGATGCTCCACTCACCTCCAGCCATATCATGGTTGAAGTAATTAATACTTAACGGATTTTTCCAAAATGACAAAACTGCAATTAATTATAGCAATCAAACCAGAACCACGGAGCACATAATTAAGATACTCATTTAGTGTAGATATTGCCTTTGATATTTCAATGTTCTCTATTTAACTTGATAGTCACTTGAGAAAGTATGTTCTCCGTAATAGTTATCACTATATGCATTAAGTACTCGATGTGGGTTGTTAAATATACGTATAGGCTTCAAACTTGAGGGCCTCAGATAGTTACCTTCGCTTTAATTAATTGTTATTATTTGTTATGACTAGAAGTTTTGCCCAAGTAGAATTCTCTTTGTCTTCCTTTTGATTTTCGTGAATACGATTTTTATGCTGCACATTGCTTGATTCAAAAAATTATATGTATCCTAATAATTATATATTATATTATGTCTTTTGTAGCTGGTAGTTGTAATGGTTGCTGAATGAGAATTATGAAAAGAATGTGCAATAATCATATTTATTATTTATATTTGATTAATTAATTTACACAGTGAGTTATTAGAAACTCCGTATGCCACAGATGAAATTGTATTACGCGCCGAGTAGATGAGGATTATTTATTTTAAGTTATAGGAAATTGTAAAGGATCAGACTATATTTTCTGATAAATACAAGATTGTGTACAAGTTGGCAGCTATAAGTTTATTATGATGCTATCTTGTGCTTAATAATTTATTTTGTTACGAGAGTAGTGGTCCATGTAATACAGGATAAAAGTGATCAATATTGTAATAACATTTTAATTGGTATGTATTATCATATAACCGATAACAATAGGTTACTAGTTACATGTTGATGTTACCCAAAAGTAATCGCATAATTTTATACATTTTTCAAATATTTTGATTTAGTGTAGGCAAGTGAGTGTGTATATGAGATATTGCTTGTCAAGATTATTCATTAATATACAGGCAGGTATAAGCAACTGAAATGTATGTACAAAAAAACCTCGTGAATAAAATGTGATCGTGCTAAATAATTCTGCATGTTCATATACCTTCTAAATTTTATGATCAAGTAAATATCAGAGTCAATGTAACGGATTACTAAGATTACGATGAGATTACTACATGAACCAAGTTTATGTAAACAATATTAAATACCATACACCTACAAAAAGATCTATAGGGGTGTTCAGCAATCAGCATATTTTAAAAGGTATTAAATTGTATGTCGTATGGAATAATAATCAAATATACAAGTAAAATTAATGTTATTTGACTGCAAAAAGAAATTCATTTCAGATTGTTGCAAAACATTAATTTTTGGAGATTTATTACTACTCCATGGCTACACATTCAACATTATGTCTTACATATAACATGTAGGCATGTACTTAAATCGTATTGTAGTAATCATTAAGTCCAAGCCCCACAGTGAGCGTACTGTAGAGCAAACCGAAAGTGAAGCCTGGCAAGGATAAAGCTGTCATTTGTTTGCATGCAAAATTTATCCTTGCCAGGCTTCACTTTCGGTTGCCTCTACAGTACTTGTAATAGGCGAATTTTACTAAAAAAGTATCGATATATGAAATGACGCCAGTTGCAAATAAACAAAGTGCAAAGTATTATAATACGCATCCTGCGACGGTAAATAAATAACGCCGTAAAATACAATCAGTCTCGAACACAGAAACAGGTCATATTCTATACACACGTACATATAAGTTTTAAGGAAGTAATAAGTGTATTATTAGGAAATTTTTTCAATATATTCTTACAATGATTTTTTGCCTATCAGGCGCAAAGTTGTTTGTGATTGGTTAAACCCCTTTTCTAATTTGGCACGAAGTTTTTGTAAGTCAGCTTTCCTGATTTCTGACTTGTCCAATGCACCCTCATTATTAGTCTTGCCAGGTAGCCTTGAAGGACCCTGAATATTTGAGGGCCACTGAACGGGACTATCTTTTGCTTTGGTGCGTTCAGTAATGACTTGCAGCGAAGGAGGGTTCTTCATTAGTTCACCTTGACCTTTGACTTTCCTATCCTTCTCCTTGGTGGCACGGATTGCATCCGAACTGTAGTGCTTCAAAGTTTCTTGTAAGTAAATTCTAAATTTGGTTTTATCTCCTTTTTCCCATTGATTTGGGATAAACATTCCATCGTCTCGGATCTTGACTGTAGATGGTAGAAGGTGATTATTGATTGGTGGAGGAAGTATTCGTTTTCTAAATATGAAATAAGAGTTAATAATAATTAGAGATTGTTATATTAATATATTAAGCATCCCAGCAACTATCTCAGTCAGCGGACATACTATTAATAAACACCCCTAGGAAGTTGATTAACTTCCCTACAAAAGATTCTTATTAACTCCCTATGGAGGTATATTAACATCCCAGGAGTGCTGGGGAGTTAATCAACACCCCAGGTAGGTAAATCAACTACCTTCATCGCGCCTGCGCGGTGCACCAATCAGGGATCAGGTTCACCGAGCGCAATTTTCACAATTTTCGAGAGTAAAAACTATTTTCTATGTTTTGTAGATGAAACTTTGAAATCGTAGATGAAACTTGTGAGTAATTGAATTTTAATTATTTTTTATCGCGATGAGAGATGTTGATTTACCTACCCGGGATCTGTATTAACTTCCCTGCACATCAGGTATGTAAATATAATCCCCGAGGATGTAAATATACCTCCACAGGAAGTTAATTAGAATCTTTTGTAGGGAAGTTAATCAACTTCCTAGGGGTGTTTATTAATAGTATGTCCTCTGACTGTATCTGTTTTTAATTATGACATCGAAATATTTTTAGCGGCTGAGTCACAAATATCCCTCTATACAGAACGATAATGATAACTATGAATAATAAAACAATCTAAACACATACTCTTTCAAGTTATCTTCGTCACAGCTGCTACAGATGATATCTTTGCAACGTTTACATGTGTACGCCGAAATATGCTTTCCACAAACACACTGGATTGGAGTACTGTCGCATTCATGATCGCACATCTGTGGGCACAGCCTCTTCAAGTACTCTTGATCGGAGACGTTGATGCTCCTACTAGGGTCAAACGGAACGTCCCATTCTACTCCAGGTTCAGTATCCCAGAAAGATACTTGCTGCCGTCGATCGTGAAAATTTGTCATTTTTAACTACTAACCACCACTTATCCAGTCGTCGTCGTGTCAATGCAACCCAGTCAATGAAGTCACTATTATATCCACTCCACGTTGAAGCTAACACACTACTAACACAGAATAAAAATTAGCGAAGTCAGTCAACAGCCAACCCCACAGCCTGTAATGAAAAGGAGTAAAATATGTAAACAATCTTGGCTACCAATGAATACCTGCATAAATTAATAATGAAACTCAAAGCCCTAGTCTTAAAATCCAACATTCTAGAAATATACAGTTATTGCATTGTAAAGTATCGAAAATGTTTAACTCTTTTGGGGTCGGACACAAATGGCGCCATCAATATTGTGGGTTCTGGTTGAGTGAGGGTGGGCCACCTTGAAAAATATGTTAAAAATATCCATAGACGCAATGCTCAAGAGGTGGCGAAGGGGGGGATCCCAGAATTTGGCAAATTTGTGTGACGCCATTTTCGTGCGGTCCCTTATACACACGAGGCAGAGCGTTCTAAAGACAAATTAACGAAAGCCACATACCTTCTTTTGCCTTATATTGGCGTACTTCGTCGGTCCCTTATAGTCTGATAACTTTAGCGTGCAGGGGCGCTGCGTTCAAGCTTTTTATACAGGAAAAACAGATTGTCTATAAAAATGATGTCATCGGTAGACTTAATAGTAAATAAGTAATAGTAATTAATTTTTTTTTAAAGTAAAATAGGTGATAAAATCCTATACAGCGTGAAATCACAAGTTGTGACTTGTGACTCGCTAACAGTAGACAAAGCAAACCCTTGGCTTGTACTACATAGTATTCGTATATTATTCGCTTTCAAAATTGACGAGACATTTACTCTTTACTCATTCCTCATTAATAGTGGGACTAGTCAGGATAATAATAATTATGACGTCAATGATTTCTGTAGAAGATGCACACAAATCAAAGCTTATTAGAACTGCTATAAACATGCCAACATTGCGAACACTTAATTAAAGTAGGTACAATTAACGATATAGATAAGAACATACATAGTTTAGTTTTAGCTTGCCAAAAGCAAGACATTCTACTGATATAAAAAACAAATTCTGAAAACGGACCATATACAAAGCAAGAACAAGTGAATAAATGTTTTTTAAGCCTGCGTTAATTAATTACTAAACATACATAAACTGCTACGGTAGTTATCGATTTTGGCACTGGGCTTGGAATAGGATTCATTAAGGAATTATTTAAGCTGCTATATTTCTAAAACAAATGAGCAAAAGGTTCTTTTACAATCAAGGGCATTGGGAGGCGGGAGGTGTTTGCTTACATAATTTAGAATTTTCCTAGGTGTTTCATTTCAGTCCTTAAAGAACATGGACATGGGTACTATGTGGACAGCACTGAGAGTACTGATCATTATGTAGTTTTATGTAAATACAATGACTGGGTTTTCGACTCTGAGGATGTTATTAGTGAATTAACTTTTACTTTGATATTCAGCCGAAGAATTAACATAACTATGTACGACTGACTGAGAGTATAGTTTGTGCACTGTATCATCCAACACAGTAGGACTGACTAGTAAGCGATCGATCGTAAATGACGTCACGGGTAGGGTCAATGGGTCTACTTGGATATTGATGGCATCCCATGTTAAAGTTAGTCATTTACGCAATGGTGAAGCTAGTGACACGGGGGTTGTATAGGGTGAGGGTCCTAGAAATGGGAATATTTCGATGAAATCATTTATGGACGATGCCTCAGTAGTTGTATAAATAACAGGAGGTAAACTGTCATTATGTCATGAGAATAAGTACCTCTATGTGCTTTGCTAATATATCATCAAGTATGGAGCTATCAATTAAGGGAAGAAACGTTGAGGACATTGAATGTCAATAATTGTAGTAGTGCCTAAAATGGAATATGCTCGGAATGCATGTTTATAATAATTATAGGTGACTTACAAGTTAGTTGATTTTTTGATATTCGTATATTGTGTATGACCGCTTTTTTGGATTTTTGTACGAACAATAATTATTTTGGTATAGTTAAGACGGGATGGGTATATGCATAGTGTCGATGTCGGTATGGAGCACATTATATAGGTTTAATCAATATCTTGAGTCAGGTCAACCAGAACCAAGGGAGTACAGACAGCATTAAAAAATAAACGAGCTGATTTCCTCCACATTTAAGTACACGTGGATTTACTTAATGCAAATAATGTCAATTCTGTTACTTTTAGTACTTACGTCACCTCTTTTCTTAACGTTTACACTCCAACCTTCCTCCCTTTGTATTTATCAATGTCAAGTTGGCTTTATACCTTTACACTATCCATCATTCCATTTGGAAATCCTTAGGTCTCGTCACAAATAGCTATAAATATTGATATTCTATTACTAACTACAACGTCCTTACTTATGTCCCCCTTTATACGCCAATCAGTGAGAGATAGAAGCGGCGACCGGTGTTGGCTTGTAATTATTTATCTCCCTGCTTGTTATGGCTGAATTTAGTAAAGTTGAGTTTGTATCGCATCGGTCTCGGTCTTAGTTGGAACTTTGTATAATATATCGTCTGTAAAGAAACAAAATGGCCCAATGCCCATATCTAATTTAAGCTAGAATTAAAATGAGCTATAGGTATGTTAAAAGCACAAGAAGTGAGACAGACGATGGGTGCAATGTTGATAACGATGAGAGTTTTTGAAAATGCAAAATGTTCTATTTCCATGTTTTTTCAAAATTACAAAATGTTCTATTTCTCTGTTTTTGAAAAGTGCAGAAGGTTCTATTTCCATGTTTTTTCAAAATTGCAAAATGTTCTATTTCCCTGTTTTTTGAAAATTGCAAAATGTTCTATTTCTCTGTTTTTTGAAAAGTGCAATAGGTTCTGTTTCCTTGTTTTTTGAAAAGTGAAAAAGGTTCTATTTCCATGTTTTTTGAAAAGTGCAAAATGTTCTGTTTACATGCTTTTGAAAGGTGCAAAATGTTGTATTTGCATGTATTAGCAAACAACAAGCAGTCCTATACCTACTTGTTTTTCTAAAAGTGTAAAATGTCCTATTTACATGGTTGTGGAAATGTGCAAAATGTTCCGTTTCCAAGCTTTCAAGTATCATGTTTTAAATTTTGTTTTGTAGATATTGCATTTTGTATTTCGCTAACAATGGACACAGGTCATTTTGGTTCTTCACAAACGATATATCGTTGGTGAAGGATTAAATCCGTTTCCTTCCATTCTTCTCAAGAAACAAAACCGTGTCCTTTCAATTTTCTCTATAAGCAAAACCGCTTCCTTCCTTAGCAATATCGATGGAAGGAAACGGGTTTGCTTTTAGATGAAAGTGGAAAGACACGGATTTGCCTCTAGAGAATAATGGAAGTAAACGGATTTGATCCTTTACCGACGATATGTACTTTTATATATTTTTTCTACCTATTTACATAATTTGGTTCTCTATACATCTTGCATAGATTTTGTTGTGCATGGAGCTGGAGCTACAAGGTCAATCAAGGTAAACTAGATTATATAATTGGACCGTATGACAGTGTCAGTATCAATGCTGATAAGTAGCCAATACAGAAACACATGCATAATTTACATAAGAGTCATCATGGCTTTGTAATAAATTCCAAGTTATACAGTATTTGAACTATCGTGTCTCGTCTTAAAAATATAAATTGAGTATACTACCTTATATTCAGAATATGCTGCTTTTCCACTGATGCAAGTTTGTTCTCCTTTTTTTACAGCTAAATAATTGAACAATGGATAAATTCGGGTAAATAGTAAACACACGACTGTCATTCAATCAGCGAAAGAGCACAATAAATAAAGATTCTACATATCTACTAGTAAATGTGAGCTAAGCACGGTCACGGTTTTCGCGGTCTGCTCTTTTTATTACATTTACTATGAAACTCTATATAACCATGAGAAATTGGTAAACGGACATTTGCTACCCGGACATTTGCTACCCGGACATTTGCTACCCGGACATTTGCTACCCGGACATTTGCTACCCGGACATTAGCTACCCGGACATTAGCTACCCGGACATTTACTACCCAAACCCCAACCTAGGACATTTGCTACCCATGGCTAATGTAGAAATAAATTGCATAGACAATATTTATGAATGCACCACATGGCATCGTTGAAATAGTTTATTAATGTTATTATTGTTAATGATAAAACATGGTATAATTGTAGATGGTCGTTCAAAAATGATATTTAAAAGTTATATAGATATTATCTTTACAATTAATTGGTCTAATTAATATATCCTGCATATAGAAACTGATTGCTGTATAAATGTTAGAACCAGACAACAACAAGCCATTGCAGACACGCTGAATGATATTTGAAAATAATATGTACAATACCTTTACAATTAATTTGTCTAATTAATTTATCCTGCATATAGAATTCAGCGTAGAATGCATAGAAAAATTCAGCGAATTGTAATTTTTTTGTACATGGGTACAAAATATATTTACCTGTAAGAATTGTTTTTTCTGACATAATTATGGTAAAATGACAGTTTCTAGTTTAAGGGTTTACTTAGTATTTACTTCTTAGGTTGCGTTTTATACACTTTTACATTTAGACTCATATGGAGTTTTATTTATTTTATTAGGTTTAAGATTACGTTATAATTATATTGTTACCGTTTTTTGTATTTTAGTAACTATTGTATCGTTTCTGCAATGGCTTGTTCTTGTCTGGTTCTAACATTTATACAGCAATCAGTTTCTATATGCAGGGTATATTAATTAGACCAATTAATTGTAAAGATAATATCTATATAACTTTTAAATATCATTTTTGAACGACCATCTACAATTATACCATGTTTTATCATTAACAATAATAGCATTAATAAACTATTTCAACGATGCCATGCGGTGCATTCATAAATATTGTCTATGCAATTTATTCTACATTAGCCATGGGTAGCAAATGTCCTACATTTGGCCGTGGGTAGCAAATGTCCTAGGTTGGGGTTTGGGTAGCAAATGTCCGGGTAGCTAATGTCCGGGTAGCAAATTTCCGGGTAGCAAATGTCCGGGTAGCAAATGTCCGGGTAGCAAATGTCCTACAACCGAGAAATTGTTGTAGGACTCTCAAAAGTGTATGCACATTGCAAGGGTTAGATTTATGGAAATGGCAAGAGGCATCTAATATAGTGCTTAAGCCCAGTCCTGTAAAGTACCTACCTACTATCTACCTACATCGCATTGTGCAACTATACTATAGACAGCCTAAATCGGCGAATTAATGCTTTACATTTCACTTTGACTGGAAGAGATTCACGATCTCATAGAGCCCCAGCGTTTAGCTTCAGTTTAAAAAGTACGAAAGAAAGTTACCTACCTCTGCATTACAGAGGAATCGCCGGATATATTGGTAGGTACTTACAATTAGATATATCGAAAATTTCCCTATATCAGACTTTTGTAGCTGTTCGCTTGTAGTTTTTAGGAGCATTGCGATTTTCTTTCAGTAATCGCCACTAACATTACAAATGACACACATCTCATCGTCTGTAAAAAAAAATCAATTAAAAAACTACAAAGGTCGTCCTTCCTACAGTACAACTGCATAAAAATCCAAAAGCTTTTCTGTAATGAAATTTACCAGTACCAGTTAATCAATTTAGAACAATACTAATAACGATGATGATGAATGAATGTAACCTCCATTATAGTTCCGTCCATTATTGTTACTGGCATTGTTTTTGTTTTTGAACAGAAACTGTGAGAAGGCAGTCTGTATGCACCTATGGTGGAAAGTGCATAATAAAAATAAACAACTAAGGTATATGTACTCAACTGGGAGTAAAAATATGAAGACACGTACGACGTACAATCAAAGGCACACAGTGTGACACTCGAAGTTGACTTCATAAAAGCCATAAGATAGAAAGGCATCAACCATCACCTTTCGCTAATGCCTGTAGCGATGTTATCATCTAAAGTTATGCTGTATTGTAATGAGTGGGAAGTTGGGAAGTTGGTTGGGATGGCTTTATAGTTTATTGACAATTTTGACAGATGAAGGAGAAAGACAAGGGGACGAAAGGTCTATATAGTCTGCCTACTACTGGCACTGGCTATATGGAATGAGAATTTCTGTACACCTAAAAGGAAGGTCCCCGGTCCCCGGACCCCGTCCGGTCCGGGTCCCTGAATAGATAAATTGAATGTAGTGCACTGTAATGCTTTGATGTATGATGGTACTATGACAACGGTAATAGTACGGTAAAAGGAAAACTAAAAGTACACGACGAGAGAAATAGACGACATTGCATTGCAACGCAATACTGGTGCCCAACTTTCCTTATAGCCCGAGTGAAAACCCATCATATTTGTTTTCAATTCATATTTAAAATGGACAGGTTTTGGGAAGGATACCAAAATGGAATGGAGACAGTCAAAGGTAAGAGCCGACTGTGTACGCATTCATCAATTCCTTCGGTCCTGAACTACACACTCAAGTTAAGTGAAGTGAAGTGGCTGATGAGCTATATCAAGTGCATAATATATTTGCTTGCATTCAGGCGCGGATCCAGGGGTTGGGCAACAGGGCAGATGCCCATCCCAAAATGAATTTTTTAGCTTAGTCTAGCATATAATAATAATAATTTATTCGTTGAGTCGATTTGACCTCAACCCATACAACAATGGTTATTTACAATATGTTATGTACAGAAAATGATACAATATAGTATAACATATAAGGGACATTTAAACCAAGACGGCCAATTTATATCTACATATAAAGTGAAGGATCAAAATGATCCATATCCATTCTTTAGCTAGACATAAAATTCACTATCTACAAAACAATACTATATGTAGGTACCTACATATAGTATATTCCGCAATTTTAAAAAATCGTGTCACTGGAACATTTTGCACTTTTCAAAAATATGTAAATAGAACATTTTGCACTTTAAATTTAAAATTCTCCGCTTTCTTAAAACATGTAAATAGAACATTTCGCACTTTTTACCAGCATGCAAATAGAATATTTTTGAATCTTTCAAAAACTAGTGAATAGAACGTCTTGCACTTTTCGAAAAACATTTAAATGGAACATTTTACACTTTTCAAAAAACGTGTAAATGAAAAATTTTGCACTTTTCAAAAATTCGTAATTAGCATTCTTTAGCGCATCTTTCTCAGTATTTTTTCACATAGCTCACGTTTTAATTCTAGCTTAAATTATAGATATAGACCATTTTGATTCTTCACTCACGACCTTATGAATTGCCCACCCCAAAAAGTATTTCTAGATGCGCCCCTGCTTGTATACAAGTACGTACTGAATTTACTTACTTGGAGCTTTCACTGGAATTTTGGCTAAAATGAAACTACAGGTAGGTATGCATGGACTGAGATGTTTGCATGTCTGCGTGGTGTATGGATCTCCGCTAGAAATTGAGCAACACACTATAAGACCGAGAATGGAGTATACCGCCTTTCCTATAATTGCACACCCGCGTACTAATTAAATGCCGACCTCTCAGAACCGTGTACTATATAACAGACCCGTGTATTACATGTGTTGTGGGCTCGTGTACAGTCATATGATAATCGAGTTTTAATAGACGACTCTGCTATTTTAATTCCTATACCTCCCAAGCCCGTGTACTATTATGGACCCGTGTCCAATTATAGGAAGTACGGTACCTTCGGCACATTCGGGTGGACGTCGTTGTGGTGTGGTGTATAGTTAAGCATGGAGACAAACAATTGACAATTGAAGGGGAAGGGGGAGCCCAAAATTCCAAAACTCCAACTTAGTAGAGTGTCTCTCATACGACGAACGCAATCTCATTAAATTTTTATCCTCGTATAGGTGACCTCCACTGGATTCAATACGCTTCATTTCCCATTCAATACATTGTCCTATAATTTCCATTTCCAATATTTTCCCCTGTGGATCGTCTTTGTGCCTACCTACCGTTTCCAGGGGATAGCATGGATATGTTTTTCGGCTTTCGGTTATATAAACCACACCATTATTGAATGTTGAAGAGAGGAGTACAACTCCACAGGACTGAATGACTGAATGTAACATTTTAATACTGCGTGGCTTGTCCATTAACTGCTCCACAGTCCTCCGTCTTACATATTATAATATGAACTAGAAAAAACTCGGAAAACTGGGAATCCGAATCCGTTTAAGCAGGTTTAACTTCAGTAGAGGGACAGGATTCGGTTGGAATAGAAGTGGTCTGGTGTCAGTGTATTGTCCTATTGCCACAACTACAATTTACACTCCACAAGTTCCTGGACAAGTCCATATAACCGAAGTTCGGTGAATTATTTTCATGTTAAAACCTAAATTGAGCGTTGCCAGGTGAAGTTTCTCATTTTCAAATAAAAATTGTAAAATTTAAAGATCTATCACCATAATTTAAAAATTAAATTTAAAAAAGCCTTAATATTTAATTTTAAACTAAATAATTGAATTTTATTTTTTCAAAATAATATATGATTTTGTTCGTTACAAAAATACCTGATTTTAGTTTGCATGGTATGATTGAAGTCTGACGAACGTCGCGCTGGCTGCTGATAACCGACAGTACCGACACGGACGGACGACGACGACGACCGAAGTGTGGAATTCCTAACTCAAGAAAAGACTGATTCCATTCTTTCGTAATTCGCAATTCGTACTGATAATTTTTTGGTGATATAAAAAAATTTCAAACTTCTTTTCTGCTCTGTGTCTCTGTGATAAAATCTAAAGCCAAGAATCTAACAAAATTACATAAATATTGTTCCTCTACAACACACTGTGTAAGAGCTCGTTTGGAAGGGGAAAGTCAGTCTAATACGTAATAAGTACATACATGTGACCTTTGATCCTCCTCTGTATTTTCAAATTGAGATCCGAAATTCGTCGGCTAGTGAATTTATAAAAATTACTTAAAAACAGTAAACACAAAGAATGGAGTACAATGAGGAAGGCGCTGCGGATTTGAACGGGATGGAGAATCCACAAGGGACCTACGACGGATATGAGAACACGCAACCAAATGACTTCGGCAACAACTACGACCCGGGAATGGAGATGCAGGCGGTGAGCAATCCGTACGACTACACTGCGTATGAAGGTGAAGGTGCAATGCCAGGGGACAACGAAATGTCCATTGAGCCACGGATGGGCGAGCGGGATGTGGGTGATTATTTTGGTAATTCCTCAGAGGTCATTGAGAAGTTGGAGCAAACGTTGGCTGTCATCAAACCGGAAGCGATGCAACATTCGGATGAAATCATTACCTTAATACGTCGTGAAGGACTCGCTGTTTTGAAGGTACTAACTAACCTATCTACCTAAGTAACTAGCTATTTATTTGTATTTTTAGCTTCTAAGCGCAGTGTAGTGTAGTCCAGCAAAATGTTTTATTTTATTTCTTAGTGGCATGATTTAGGAACTGACGACAAAATTTGGTAAATATGAATTTTCTCATAATGAACATGCTCAAAACCCTCGCCGTGATTTGTATTTATAAAACATTAGTTTGGCCACTTAGGTCAGGCGCGTTCAACTGACTGCAGAACAAGCGTCCCAGTTTTTTCAAGATATGTACGAGACCCCGGGATTCTCCGAAGCTGTTTCCCATCTTTACAGTGGTCCTATCTTGGCAATGGTCCTCTCAGGCCCTGCTGCAATTATTCACTGGAAGAATCTCATTGGTCCACCCGGATATCAAGATCGGTGCGAAAAACCGACGTGCTTCCGGGCAAGATTCGGCACACCGGACAGTGATGTTAAAAATGGACTTCATGGATCCTCATCCGAGGCAGATGCGTTGAGAGAGCTTCATTTCTTTTTTCCTGAGTGTAAGTTTTGTTTACAATTAGTTATTTTATTATGTTGATATTTGTTTGGAATTAATAACTGCACAAATAAAATATGTATTCCTAATAATTTGATATATCTTGAGCGCAGTGGTCGTGGAGCCCATTATTGCTGACAACTTGGCTTCGTACTACCTCAATGAAAACGTTCACCCCGTCCTCACCATTGGTCTGTCCAAGTTAGTTCGTGAGCGTCCAGATGATCCAGTGATGTGGTTAGCAGACTGGCTACTGGCCAATAATCCCAATAAACCAAAAGAATTCGGAAGGAATGGGTGCCAGTGAGTAGGAATCTAGGAGTCGTGAGCCAAGTTCAAGGAGCAGAGAGCAACAATCTTGAATCTTTTATCGGAATCTTTCCAATTAATAATTCATATGTCATCTTGTATTATCTGTATACTCAACACGTATTTCGGTATTTCTATAGAGTTTTGTCCGTGATTAGCGTATATATAATATTTACCGTTCTGTTTCTCCATTGATGTGCTCTGCACCCAACAGATATGACAGCGTCTTGTTATTCTTTGACATGCCCCAGGTAAATGTGTCACATTATAAGGTGTGCTTAAATGAATAATATCAATATGCCTACAAAAATATAAATGACTGACTACTGTGTAACCTGTATCTGATTCTAATTAGCACCACACAAAAGTGCATCTTTTTGCTAAAGAAAAAATATGCATGTAACTTATTCAAGTACAGAGTGAAGGGGAGTAAAACATTTTATGAAAAGGTATTGTCTAGATAACTATGCTAAATTACTTCACTTCCCAAACTAGTCAATTATTATTGATGTATAATTTTATTTATGGTGATATTATTTAAAAAATATTAATCAGTCTAATGGACTGGTGCTGGTGTAATGAACTGTAAGAATACAATAATTACTATAGAGGTTGAAAGTGTCTATTCACGTTCTGTCAAATATGCACATATTTTTACACTTTTGTCTTTTGAATTATGAATATTGCACCTTTAAATTGTGTATACTTGTTACTTTCTGACCTCACACTCACACGACTGTAAACTTGACGGTAAGTTAACGAGAATATTACGAAAATTTAGCTGCATTACGACAAGACGCAATTTGTTATTGTAAATACAAATAAGGTCACATTATAGGAAGCAGTAACAAGCACAATATAATTTTATTTATTCAAAAATGACAACAAATTACCATGTTGGATAGTAAATTATTTTATTATAATATAATATAATACTCTTGCCATTTCCTGGTGCTGTGAACATTGTGTTTAAGACTTATTGCATTCAAATAATTATACACTTGATATGTAATTACATAGGTAAGTACCTAACTAGATTCTAGATTATCTAGATGCTAAAAATTAATATATGTAGTTTTATTATGTACTGCTTACCTAGGTAAGGTACTTGGGACTCAACTTTAAGGTTGTAATTAAAACATAAATTTAAAGTTTATGTAAAAAGTAATTGGGGAGATACAAAATTCAAGCTAGGTACTGGTACTACATATCTTGATATATTGTCTTATTCAGCTAATAAATTTTCTCTTATTAATCATGTGTAATTAATTTCAAAAAATTATTATTCGTATTATTTTTGTAATCACTATACTTCACACAGATCAATCCAAAAATCATAAATAGGATAATTTGGATGACATCCTTTATGGACCATCTCGTAAGTAGACATACAGCTGTCTTTGTTTGGAGCTCATCAGTACTAGGTAGCATCCGCTTTGTGGCGCTAAATAACACGTATCTATAAATAAAATACTAAAACTAAATACTCTATAACTAGGTAATGGTGGCAATATTATGTTATGTAACTTTCAGCTTCTTACGCTTGTTACCAAAAGTACCGACTACTGATGTAGCCGAAGTCCAATGTAAACAGTGTTTATTATTCAGCGCTACACGTATCATTTTTGTAAATCATAGCTTTTTGTAAATATGCTTTGATTTTTTAAAGCAATGTCAAGTTGGCAATAGAGGAAGATTTGGGAATATTTTTTTGGTTATTTCAAGTAACTAAAATAGTGTTTGCAGAACAAATGACCATACCATAATATAGAAAAACATATTGCGTAAATCCTTCAAAAACGGTATAATCCAACTTTCAGATTAAATACTTTACAGAAAAATGCTTTGAATAACAAGCAAATATTTATAACGCAAGACAATCAATCTAATCAAAAAGTTGAAATGACACCTGATCTACTCTACTGAAAATGTAATGCCTTACTTCCTAAGTACTTGACATACGATTTCGCGATTGGTCGTTAATGAGAGCACTAAGCTTTACTTTGGCTTTGGAGCATTAAAGACGCCATGACAGCTCTTTGTTGTTCATTAAATTATGTAATACTTAATTGTACATTGACTAAGATGATTTATTAAGAATTAATAGACACGCTTTGGATATGTAATAAAATTACATATCCAAAGCTTGTCTATTAATTCTTAATCTGTCGAAATGAAATGAGATGATAATTAAATTACTGCAATTTCATTAACGCTGTGAGAGACAATAATGGATAGGATTACAGGATGTGACTTCGTATCAGCTTTTCATACAGAGGATTCGTAATAAATTAATAGTTCATTTCATTACGTTAGGGATTGTCCGCAAATGACGCCAGGGAAAAATCCCCACTGTTAGAGCCCTATGACCCCCGTACATCAGCTTTACCATTCCGTAAATATCTAGGTTTAACATAGCGTGTCATCAGTGCCCAAGTAGACCCAGTGACTCTACCAGTGACATTATTTCTGGACGATCCCTTGCCAAATTGAATGTGAAATTGAGATGTACCTACATAATTTTCACTTTGCGCTCTCTACAATTATCATACGACTGCTCACAAGTTTCTCCGAATTTTTGCACGTAAATATATTACGAATCATTAAAAATATAGCATGTTTTTCTTGGAAGCCTCCTAGAACCTCAAAATGCCCCAAGTGCCTTTAAGGTGATCAATTAGCTAAAAATGCATTGAAATTATATGAAAAGTCGTGCCCTAATTAATGGTAACATATATTTGAGAAAACGCTGAAAACTTTTATAATTTTCCAAATCCAACGTGTTCAAAGAACGGAACTGAAAGTACAAGTGGCTGTAGCTGTAGCACCATCAGGGACATAGATTTTTAAAGGCAGTAGGGTTTGAACAACGACTAGCGATCACCATTAGGGCGTAATAACAATTAAGGCGGCCTCTGAAACTTCTCTAAAAATTTAATTCATTATAATCAGGAATCAACATTTTCGAAATTTTGCCTTCAGAAAACTGTAGTATTCGTAAGCAGAAGGTAGTGGCAACTCCGATTTGGTCCTTCTGTATGTTGTGGAACTCTGGATACTCTGGAACTGCGGGTGCATTGGCGTTAGTTGTGATTGTGATAGAGCGGAAGATGTAGGAGGATAGCTGACAGGGAGAAGAAGACTACGAGAGAGAGAGAGAAGATTGTCATTGTCGGCCGTGTCTTCCCTGCTTCTGGGTTGGAAAAAGATGAGGCTGCAGCCCTGAATCTCGAACGCCCTACGCTACTTCACTCATACCTTTCTCCATAGCTGCCAGTCCACATGTGACGTTCGAGATGTGAAGTCACTTTTGTGCCTCATCAGTGTGTTCAGCAAGTATTCCTCCCAGCCAGTCAGTCAGTGTAAAACTCTTCACTCATTCTAATTTTTTAATCAGTCGTTTTCGTTTTCGTTTAGTAAAAAGCATAATGGGTGTTCACCAATACAGACGCATATCGTAGATATGTTCTTAACTGTTTTAGGCTTGTGTGTCAAGATCCTCTGAAGCTATAGTGAAAAAAATGTGGGTTCAGTTCAGAGCATTGAGACCACAATTTTGGAGATGAAACATTTGTGAGAAACCGAATCCTAATATCTTCAACGAATTTTCAGTATTATCATGCCGTTTTTGAAAGGTTACATTTTTGTTTGTATTTTACGTCTTTTGTTAGTCAATTTCTTCGTCGTCTACTTACTTATAGCTCAAGTCAAGGAAATTAGTTGTGTCTTTGTTAATTCAGTTCTGTATTTTATTGAAGTACAGCCTTTAAAAAACTTTCATTAATTTATTTCAGCTCGATCAGCATCCATCCAAGAACCTCCTCAAAAGAAGCAGCTAAATGGGTTCAGTTCCAAGCTGAAACAACCATTTTGGAGATCGAGATCAAAGAACTCTATTGGAAGTGAAAGTCAAGGTAGTATCAGTACAATTAGTGGTCTCGGCGGCTTCCCAACTTTCACACCTGACTCATCCCTGTCCATCTACACGAATTCTTTGGACAGTGACTGCTCCGCTTCATCAACAACTTCCAACTCTAATCAAGTCTCACCGAGTCAAAACTCACTTCCTAAAAAAATGAAGAAACCGAATAGTTTAGCACTTGATGATCAAATTTCAAGTTTTAGCTACAGCAATGACTGCGAGCGCTATGCTGCTAATATGTACTACGATGTGGGGAGCTCAAATTCATTTGAATGGCGGGTTCCCATCGGTGTGGGCACAATTGATCGCTCCATAAATACTTCCGTTCCGTTGACTCCACCATTTGAGGAGGACGATGGAGTCCACTCGTACTACAATAATAATACATTTAGCACATTTCCCAATCCTCGTCGTCATTCAGTTGCCTACTCCAGCTACTCCTCGTCACTCACGTCCAGGGGGAGCAGTACAAAGCAGGAGGAGATGATTGAGCTCGTCCCGCTCACCTGTGATCTAGGTCCAGACGGCTATTTAACTCCCATTAGCGCCAATTCAAAAAAACCTAAAACAATTGTCCCACAACAACAACAACAACAACAACAACAACAACAACGTCCTTCCAATTCGAAACAAAAAAGTATTTATATAAATGATTCCCAATCTGTCCTGTACACAAATGAAGTGGTTCGTGTTGAAGTTCACACGTCGGGTCCTCCTGACAATTCCGGGGCTCGCTCTAAATTAGAATCATCTTTGGGATCTTCATCGAAAGACAGTCATCGGCAGCAGGCATCGAATGATTCCGACTCGGCCACAACTATTGTTCAAACGACGACGACGACGGACCAAGCTCAGAGCAGCAATGACAAAGCTCTTCCGCTCTACATGAGCCGGATCTTGTTGACGTCATCAGATTGTGAACCCTTCTGCTCATTATGTGCCACTTCAGCTGCTATAACAGCATCCAGTAAGTGAAACTAAATCTGACTTCCCTAAAAAATAATGTTGTCTGTGACTAACACTGTCAGGCTGTTTATTTTTAATTCCTTTTTTTTAATGCTAAACAATGACTCACTGGGTACTTCCACACGACAGCTTTCGGGTAAGTGGAAAGGAAGAAATATTGGACATTTCAAAATATGTATAACTTATGCTCATGAAATTAAATAAGTGCATTACCTTTTGTTTACCTATACCTACTGATATCACACCGGCTCTTATAAAGTGCCTATTGGTACACTTTAATCTGATAATCCTGCTTTCATTCCTTAAAGGGTCTCCTCGAGTATTAACTTAGGCACATAAGATAGATGCATAATTTGTAGGTGTAGGTAAAAAGGTAAACAAACAATGGGCTTTGTTTACAGTATTTTGGATACTTCAATCAATAGTAAAGATAGTTGTTGAAAAAATCTACCTACACCGTGGTAACTAGTGACTTCTTCATTTGCATTTTCCCTCCAAGAACTAAATAGTTACTTAAAGAAAGGAGCTGAAACAAAAAGTCACCATCACATCACATTATGGCAGTTGAGTTACTCTTTAAAGCAAACCCCATGTCCCCTTCAAAAAGTACAAAGATGCCTTTATTCTTGGGCATTTAGCTGTGTCGTCTCAGCTTCCCTAACTTGAGAGGTTCAGGCCGGATGTACAGTGCGCAGTATATTAGTCCAGGCCCCAAAGACGGATTAGGCTATAGAAGACGGGTATGCTCCCACAACTCGTGCCTTGTCGTTTTTGTAATGGTTAAGCATTCCAGTACCAGTACCAGCACCAGAACCAGACACAACTAGATACATAGAATAGTAAGAGACCGAATTGTTATAGGACACAGTACTTTACTTATCTGTTTTGCACCTCAGTGATTTTTTCACCTAATCCGAAATTGTGTTTGAGTAGCCCTCGAAACGAAGCTTCGGAGGCTAATAAAAAAAATCTCAGTGACAGTGTAGTCAACTGTTTGATTCCTGGATAATTGTCTATACTGTCTTATCCCGAGACTCTGGTACAAAAACAACTGGAAGGAGGCCTTCGGAGCCCAAAAACAATAGTAGCTTTTATTATGCTCTCCACTAAATGCTAAATGAGAATGGTATTAAAACTCTGGATGTGCCTCTGCTTGAGTCTTCATTTTCCCTTTCGAGCAGTGTGCAGTAGTAAGGAAATTTATACGATCTATTCCCGAAGAAGAGGGGCAATTTATATTTTAGGAGCCATCCGAGGACCTATACGGATGGATGTGAATTGGTTTTTTTGGGGCACTAAGTTAATTTTATGAGCTCACGTGGAGAAGGGCTTTGGGTCAAACTTGGGCTTAAAACAATGCACTACAGATTATTAACACTAGTAGCCAGTCCAGAACCATATAGGAGGATAAAAACAATGATTTGTCTTAACTGAAGCTGTCGCACAGAGTCGACGGACTGTTCTCATTTTGAAAATGAGAATATAGAGAAAGAGAGAAGTCAAAGTTGAGTGAAGGGAATGTTGAGAGTGGGCTGTGGCTATACATCTGGAGAAGGTATAGAGGTTAAGATAGCCATCCCCGGGTGTGCGAGACGCTGTTTTACACGTGCTTATAGTTTGCTGCTCCTGTCAGTCACATGCAGCTGCTCACTTTCGAAAGTCTTTAAGAAGAACAGAGAAACTTTTAACAGTGCAAAACTTCTTATTTGGATTTTCTTCCAAATCGGTGGGTAACTAAACAACAGAGATTGAGATGAGAGACTCCACCGTATTACTGTCAACTGTAGATATTGTTTTTGTTTCTTTAACCTTCCCCTCTATACTACCCTCCATGTCTTGGAAACTTGGAGCTGGTTCTGGTTCTAGGTAGTGAATATATTCGGAGTAATGAAACACATTATGGTCAAATTTTCACAGGCGGCTCATAGTCATAACTGTCATCAAGTCTGTCCATCCATTTTTCATACTTACGGTTTGGGATTGTTGGCATACAATTTTAATATTGACTTCTTTGATCAATTTAAAACTTTTATAAATCAAATTTAAATTTGTACTCAACCATACCCGGCAACCTCGAATCTTCCCAGGGGGGTCTAAAAAAAGTAGACCTATCCCTTTAACATTGTGGACCTTCCGATTTGGGGGGGGGTCTAGAATTTACCATTGCGCAAAAAATTTCCAGAGGGGTCTGCCGATACAGCGCGATATAGACCCTTGCCAGGTATGTACTCAACCAATATAGCATTTTTGTTTTACTAAAAAAAATCTGGGGGATGGTTTCTCTAGCTGTCGGACTTGGGAAACACTTTTGTCAACTGTCAAAAATGGTTTTTGCCGGGCTGGAATTGGGAGCAATATTTGTATTCCAAGATCATTTTTAATGTTGGTTGTGTCCTTTAAGGAAATTTGTTGCATGAAAAAGGATTGGAGCTGGTTGGTTTTGTGGCGTGGTGGGATATATGTGACAGAGAGTTGTAGCTTCAGAACTACACCGAGGCAGAGACTACTTGCAGTTGTGGTCTTGACATGTTGTGTTGAATTGCTAAGAAAACATGGACGGAGCGTGGAAAAGAAACGGATGCTTTCTTAGATGCAATTTGATGGGAAGTTGGCTTACAGATTTGTTTGGCTCTCCACACGAGTAGTAGATGCATTATGTTGTACAAGGTAGTGGTATCCTTTCGTATCGTAGGTGTATAAGACGAGAGCGTCAGCCGTGATCATTGACACGGAGTCACATATAGAAACCTATAGGTACACAGAGGACTGACTACAGGAGATAGTCTCTAAGAGACAGCAACTCTTCCATCTACTTATTACAAGATTCTTGACTAATGTCTTGAGATAATGTTCGGATAGTCTGTCGTAGCTGGAGATAAGGCAAAACACACGGATCTTCGATTTTGATTCAGGAGCTTGTCTTCTCTGCAGTCGCTCATGTTCGTTAGTTCCAAATGTAATAACTAAGAATAGGAGTAGGTAGATAGGTAGGTACTTATTTTACAAATCATGTGCTGACGATGAGAGTGGCAAGATAAAATCTACAGATAGTCTCTCTCTCTCTCTGACTTTAACATCACGTTGACTGCTCCAGACTCATCCTCGCAGTCGCTTCGCCTTCTCTCGATCAGTCCGCATGTTGTTGTTTTTTTGCTGCCCATATCTGGCTGCTGCGGTTGTACAGTTTGGATTGGGAGATCGGTTGAAGGATTCAAAGCTAACTGTGTACATAGATAAAAATAATACAGAGAGACTGCTTAATCAGCGCGTGGTATTTTGTCACCTCAGACATTACAAACAGAAAAATGTTATTCTAACATGACGAGGAGGCATGTAGCTACATGTGCCGAGGCCTCAAAACGGCAACAGCAACGGCAACGGAAGGTAAGTCAGAGTGTTGAGGAGAAGGGGGGACACAGAAATGCGGAGATGAGAAAGACAGTCAGCTGAAAAGTAAAAATCCTCCAAGTCAGCTGGATGAAATTCAGCTCGTCGAGATCCAGTTGTACAGTTTAGAAGAGAGACTGGAAGCTATGAACTTATAACTGACAGACAAACTGACTGCTCGTGCTGCACTCATCTTCACTCTCTCTCACTGAACAGGATATTATGTTTGAGTCTCGATCTTCGGAGTAGGGAGACCTTTGTCTCCATGTGAAGAGAGACTCTCAGTCAGAGTGAAAAAAGAAAGGGGAAATTGTACTATAGTTATAGTAAGGGAGAAGAAGACGAAGATGAAGTACATAGAAGAAGAAAAAAAACCGGAAAGGGAAGACTACTTGATGTACATCGCTCCAAAAATGACTCAGGTTCCACATAATGAATGAATATCTGGTTTTCGCTTGTGCTCAATCTGCATCTGAGTGAGGGGCTAGGTATTTTTGAAGAAAATAGAAACAATTCGTCCATATACTACTATAGACTCCAATCTTCCCTTCTTTTCTCAACATATGACAAACCTTTATAATAAATTTTAAATCTTTTCCATAGTCATACCTTGTGTCATTTCCTTGTCTTCGTCCTCCTCTATTGTTCTTCCGGAGCTTGTGATAGATTGATAAATAGGGATTTGTTCCACTCGTTGATGGTCCTGTGGATGCTCTCAGCCCTTACAACTCACAACCACTTCATCATACATCTGAATCCATAAAATTATTGTTGTACATGCAATTCTGCCCATAAAACATTGATCCTTATTAGAACTTTGGCGCAGTTACTATGTAGACTCATTTGGCATTACGGCTATGCTATGTGGGAGTGGTGCTATGGGGGACTTTTAACGTACCTACCTACCTATAGTCATGGAAATACATGTATGTTATTGTTTTCAATTTGAAATATTTAATGATTTGCAATAATTATTTTTATTGCTTGTCCTGTCTTGACTTCCGATTCGGAGAGCGGTGCCTGTAGCCGCCTAGAGATGCAATGCATACTCAGGAGGAACATGTTAAATTTTGTTATTATTATGCATTTGCTTGCTGTGGAAATACACATTTTTTGAGCCAGTGAAAGACATAGGAAGTGTAGCCACATAGAGCCAGATCCAGATCCAACTACTTGAACACATCTCATCCACACATGTCCGACGTCCCGTATTTAAATGTGTATTGATAAGACAGGCGCGAAATTATTGGTATTGGGATAGCGTAAAAAAATGACGACTACTACTACCCCGTAACCGTCACTACTACTACTACTTGTAAAAAAACTAACTTTAGGTTTGGTGGATTGCATTGCATTACATTGCATATTGCATTGGAATGGGTCCTTACATATAATATTCTCTCAAGCGCTCCATGGAAGGGGTAATTTTTTGCGTCAATATATTTGTATGTCGAGTGAAATGCTCTTGTTGAAGTCTATAAACGTTTATTTATGGAACCATTTCAGTTGCATAGCTTTGCAATATTATTAGTCTTTCCAATTCGTCTGACATGGGCTCTCCTTCTCCTTTTCCTACACTCCACTCGCACTCTACTCTCCGTGCTCAGTCATTCAGTGCGTAATGATTTCCTGGCTACACACATTACAACCAAGAATTACTTAATCTTTGATGGTTTGTTCATTTCGTTGTTCATATGTCACAGAAGCTAACGTCATTATATGTTGTAAGGAAATGTGTAATGACTATAAGTAATAGGCGCCCATGTAGTTCCACATCACATGATAAACGCTTTAGGGAAAATGTGTGTGCTTTCAGACTTTCAGAATATGAGAATTTTTTTTTGAAGATTTACTTTATTCTTCTTTTTTTTGTTCATTTAAAAATAAGTTTTACTTGAGTTTTGACATTTTATTTCCTATAGTTTACACAGGTATTTATTTCCATGCTTAATTCCATTGCTGGAACTTGATCCTGCGTGTGGATTACATAAGTTCCATTATTATTATCCGATTCGGATTAGATGCATTTAAATTTCCAAGCTTATTTTTACTCATCCCACACTCACGACTTCCCATAAGTGCAGTCGGTAATAATAAGTGAGCTATGCATTCTGCACTGTTTACCTACGCTCACTCCCTCCTATGGTGCGTAGGGCGGGCATTATATACGGGAACCGGGACTTCCGTATACAGAATTTAGCTTTCTACTCGAATGAAGCGTGGTGCTGGTGCTGAAAAGCTTAACTTGGGAAGATAAAATATCTTGCATTCATCTTTGAGAATACTTTACAACATTCTTGATTGTTATTGCTTGCCGTTTGTTGTCTGCGCTGATAGGGTGACATTTTCGGAATCAGGGATATAAGTAGCATTTAACAGGGCAGGAAAATTCAATTTGTTGTATTTTCCCTCCTGATTACTTCCTTCCTCTCTCTCTCTCTCAAGAAGCAGTCTAAAGGGTTCTTCTGCTAAGCCTCCCTTCATGCTAAATGCTCCAAGGTGGTGAAGAGGAAGTTGAGCGGACGCCGAAGCGGAAATGCGTAAGATCGGAAATAATTAATACCTGCTTGTGTCGAGTACAAATGTAACTTGTACCGAGCGATGTCGGTGCAGATGCATATTCCGTGGAATTCCTGCATAAAAACAGTCGACAGACGCTCTCAGTCGTTGATTTAGCATACAAAATAATGTTCTGTTTTATAAATGCAGGCATGTGAGCTAGACAACGCATGTTTAAAATTTCCTGTGCGCCTTTTAAAGGTTGATGATTTTTATTTTTAGCATTATTGAGTCCTTTCGCTGGTCTGGTCTGCCTGGTCCTGGTCTAGCCATGGTCATGGTTCTAGGCAAATTAACTAGCCTTTAAAAATTCCCAATAGTTGTTATACGTCAACAAGCACGATTTTATCACTGTCTAATGGTGTGATTGCCCGACCGACATGCTCTAAACTATTTGCTTTGATTAATCATTGGCAGGGGAAGGCTTAAAAATTGTATAGCATAGCGGTGCGTGAACAGTTTTTTAAAAGTCAAATCTGACTGAGACTATACCACCTACTTTTGAAGTATTTTACTGTATAGAATTGGGGTTTGTGTGCGGAAGCCCAAAGTCAACGTGACTGTCGAGTCGGAGTAATCATACGGGAAATTAATGATAAATTTCTTGTAGGTGTGCTCTGAGAGTTCATATCATAATGCATTGACTTTTTGTGCGGTAGTTATTTAGATGGAATACCTACCAAAGTGAAAAAGGAAAGTGAGCATTTAGTATTAGTGCACAAACAAGCTTTTGAAGACTTGCGATGGGGCGTATTGTAAATGGGTGTTTCACCTCTGCCGAGGTATCCATGTGAACTCCGAGAGCTCTGCTTGATGAAAACTCACGAATAAAAAATCCAACAACGGCATATAACGGCAACGGCAACGCCAACATTCTATTTGATAAAAATTTGTCCGTCTAAAAATAAGCGGAGACTGAATAAATGGGTGATTATTTACATTTAGCTGACTGACTATATAGTGAGACCTGAACACAATGCAGTGCTATGAGAAGATGTGTGATAGGAGTCCTCTCGTGAAATGGAGAAATGAAGGCTGGAAAGAAAAACGAGAGCAACAGGTTGTTTTTCTCAAGGGCTTCAAGCTCCGGTTCCTTGTCGGGGTTCAAAGATTCTATTAACTATATTATTTCCCATTCCCATACATTCACTACTTTTGTGCTTCTTGGTATTGGGAATTGGGAATTGGGATCCGGAGCTGGGTGTATTGGAGGTAGTGGGTAGGTGCTCATTATGGTCAAGCATCCATATGTTCCTTGTGTAGAACAGCGTAGAAGTTTGTGTTTAGGGACAAGCAGAAAATAATATAAATGTTACTCTATACTTCTCACCAACTTTAGGCCCACGTCAAATGTCCATGTTTTACACTACTTACTCAAGGGAGAACTTAACAATTAACAGAATATTATCTGTTAGCTCACATACATTATGTTTTCTAGTCAGTAAACCAGCTTTGTCTACTACTAGCATTGTCATATTGAAATACTGATAGTAAAATTACCAACTCTAGACACTGTAGAAATAGAACTAGATAGAAATAGATAACCAATGCATACTTACTTATTACTGCGCCTACTTATAGAACCTGCAACTATTTTTGAGGGCGGAAATTAAGATTCTCGCATGTTGAACGAAGAAAAGAATTAATGTGAGCAATAAAGTCTTTCTATAATGCACCGAAACCATTATATATACATAGTAAGGCGTAAATCCATAAATTAAGAATTCCCCCCCAAAAAAAGTCTAGGAAACATTTAGAAAATAACCTGTTTTCCTATATACATATTATGTAGGTTCACAAAAGCCTAGCGTACCATTTTAAAATCCCCGAATTGTCCGAGTGAGACCTTTGAGCCCCATTTATTTCGTTCCGCCTCTTATTTTGGAGACATTCAGGTCCCCAAAAAAATAAAAGCTATATAGTAAATTGAGGAAAGAGATGTGGTATGCATTTGGGACTCGCTCTTGGCTCTCTCACATATATCATAAATTGTCGATAATTTTAAATTTTAAGTAGTTTTTGTGTGGACACTTTGAAGAAGGCTGTTATGTTAGTTGGGCTAATGGTTAATAGTTGGAAATTTCAAAATTTTAATTAAAATATCCCTGTAAAAATTCGGTAAAATCAAGCTCAAACTACAGCTGAACTGATGTGCCACAAAATATTCCAAGTGTGAGATCACATCATGTGGATCATCATTATTATTATACTCACTCACTTCCCTATGGTTCGGAGCATTTCCTGTGTCTTTGACTGTGGCGTCTGTTCTGTACAGAATGAAGATTCATAGTTTCATACAGGATCATAGGTACTTCTGGTGTCTTAAGGATTTTTTGGAGCAGGATGCAAGCTATAGTTTTTGCATCAAGATTGTCTTTGTACTATTGTAGACCCGAGATTTACCGGAATCATGAAATGATGACGTGAGTGTCAAGTACATATGTTGTTCCTGTCCTAAAGCAACATTAGCATCTGACTGACTACTCACTGATAGTCAGCTCATATGTGTTTAGCCTGAGGTGGGAGCGTCTAAACATTTGTTTAGTTTTCAGAAGTTTTTTTATACAAATTTTGAGGGTAGCTTACATAAACTGACAGATCACATCACGGGTACTGGTACGGGTTGGATTCGGATTTGGATTTGGATTTGGAGGCGGGTTGAAGTTGGTTCGAACTGAAAATGACTAACTTCTTGTGGGCATTTTCTCTTGTGTTTGATCGGCAGATATTCGGGTGTTGTTGCGTGCGGAGGTTGTATTATTCACAGTCACATTTTGCTTTCTATGCATCCATGAGCGAGATTCTAAATCACATAAAATGGTTTATAAGCCAAGAGTCATAAGTTGATATGCATCATGTCACGTACAGATATTATGCATGCATTAGGGACTTCCCTCTCCTCACGTGGATAATAGAGTCAAGAGTCAGAGATATGTGTATAGTATTTATAATTATATATTTCCATATAGGCTCAAGAAATACAGAGTGATGATGAGACGAGAATAGAAGAGACGACGCGTAGGGAAAATTCTACGAAGATCGAGACCGAGAGCCGGCTTTTTGACGAAACTGTAAGCGAGCATCTTTTTCTGTTGATGAAGACTCGGAGAGTTTTCGTTTCCCGTATCTGGTTTCACCAACACATTTTAGATTCTTTCTAATGCTGTGTGTACTGTAGGTAGGTAGGTATAGGCATAGGTACCTTTAAGGCTCTGCACAGTCGACTTCTACTTCATCTACTTCTACTCCTCACTTCCATGTGGAGATCATAGATTACGTGTAGATTTTCTTGTAGGTGCCTATTTACGTTGGTGATTCCATTCCGTGGCATGGGTGTCTCTGTTTTTTTAAAGAAGAGATTCATTTAGAGTTTGTGTAGATTGTATTGTGGAGCTGGTTGGTGCCCTATGTTCAGATCCCTGTAGAACTACACACATACAACTAGTGTCCGATTCGTCTATTTTTTAGAATCATTCCTTTCCCCTATACATTTTTTAAGTAGGTACATAATAGCGTGTACATACGGTGTAGCCATGCATATAATTATAAAACATACATACACATAGGATATACGCAGTACACTTTTTTTGTATCACTTTCGAATTTCGGTTTTGATTTCATTAAAGACGCGAAGTTAACTTGAACGAAAAGCTGTAAATAATTATTACAAAAGAATGCGTTGTTGGTAGTCGCTGAAGTTGTATCCCGTTTGCCTATTTTTATATTTGCATAGTTTACGAATCAGAATCAGAAAATGGCTGTAAATGTAATGCAATATGGGTTTAAGGATTCCGAACACGACAACGACAACCCGACACTTACAAATCAGATAAGTTTTAGTTCTGTTTCTCTGCATTCTGACGAGGAGATTCTGAGATTTTGACTTTGCGTTCACGCGTGGTTCGTACGTAGTTTGTATTTTTATAGAGGGGCATAATATGTAGGTACATAAGGTATTTTAACGTACGTAGTACTTTATTTTATGGAGACTCAAAACAAAAACGAGCAGATGAGAGATCTGCAATTGTGCATCTTTCAAACTTGCAACAACGGGGGCTGTCCGTTAAAAAATGAAAATAAACTTGTAGTATAGTTAGTGGAGGATTAAAAATATGGGATTATCCGTATCAGTCATATTATTCCATCTCAAACTGGGACTGGGACTGGGAGCAGATGACCGTAGGGATATATGTATATGCAAAAAAAATAGATGATGGTAAGTTTGTAGTTATGGAGCAGAGGTTATGTTATGATACAGTTTGTTGTTTCAAGTCCTCTCCATTCATGTTCATGTGTTTGATGGTCTGGCTTTGCCTATGAACCTCAGGACGACTTAAAATATTGGATCGGGACTGGGACTGGTACCGGAGCTGCTGCTGCTAGAGACAGAGGCTGGAAATTTGAACAGGCTTCTGTTTTCTATGTTTGGAAACAGAGCTCCTCATCCGCGATGGGAAAGTATTAATGCATATATAATGAAAACAAAAATTTCGGAGTCTATGTACATTATGTCCCTATATTATGTATGTGGAGCGAAAAAAAACAGAGAGACAGACTATACTTACTCTCCATCCATAGATTTGTACGTTACCTACATAGACATTAGTAGGTCGTAAGAAATATTCAAAATAGATGCATGGGACTGAGAAATCACTCTTTTCCTTCATATTATGTATAGTATTTATATACTCGGGTAAAAGTAAAATACAGTTTTGGGATTTAGAACAGAACGCTGACCTTATAGTAAGTTGCCAGTTACAGCCCTGCTATATACCTGTAGTATAGGGTATAGGGGTCTCGCGTGCCTACTGTATAGATGAAATTATTCCATACATTTTTAACTTCACCATTCATTCCTTCCATGCATAATAGTCCCATAGTCTGAAATTATTGCATTTGCTGGGGACTCTGACACACACATAATCTCATGTCATATGAAGGAGCTGAAGCAACCTTTCACTCCAACTACAGTTTTAGCTTCATTCAGTTTCCATAGGCATTCATTTACACAATATTTTCTTGTTTAAATATAAATAATAGTTGACAACTATAAAACGCTATGATGAATATAACATTTGTGTAGGAAAAGTTACTATTAGAAAGACAATAAGGCCCCTTGGAAATTGGAGTTGGAAGCAGTGTTTATTACAATTGAAAGTAAAAGATATATTTTTTGATGATACTGGTGCACTGGTTATGTTATGATGGTGGGTCTGCTGTACTGCTGCTGCTGCTGGTTTTAGTTAAGACATATTATTCTGATAGCTTTTGGAGGAGCGTCCGCGTAGGAAAAGTCAATATACGCTATAGGCTGTCTGTCTGGCGGAGTATCTGCGGACATTTATTTATATATGTTAATATGTTGGGAGTAGATAAAGGGGAAGAGGAGCTTCTCTTGAGGAACACTGACAAGTTTTGTTTTCGACGGACATAAAACCTGTTGAACCAAAAGTTTGTTATCGGAGAAAGATTGAAGACAAGATGATGATGAGATGGGCTCATGTTCTTCATTCATGTATTTACAAGTATTTTTATGAATGGAATTTTAACCCTCGATCACTCTTTTTTTCCCATTCAAAAAGCATATGGGTAGGTACATAGTTGTATGATTTCATTTGAGCTTCGTCGTTGATTGAGATTGAGAGGGCTGTGTATGTACTTTGCCGACATTTCCAAATTTTAATACGAATAAATAGGATTCTACTCAAATATAATATATGTAAAGTAGATCGTTTAGATAGTTTTTATTTTAGATTCATTTTTATATTGTATTCGTGTAATTCTGCTTTTAGCTGGTGCTGAGCGGAAACCTGCAAGTCTGTATTAACATTAAGTAAAAGTATATATAATGTCAATCACTTTGTGGTGAGTCTTTGCATTCACATCTCACTCTTCTCCGTTGAGCGTTGACAAGTGACAGTTTTTCATATTCTGACATTCTCTTGACCCTATACCGTACAGTTTCTAAGGGCAAAAACTATAAGCCCACATTATATATGTAGACGATGTAAAAGTGTACATTTTACATGTTTTAATGGATCCGCGTAGACAATATTTATGTCCACATCTAAAATTCTAAAATTATGTTGGATTGCTGCTTGGAGATTTGACAGCGCTAAGGGGATTTTTTTTTTCTTTGGGTGACATTATGGCGGACTATAGGGACAAAACTCGGCTGCGTGTCAGTGACAGTAATTCCTATAATTTATTTCTTTTTGGTTTCTTGTGAAATAAATGTGTTCTACATTAGCTCGACACAGACTCCTCTCTCCACAATAACCTTGTGAAAAATGAGCAAGGAGCGTGAAGTTTTGTTGTTCTTGTTACGTGTGCCCACTTGACTATCTTCTAAAATACTTCCTTGGTTTTGTCAGAAAAATCCGTAAAAAAATAAACTTGATTTGTTCTGGTCCAGAGTAATTTCAATTTCTGGTTAACAGTTACGGTACGCTATGGACGATGATATGGTATAGTGTAAAGGGTAGAAAAATAATACAACTAGTTTGTCCCTTGGAGTAGCCTCATAAATTTCTCTCAATTTTCCTTGTCGCGAGGTGCGTAGCACATTAATTTTTACGATTTTGTTTGAACCCACTACACTGTGGGTACACTCCAGTACGGACTTGTGTTGTGACGTGAGTGTGCTCATCAACTTTAGTGAGGTTTTTTTTTTGTTTTAAACTCAAAACTTGACAAGGCAAAAGTCAAAGGAAAAGTTGGTTCTTGGTATAGACTTAATTATGGATGCTCTGTGTGCTTGCTCTGTACTCTGTTGTGGTGTTTTGTGGAGCGGCTGACTTTCTATAAGGTTTCTTATTTCGTACTTGGCAGCCCAATGCCTTTAGACGCTGCTGCGCCTTAAATTGTGGGGCAACACTTAAAATGATTTGGAAAAATTTGAGACTAAACATCAAATCCATTGCCGCTTGAGCTAAAAGTTCATTAGGTTTTCCACTTGGCTTCCTTCCTTCACTATTTTCCCTCTCCTCCACCACGCCAAGAAAATAATAATAATAATAATATTATTTAGCCTTCACTTTTTCCTGCATCATGGCAACGGCAACGGTACACGGCTGTCAAGCCCGAGTCTTTAGCTTCTCCGTCGTCAGTCCTAAGGATTGTACGAAATTTTGCCGTTGCTATTTTGCCGTTATTATGCGGTCACCCGTGTTCATAGTTAATCTGCAGGATAATTTACTTCACCGAGGATGGCGATGGCGGAAGACTGGACGCCGGAACTGGAATTTTGTACATTAGATTTCTCTGAATGTGATACATAGTGAGATTGTCATCAACATAAACACTATTAATTCTTGTTTGGCAATATTTCAACAACGGCACTATTCGATTTTTATTGCTAATGAGCCATTTTGACTTCCGGCGACGCTTTAGATGGGATGATAGCTTTGACTCCCTCAAATTACATTTGAGTTTTTCAAAATTTGTTAATTTAAAATTGGTGCAGCCCAGATAACTGTAAAGAATATTATATCTAATACTGCGTTACCAAACAGTATTATAGCAGCACACACTAGGATGACATTTGGGACAAATTTGAGTTCTACACAGCTGACCTACATTTAAAAGTTTGAAAGAACAGTCAAGTTTCGTATTCACAGCGTTTAGGTATATATAGTAGGTACTGTGTCGGAGGGAGGTAACTTTGTATTTGGCAAATAAAAAAGTAACTTGTGTGCTTTACTTATACACTGAAATGAAAATCCATGGGCAAGAGGCGAAAAGCCATGAAGGGAAGATTCATTAATCCATGAATGACAGTTTGTTTGCATATGCATTTGGAAAGAGGGCAGGTTTTTTTTCGTGTTCGTCTTCTTGCTGATGTGCAGGACTGTGAGAGTGGAACAGGAAGTTATATTATGCTTATTTATAAACAAGTGTAGAAGCTAGAAGCATATAACTATTTAAAAAAAATGGATTTTGTCGGATTTTCTGGCTTGAGTGTCTGCTTTATTTCTTCCTGGAATGTGAAATGCTTTCGTTTTGTAGTTGAGTATTTCAAAGTATACAGGGACCTATGCTTTAGGTATTATTATTTATATTCGGATATATATAATATCTGACTGAGCTCAAGCCCAGTAGCTCTATCGGTCTCCTTCCTATCTATCGACTCAGAATGAGAAAACCAATGGTCTGCTGATTCTCTCCTATCAGGTTTAAAGGTTTTTCCTGCGACTTTACTGAATGAAAGTTAAATGTTTAGGCATTTGGTCGGTCGGTCGGAGTCGGAGTCGGAAGTCTTCCGTTTTTCTCCTTCTTCTACTATAGCGACTCCTACGCGTGCGGCAATCTCTTAAAAAAGTTGTAAGTTTTTATAGTTATGCCCATTCATCTTCATTTTTCATAATCAAGTAGTCTTTGAAAATTCGGCTCCTTTAATTAGCACTAAACCTCATAGACATTCCCTCCGCTTCTTTTCAATGAGTATTAAAAATGTGCTATACTTTCAGTTCAGCCTCTAATATTTCATCCTGTCATACATTTTTTACGTGTATTTCAAGGAAATACGAGATCATAAAGACCCCTGCCCTACACTCTACACACCTATAATATTATGTACTTGCCAGCATAGCATCCGTATCCGTGTCCGTAATTTGCATTCGGAGAGCATGGCGAAGCTATAACGTACTTTTCATGCATTTTAATTTTAATAACCTGTCAGCCATTTCTGTTCTACGCCATGTATAATAATGTACACTATGCCCTGCCGGATCGGATCCGCTACTGTCGACCGTGGAGGAGGAGTGTTCCATGACTGTGTTCTCTGTGTCTGACTCTGTTTTGGTAAAAATCAAAAGAATCAAAGGTCGAGTTGTGGCAAGAATTGTTTGTTGTCAATGGAGACCTTGTACCCTTCGCCCTATAGGATATATAATATATGTATATCCACCCTCATATGTTTCATAATATGAACCTTGACTAAATTTAAGTACTGCCGACCTTAGCCCCTTAACATTCGTCTTCGTCTTGTACACTGAGCGTGACCATGTCTGAGGGATGAGTTTGATTAACACTAAATGGTGAATGCTCGTAGATTTGTATGTATTTTGTCTAAGAGTGATAGTGTTGGAAGCGGTGCCGTTTCGAGAGAGAGAGAGACAAGAAAAAATCTCAAGTTAAAAAACCAGTCAAGGCGGGCCACCCTTGAGATGAAAGCCAGATAGATGAACAACTACTTAAGCACATTCATCTTAAGACGTCCTACAGCTTCATTTTCATGTACTTTATGACTCTTTGAGAGATATAAGGAACTATTACAGACATGTGTTTACAAAAGTGTTGTCATTTATATGATATAATATTTTGAAAATCATCCCCACTTGGTAGTATATGCACATACCATGGTATTAGTTTTAATTTTAATGGTCTCTGTAGATGCATATTCTATTGCTTTCCCGTCGTATCCTGATCCCGAAGGAGCTTGGGATCTATATTGGTATCGGATGAATGAAAAAATATTAAATTGTATATCTTCACCTCGCTAGTTTAGTATATATATTATTATTATTACATGAGGCCCGTACTTACTTGTAGTTTTTGTTTAGTTTTTGTTTTGGTCTACAAATTTTTGAAATCTATATAATTACAGATGTGTAGGTGGTAGGGTGGTTTGAGCCTTTCTTTGAGGTCTCCATACATGGGCTGGTGTATTATTAGCCGGTGCCGGTATACTGATACATATGTTTGAGATAAAATCCAAATCACCTTGCCTATAATTTATTATGAGTATATGGAAATACATTTAAATACTAAAAGATACGAATTCACCCCATGGCCATGGTTTTGAGTAAAGAATGAGGATGGGGGTACATAGGGTGAACTCACTGCTCCGAAGGATAAAGTTGAATGATATAGAAATTGTTAAATTGCTCACAGGGTTCGTAAGTTTATCTGAATGTGGATGTTCTACACGCTTATTTTGGATGGAGGCAACAAGTGGCATTCACCACCCACCCACCACCACTGCACACTACCATAATATAATTGAGTCTTTCCTGATTCACTTTCAATGATTGTGCTCTCGTGAATGGATGGGATGGGGTGGTTGGTGTACAGCAACTGGGAATGAATACCGATCGGATTTTGAGATTTTGTGTAGTCTCCCTTTCCGTATACTAACTACAAGAATAAAGAGAGACCGAGAGAGATGGAAGGGAAAGTGTTTTCTTCATTCATTGATTCTATTTAAAATGGATCCTTCTTCCCTCCTTCTAGAATTATACGCAGATATTCCAAATTTGTTTTAAGTAGACTTCGCCTTTCCTAAAGTTATCTTTATGGAATATAAAATCTGTGTAAATTTCTTTACATTCACCCACCACAAGCGCCCCGAAGGAGTATGAACATTATAAATACAGCGCATAATATAAGTAAGTAAGCAGGCGTTATACAGATGACAGATAAGAGCACAGTTGCATATAGTTTAAATATATGTAGGTAGGTAGTACAGCTCCTCTATGTCCATCCCTTTCTTTTTGGAAATAATTCAAGTATTTTTGTACGTTGTAAAAATTATTTAATCTGGTTCTTTTAGCCTATAGTTTGGCCCGTCCCGGTCCCGGTGCGGCAGTTCAGTGGCTTAAAATTCATTTTTTTTAGGGTAAAACATGCTCCAAGGCAAGGTATGCAGTGCCACTAAAAATTCATCTGCTATCAAAAGGATCTATTTAACATTAGCCAAATTTTAAAACAAGTCCCTGTAAAAAGAAACATTTTTTGTGTGGAGAAAACCCTAAAGAAATTAGTAGACTATCTGTATAGTTAGAAAAAATAAATATTATTGGCGATGTATAGTAAATATTTACTTGACTTTAATTAGGCGAATGTGTTGTGCCATATTTATCGAGTTTAACGCTCTTCGCTTATTGAATTAGATGAGGTACAGGAAACAGAGTGCCAGTATAAGTTGCAAAAAAAGCACTAAACACGGTGAATTCAGGTGAAAATTGTTATTTCTACGCAGTGTTTATGCTTGTAGGTGCATTATTGCTTATGTGTAGTATTGCCGAGTTGACGTTTAAATGATGCCTCATAGTCAGTGCCTAATATCCTACATTCAATTATAGGTTTCGGCCGTCGCTCCCGAGAATCTGTTCTGTATGTATTTGTACTGGTCGTAAGAAAATTTAGTTGTAAAATTGCATAATGTGTAATTAATATGATTTACCTCCTCCAGATGGGATGGTATTTCTACACAATATTATAATGCCCTATACTGATCTGTTATATGGAAATATGTCATGTAGGGAGACATAACACCGCCGTATAGCGAACTAGAAAAAAAGGCATTTATAATCAGGAGCGTCTGAGGATGAGCGTACAAAACGAAAACATTTCTTGGAGTCATTATAGTAAAACATAAGCTAACTGCTACAGACAGAGACTTTGGCTGCGATAAACTTTTGGAGAGGTCGTCAGTTTGTATTTTGACGAGTTAATGGCTGATTATCTGAAATTAATGAAATGTATGGAGATGTATGTGTAACTATATTAGATACATCTGGAGCTAAATCATGGACATTGCATGTATAAGGTGAAAACATTCTATGAAATGATGTACATAATACTGGCGTTATCATTATGGAAGTAACCAGTGCCAATTTAACCGTGTAATTAACATGATGCGATTTGGATGGATTTTGATAACTATATAGTAAAAATCCCGTATTATATTTATATTAGTATATATACGCTGTAAAAACTATATCGTAATTAAATTCGTAAGGGAATGTCAACCCTCCTTCTATACTACAGTACAGTTCAACATGTTTTTGTTGTTATTTGTTTCTGCCCTGACTCTATAATATGTATAGCTGTGGCTTTTCTAGCTGGTACTGGTGACGACGGTGACTACGGTGTCACTCACGTCAGTAAAGGACTGACTGTACGTGAGTGAGCGTAGTCTACATGTTTCCCTTGAATTTGTGTCATCAAACCTCAAAAGTTTCTTGGGAAGGAGCCAATGCAGTGCTAAAATGATTTATGTAGTATTATTTATCAAAATTGTATTAAAATTATTTTTATTTTTATACGTTTTCACGAATAATTGAATGAGCTAAATCTGTTGGTGAATGTGCGCAATTTCTGTTGAATCCTGAGAATCTATACATACGGGGAATTTCATGTAATTACCAGTTATATCCAACTTACGTAGGTAGGATAAAAAAACTTTAGGAGGGAGTAGGTATAGTAATAAGGTAGGTAAGTAGGGCTGACTATTGCCGCAGCTGCTAGGTACATATAATTTTCTACAAGCACAATAACAAATACGACTGGGACTGGAGTGATGTAGCAAACTTTCTTGGGAATTTGTGACATAGTATGCATACTATGTGGTTAGGTGACGTCTTGCTTCCGTATACCATCATAACTATATAGTCCTATACAGACATATCTGTAATATTGTAATAAGAAAATTTGCATTGCAGTTTAATGTAATTTTTAAATGCATATGTATATTAAATTTAAAACATAGAAAAAATATACATAGTACAATTTGTTTCATGTTGAGTTAGATTGGCGTGGATAATTAAAGCAGTTCGTTGGCAGACAGGGAGAGACAGTGGCTTTGCTTAATTGCAAATAGCAAAGTAGGATACTTTTTTTTACACTTTTTAATTGTACATGGTGTATATATAATTATATGCTAGAGTTGAATTTGTTGTTGGGATTCTATATAACTCATAAGTAATTACATTACAAATATTTAGACAATTTTATTAGAATGAATTCAGGAGCTATCAAATATAGTTAATATTGGATGGTGATCCCAGTCCCCAGTCCCAATCCCAGTCCCAGAGCAAAAGCCAGACCACCATAGGGAATTTATGAAATTGAATAATGAACATATTTTATGCTATGTATCCAATATATCTGGAGTGGGAAAGCATGCGTGAACATAGCATATATTATATACTATACTTATTTTTTAGCTTTAATTGACACTGCTGTGGTTTTCCTATTTCCTCTATATTTTCCACGCTCTCACTCAGGATGGAGAGGACGTAAAATTAAAAGTTTGTTCCAGTGCCCTATGAGTTTACAAATTGAAACTTAGCGAGTATTTCCCCCTTAGTTTATTATCACTTTCTTGTTTAGGTTGTTGTTCGGCATGTGCTTAGTTAATTGTGGGATTTGAAGAATTGAGAGAGCTCTGTCATACACATTATATAGCTATAGAGTCCAATATGTTCCATGTGTAATAAATAAAATTTACAACTTACATTTTTTGATTGTGTCATTTTTTAAAAATAGAACCGGGTACCGTGAAGGAGTGTAATTTTTAACAGCTATTTTATTGCAAAGTAAATAATTAAATTCTTTGGAAAATCGAGTCAAGTTTGTGCGATTTTGTGTGAGTGTGTAGTAGATGTAGATTTTCCCTATAGTTCCCACTGACTACTCAGAATTGATACCATCTCCAGCATGAGCATGTAGTGTGAGCGGGTAGTTAGTGTAGTTGTGCTAATACCGAACCGAAGTGGAGTGGAGATGAGATTGAGTAGAAAAAAGAATTTCAAAGTGTAATATTGTAGTAATAATGCTCGTGAAGAAACGGTCCAGAAATAAATTGGCAAAAATCTCATTCTAGTTTTGAGAAGTGTACAGACAGTAGTAAAAAAAACGGAGAGATCCTCAGAGTGCTTACTAGTTAGAAGAGTATGTAAGATATAAATACAACGTAAACGTAGTAGAACATACGTCTTATTTCTTTCCCTGTGTGTTGGTTGACTGTATAGTTTAAAATCCCTCGTCATACTCTGAATACAACACCCATACTACTCACTACTACCTACTTACTTTTTTTCCCGGCCTTCGGAGTTCGGGAGTTTGGATAATTTGAGAAACTAAACTGGAAATATTCGTCTATTATACACTTGTTTACATTCCACATCTCTGAGTGTTGTGTGTGTGTGTGTGTGTGTGACTGAACCATTCATGCAACTATCATCAGTATTTCCTGTCGCTGTGTGCTGTGAGTATACATAAGTAAGAAGTAGTGTCATAGTATGTAAAATAGTAAAGTAGGACCCACACTATGAGTCAGATTTGGAAGCGGGACTTGAGCGTGATTTCTTTCGCGTCATCATTACCATCACATTCATTTTTATCATCATTGAGTTGAAATTGGTCCTGCGTTTTGTTTTGTTATTATTTAGATATTTGAAGTGTAGTTTACACAGTTGTTATCATTTGTTCCTTTGTCGGATGGATTTTTAATAATCCAAATATTGTGGTTTGGGAAGAGAGTGAACAAAGGTTTGGACGATTTCCACGTCGACTTTCAACCCATACAAATTGCACCCATCTTTAATTGTGTGCAATCAAAGTCAAAGTTATAATAAATTATTATATAAATAAAAAAAAACTGTAGACTTTCACAACGTTTATTTGTGACGACGACGACCAGTTTACGTATAACTATTTGCTCCTCATGGAATCAGGTTGGTGGACGTATTTACTTTACGTAGTACCATACATATAGGTACTTCGTTTGACGTTTGTCTTGACTTGTTTGATTGCTGTGGTGTTGTGTTGTGTTGACGCTTACTTAATATTATTACTATGTTGGAACGGAGGTCCGGAGGTGTTTATGATTTGTCTCCTTATTATTTGTGGTGTACTATCTACACAAACACCTACATAGTAAGGTAGTGCCGATGCGATGTAATTATATGGCGGTTGCGAAAGAGACGTAAAATCGTGTGAGTACAGTGTGTAGAAATATCTCTTGTCTTGTCTTGAGCTTTTGTTTGTTCTTTCCTTTATGAGCCCTGCCTGTGTATACTAAGAAATAAAAATAATAAAAAAAATATCGATATTATTATGTCTATTGTGCAGAAAAGAGTCCATAAATTTAATTCGGACTTTTTTAATGGTGCTCAGAAAAGTAGGAGCAGAACTAATTGAAATTCTTAAATGTCATTTACTGAGCATTTTATAATTGATTAAATTGCAGAAAGCTCCAGCATGGATGTGGCAGTTATATCGTGCCAGGAGTGCTTCTTCTCGAGGATTGCTGAGAGTCACATTCGAGAATTCTTTGAGCGGATGGTGACGCCTGACAATCAAAAGATCGACATTGCGTAAGTGACATATAGTATTTGTTTTTACATTCTTACGTCCTCGAAATTACTTCGTCGGATTTTACAACTAGATTACATTTTATAGATAATTATACTATATATAGGTACATATATAGATGCTCGTATTCTCATAGGATCATCATTTTAGAATAAGAATGGTTCGATCCTATATCGTACAACGTAACGCGGCTGTGTGTATACATATTTTGTATATTGTTTTGACAGTAAGTCAAAAGCTGTGGTTAACTGTACAGTGTATAGGTATATACACAGGACAAAGCGCCCATATAGTTTATTACTACACAATTTTAATATTGTATCCAATATTCTACGCAGTCATTTCCTTATTATTTTATCCTGGCCTTCTATTTCTAAATTATTTTCTAAATCCACAAATAGCATTATGGTAGAGTTTTATGTTTGACATCGAAACGTATGTAATAATTGTTAAGTAATATCGAAATGTTTCATGCGGATTCTAGGGACTTTACAGCTAATTTGATTTAATACACGAGGTTTGATTTCTTTTTGGATCGAAAGATATAATAAAAATAACACTATTGTATATCTATATGCCTATATTTTTTGTATATGTTTTTTTATTATAAAAACCCTTTGTCAGAATGTTTTAATTAGGCTAGGAAGTGTCTTTGTTTTGTTAATAGTGCAACTTCCCCAGTTATAGTATAGAGATACTGGTTGATGGCAATTTGTAGGTTTGTTTCAGAACACTATGTTTTTGTCATGTTTTAATTTGAACGTACGTTTAGAGGAAGATAAGGAGCATACTGGAAATAATTAAGATGCTCTCGAGTTTGAAGTTTTTGAGAGTCAAGATCGTTTTAGGAGGATTTTTACATTTATTTATGTGAGGGGAAAAATGTGGAACATTGTAATGTATTATTATTGTGTGTATGTATCTACCGCAGTGAGTCAAAGCATATTTTTTTCCCGGCGTTTCTCACGTCAGTGAAAAAAAATCTCTACGCAGAATGAGGAATTTGTAGATTGTAGAATCAGATTTTTTAATATTGCTGATTATCGGATATGAGAGCCAGTGCTAGTCCTGTTCGTATTAGTATTCGTATATATGTGCTTGAGAAAAAAAGGGAACAGGCGACGTAGTACGGTCTTGTTTATTTATTAGCAACGCCATCCACGCTTGTTACTGACTTGCATAACATCGTGTCTTGTCTCTTTGTACGAGGATTTTTTTTACTTAACGATTTCTTTTTCAGAAAAAAAAATGTGGAAGGTATGCAAGATTAATGTATACAATTTAACGTGGTTTCTAAATATGGCTGAGATTTGGATTGGTTCTCTGCCAAGGAAATTTCCACTTAAATAATTGATCCTTACTGTGTATGGTATGCAAAGTCAGTTGTAATAATGTGCCCCGGGAATCAGGCGTTCCTCCCAATGAAATTTTGAATACACTATCACTACCTGTACTAAATTATAACTTCCTATTTCAGTGTTGTTTTTTTTCTTTCTCAAGTTCATGTTTTGGTTGAGCCATTGATTCCCCGCAATCAGTTATAATAATGACTTGTTTACAATCTCCATCGATGAAATAAGCGGCTCTCGCGCGGCGCGGGTTCAACTTGAGTTTTTGAGGTTTATCGAAGCTGGTGCTGCTGGTGGAAGCGGAAAAGTTTTCGGTTTTCGATAGTCTCTTTCCAATGTGTTTCTAATTTTCCAGTTTTTTTCTGTGTCATCACACACCACACCACACACATACACACAGGAGAAGATTAATGCGTACAAATTTTGAGAATGACAAACTCAAAATATGTAAAAGGTATTTTTAAAAACCCGTCTTGTTTTTTTGGGGTTTATTCTTAGCTTACAAGCCTATGATCTGAAAGACTTGGACCACCATGCGGTCGCAGCGGAAGTCCATCGTGCCAAAGTACAGATCGTCATAATTTCAAATCATTTTCTGGAGCGGTTACGGCACGAGGCATCCTCCCGAAAAAAATTGTCACCTGTCAACCGTGTCCTTCGCTCCAAAAGGGTTATCGCTGTCATAACGGGGACGACTTCGACTGAAATCTCTGAAGGATACCAAGCTGGTAAGAATAATGTGAACTGGGGACGACGCCCACATTTTATTTATTTTTATTAGTGTTTCTTGCTCGACTTAAACGGAGCGTACTTTTATATTATATATATGTATATACACAAAAGATATGAATTTTTAGAAGGGTTTGAGTACTTAAGGGAACAGCTAAAGATTAATGGAGAAAATTTTGCTTTACTTTGTGCTATTTATTGTGGTGTGGATAGTTTTTTCATATCTGATTTCACTTGAATACACGACACTCTTTTTAAGTGTAAATTGAATCTTTACATTGGGCCTCATTTACTTCATCTATCCTTCAAATAAGGGGAATTAATTCAATAGCAAAGGGTTGGATTTGGAATCACAGAGGGTCTTTTTGTAACCTTATCGCGTAGGAATAGAATAAAGTTGTATGTTTCTAATATGTAACTTGACTCAATACTCAGTATACAGCTGAAAACAGTAGCTGCTAAACCTGTAGTTAGGTAGGTACTTACCTAGAAAGAAATAAGCGCTGCGTACCCACTTACGAAATATATACCAAGATCAGAATCAGACTAGTAACATCCAGCCATCCAGCACGGGTGATACTCACACCCGTCCCCTGCATTAGATTTCCGTCTCATATTGCCTCGTTCTCTGGAAAATGAGTTTAAGGCCAAGATAAAATCGTGTTTTCTGTTAACAGTACTTAAATCACAGAAAATTGTATAGTGATTAAATCCTGATATTAAGCAAGTAAAATGAGAGTGATATTTTTGTAAAATATCAATGTAAAAGCGGAATTCTATCGTGGCTTCAACCTCCAAATTGAAATATTCAGTGCATGTACTTACACTGACATTAAGTGAAAAATTGAAATGTTATGAAAAATTGCAACAGATTAATACTAGGTACTTTCTTAGGCAATAATGTTAACTAGCGTGTTTTGACAGAAACACATGTTTTAACTCAGCTATATAAAACAGAAATGCTGTTAAATATTGATACAAATTATATGTTTGTTGATTTATTATTGAAGCTTTTTATTTTTATTTTTGCTTCTTTCATTTGGGTTTTATTAAACTGTTTGTTTTCTTTCCAGTGTTGGCTCGATTCGATGAGTGGTTTGCTGTTGAACTTCGGTCAGCAACAAAAGTAGATGCGGAATTTTGCAAAAAATTCACGGACCAAGTTGTAAAAATATACAATGTTGAGCTCAACAGTACAAGTAATTTTTCCGTCTTCCCTAAAAAAGTAACGAGGGAGCAGCCCAAAATTGTTCTTATGTTCAAGAAACCAGTTCAGACTGGTGACTCCATCAAAGTAGATTTGACAAGAGGAAGGGATACAGACACAGTAGAAGTTACCACGACCAATCCTTACACAGCTATCATTCGTATCCCAGGTTGGTTATTTTTAATTATTTTATTAGGTTTAATTTTATTTTTATTTTGTTACAGGAAGAACTTTTGTTGCATAAATGCAGTAATACAATTACCCGCATTGTTTTTAAGTAGTTAGTATTATCTATAATACTTATATATTTTTAATATTTCATCGGTAGCGTGAAAGAATTAAAGAATGGTGGGATAATTATATTTTGTAGAATCTCTTTGTGCGGGTAAAACGGCTTTATTAGAAATCACTTTACACGTCAATCAGCAAAAACTTGGAACCAAGTTAGTTAAATATGAGTACAATGCCAAACACAGTGAAGATGACGTGATTGAGCGGATGTCAAAAGTAAGGAGCATTAATTTTTCCAACTTAAGTAGTAATAAATAATTCCAAATGCTACATGAACAAACAAACACATTTTGACAAATCTTCGATAACTTCGATTATACTTGCGCAGGCTGTACCAGGTTTTAAGAAATTGTTGGATGATCACATATCGCAAACGCTGTCCAAGAATTTCCGTGCTTGTACTGATTGGTCACTGGATCCAGATTTAGAACTTTTGAATGACGTTCTTATATCAAAAGGTAACTTTAAAAAAAATCCTGGTTCACTTTTTTAATACAATATAAATATCAATATATACTACTTACGTTAGGCAGAAGTTTATCAGAGGGATTAATGAATATTTTATATTTCTTTTCAAGGGGACGACTTTCCAACTATAATGCATTTCTCAGCATATTATGGTTTGGAACAAACAGTGTGGACACTTCTGGATGAGGCAGATGGGTTTGAGCAATGCAGTTTGAAAAATGACGTGAATGAGACTCCGTTGGATATTGCTCAGGGCAATATTGGTCAAATAATTAAGGACTATCAAGAAATGACTATGTCCTGGAAAGCTTTCCAGTATGTCAAAGATCTAGTGGGTAGAAATAGTCACGAGTTTTCTGGAGAAGGCCCGGCCGCACCAATAATATCTACGACGGACGTGGAGCCGCGAGACACTACTACAGAATTATTTTACACTGAGCTAGAAACACTAATTGAGTCCGGAGACAGCGACAACGAAAGTCCAGAGGAGTCAAATCAAGTAAATGGAAATGAGACGGTCACAGCAAATGACGGAGTGTACGTCAACACATTTACAGATGACAGTAAACCAAGTGTAGCAGAAACACCAGTAGTTGTTCGACCCACAATTCGGACTCGACTCAATGTAGGAAAGGCAGGGAAAAGACTCACCATGCCTAGTAGTAGTTCATACTATGTGAATTTAAAACCCCTGGAATTAAAGTCCTCTTCATCAAATTCGGCTCAGAAGCAATTTCCACAGTACACAGATATTCCAGATGCACCCCCATTACCAGATGTAAAATTTAAACCACAAACACCTACGAATCTCCTCCAAAATTATGATGTGCCTCGGAAAATTGAGGAAACTTACAAAATTCCACCTTCAGATACTCGGCCAGCATTACCAGAGAAAAAAATGAATCAAGCCCCAACTTCGAGTGATGGGTACATAGTGATGAAGCCACCTGGTGGCTGTGAGTCAAAATCAAACTCACCTTTAGGATCTATACTAAGTATTCCTGAGTCTATTCATCTAATGAGCGATGGGAACATGTCGAATGGTAAAGAAAAGGCTTGCTCAACAAATGATTTACCTTCGATAGTGACTTATCCCACTCCGTCTCACTCCAATAATACAAGCACAGCTAATTTAGGACCCGCTCCGATGCCCATTAAATTGGATCCTACCGATGAAGACCTCTTCGAGCTTATGAATGACTTTAAGAATAATGTTTACAGTATGCGGCAGTTAGAACTGCTATTTGAACACTGGAAGAGACGTACTGATGTCAAGCTATCGTACGAGGAAAGACATGACCGTTTGAAAAAGATGCGAGAAGAGTACAAGCATATTCAAGAAGAAATGAAACGAACGAGGAGACCTTCAGTGATTGCCAAAGTTTTCGGGTTTTTTAATGGATGTAAGTAAAATGTTTGTACCCTCTTTTCGCATTACGCAAGTACGTGTTGCCATTGTTTGCGCCTTATGTGAGTGTTTGTTTGTATTGATTATATTATAATCATTCAATTTTATTTTCGTAGCTCGTAAAAAGGTGTCCGTACCTGGTCCTCCTCTTAGCGAAGGTGACACGAGTGAGCTTGACTCACAAAGTTTATCTCTAGCACCGGCACAAAGAGAATGTAAGTTATTTTACCTTATTGCTAGTGAAGAAGAATATTTATTGTTTTCATTTCAACCTTTATACGTTTGTTTAGCATCTACAAATTTGGATAATCGTATAGTAATGGCCATCCGAATCAATAATTTCCTAAATAAAATTCCGTACTGGTAAAATGTGGCATCTACATGGTGAAACTGGTATCTTTCCCATATTGATGCTACATTGGTCCTACATGTTTTTCTATGGATGCCACATTGTATACGTATATCGAAAATTTGTGCTAAAAATAATAATAAAAAATGCTTTGCAACTGATTGTAAATGTGAATCCCTACCAGTGTCGGTGTCAGTGAGCTCGGATCGGGGAAGCTGTGGGAGTAGCAATAACAGCGGTGGAAGCAGTGCGATGGACAGTGGTGTATCAGATACGGAGCAGGGAAATGAACGAGAGAAACAACCTGCCGTATGGGTAAGTCCATTGGATCGGAAATGTGTCACAGTTTCGTACATTGCCCCTTCATCATCTTCTCTTCCATCAGGACATCCTCTTGCCTTGCTGACAGAGGGATCATCCCCAGCAGCAAGTCCATGTCACAAAGGCCCACCTCCTCCCAGACCAGTAAAGACTAAGACTCCTACCTCACCTTGCTCACCAACAGCCATTGCTTTCATTCCTCCCCCAATTAGTCCTCCAACCACATCCAAACTAAAAAATACCGCAAAGCGAGATATCTTTGGTAGAGATAAAGATTCGCCTCCGCCGCCACCACCACCAAGAAACGTGGTAGGTTCATAGTCAATTTTTAGATTTTTATTTTTTTGTGTATTTGGGGAGGCCACGATTTAAAAACAATATTCCTTTTGTTTAAAGCAGAAAAACTCTCCCTTCAGTTTAGTCAATTATGATAAAAGAAATCAAGAAAGTACTTCGACTACAGCTAATGGTACTACACCTCTCACTCAAAGTAAGTAGGTAAATACATTTTTAATTATGATACCACATCGCATCATAATTATATTGTTCCTTAAAGTACTGCAGAATTGAAGATATACCGTAGTTCATATGGTTTCATGATGTATTATTAAAAATTTGATTTTATCTTTTAGATAAACATCCGTACGTGAATACTCCGGGAAAATGAAGTTCTACTACGCCAATTTCGAAATTGTTATTTAGCTTTGTAATTACTATGTACATATTTGTAAACATAAATATTTAGGGGAGATATTTACACTTACCTAAACACGCAACTGCATAGATACAATACGAAACTGTTCTTAGCTCGATCTGTAATGTATTTCCGTGTTATAGTACTTTATAAACGTAGTGTTTCCATATTATTATTTCCTATACTATACTTATAATTAGTGGACAGCAAAACTGTTCTGAAATAATTCAAAGTTGTTTTGAATGCAATTTTACAATACTGATTCCTTACTTACTTGAAGACTTTACTATATAATGTGCTTATTTACATTCGGACAAATATTTTATGCGTGGTTTTATTTTTACTTAACATGTGTACATATTTACGTTTTACTGTTCTCATCTGTAATGCAAATCTTATTTAGTTTGTAATACTCATTAGTATAAGACATTCGAACATTTAAGTATGCATAAAATAGTTTTAATTCTGTCCAAGGCAAGGATTTGATTAGTTCCTGTTCCCTGTTCCTTTGTTGTAATGTATTTAAACTCTTAGGAAGGAATTGTGTATTTATTATAATTAATGTATATTATGTTGATAGATTACAATATTCTGCCAATATCTTATCGTGTCGAAATAATTAATCTTATTATTCGGGGAAATCTTGAAATCGGCTAAAATACTGTATTAAAACTAGTATACAGTGCTGAAATCACCAGTAAAAAAAAAGTATGATTTAAAAAGAATTAAAATGGATTTATTTGCTTGTAAAAGTAATACGATAAAATGTCGAGCCTCTTCACGGTTTCGTTATACTTACGTATATAATGTAGTCATTTTAAGTGCTAAGGAGTCGATGTACAAGAAGGATTATTAGTAGTAGTATTGATTGTATTTTTATGAATTTATTTTTAGAGTAGGACTTCTGTTTTATTTTTTAGTATAAAGCGGTCACCCCGTATAATTTCAAATATTTAATTTATTTATAATATTCTATAGCCATTGGAAGTATTTAGGGGCTATTTTAAAGCCTCTATTGACGGAGTATTTAGGGGCTAATTTAGCACGAGGAGACGTTCGTTTTTATTATTCCAATGATTGACATAAGTTCTTACTATGGCGTGCTTCAATGTTTTCAAATGAATTTTATTTATATTAAAATTAAATTTAGTTGTGAAATTAAATTTGGCTAGAAAATATAGGTAGAGATAGTTGGTAAATACGGTCAAAATAATACTCACCATTCAGCCAATGATCTTAAATCATATGTAATTCATTGAGCCTGGATAAATTGTAAAATTTGTAAAAAAAACTTTAAATTGCATTTTTTATTACTTGCCATGATGACTTGTATAACGACGAATCTGAGTATATGTATACATAAGCTCGGAAATTTTTTAATGTACATCAGGTCATGTGTTGTTTAACTTCGTAAACTAATGTTTACAAATGCGGCTTTTTATAGCGATTGAGCAGAATAAATAAAACAGCAGATTACAGACTTGTGCCCAATTTGTGATCATTTCATGTGTTCTATTTAAATTGTTGGTTTTGAAAGTCATCCAGTAGTAAAATAATTACGTGCAGGTAGTACTTAGTACTTAAATATATTTATTGTGTTGTGTTTGTCTGAGATTTTTATTTAAGTGGACTACTTCAGGCATTGTTGAAGTATATTACAGAAGTTGGCTAGAGCCATTAATTGTTATGTCCCATTTGCCATTAAATATTTAAATACACTGTAAGGCTACATTTCTTTGAAACAACAAATATTCTTCGTCTAGCAGTAACGATGAAAATTGGTTGCATTCACACGAAGGCTTGTGTTATAGCTGATGACTGAACGGATTTGACGGCTACGACGATGGATTGGTGGCCTCCATGCTGGCTTGTCCGGGTCCTAAGATTGTTAATAATGAAGTGAATTTTGAGAATTCACATTAATCATATATATTAATAGTAGGTATGTGTGCATTATAATGTGCACCTATACCGTAATACTTTAGATGATGACTACATGCAATGCAGGCAAAACTCTTACCACTGGTTTTCCTGTGCGGAAAATTGCACGTGGAGGGTCTTCGTACGGATCAACAGGGTCGTGCTCGGGAAATTTTTCCAACGGGTCAATTACATCTTTATTTCCGTTTATCTGAGATAGTTACAATTAACACAGTTATAAGACAAATAAAATATTTACAAAAAACTATTAGAGGATCGTTCAGGATGAAAATATTTGTAAATGAAAACATACAATTTTAGTGGTACTAGCTGGAACGAAAGGCCCTCTATCACCATTTAATTCTTCGTTATCTGTAATGAGTCGATCAAAATCATATGTTTCTTCTTCGCCATCCGGATCCCGGTCATTGTAGTAAGGATTTGGATCAAAGTACTCCTGAAATTAAAATTATTATTAGTTTTTACTAAGCAAGCCGCGCTGACAAGAAAAAAATGTGCTTCAGTTCAGTTGACCCAGTACTTTAATTACATAGTTATAACCATGCCTAATTATGTAAAACATATATACAATTTCAAATTTCAAAATATTCATGAAAAAAGATTTTAGAAATGGACCTTCGAAAATCCTGAAGGAATAAAGTTCGCATCACCGACTGTAGCTGCTTCATGCGCTTCCCGTAGATCCTGTTTAGCCTCCAACAAATCATAGTATGGATCCTCCCTGAAACAAATTTTAAAATGTATTAGGGAAAAGTCTCGTAAAGTACTAAAAGTACATTAAATATTATGGACAAATCAGTGCTGGCATACAAATGAAAAATTTACTCATTTTCAGGATACGGATTTATAGTGATGTCTAAGTATCCATAGCCAGATCCCTTTTTTCCAGGATTCGTGAGAAAGTTTGGAAGTCCTTTTAAATCATCTTCTTCCTTGTCTTTCATTTCAGGACTAAACGCTTTAATATAAATAGATTGAGTTAATTAGTCACGGTACACGATAGTTACAGGTTTTGGAAAATTGATTTATTTAAGTAAATCCAAGATTGACAAATTAGTAAATGGTAATAGCTCATGAGGTTTCTTATAAGAATTATGATGATGTCCTTTGTTGTGCTTACACTCCATTTCTTCAATGAATGTTCCATAGTACGTCCCAAGGCCGTTCATAGACTTAGCTCCTACCATGGAATTAAATGGTTCTTCCGTTATATTTTTTTCTGCTTGTTCCGCTCTAAAATTATTTTTTCGAAAAAAGTTTAAAATTTTAGCCATTTCCAGCTACGTTAGGGACAATATGAAATGTGACACGAAAACCATTTCTATACCTGTCTCGTCGACGCCATGCTGAAGGCTCTTCATATGGCTCTTCTTCCCACAAATATAAAAACTCAGAGAATGGCCAGTCATTTGTTGCTGCTTTCAATCTGTGACCTTGGACCAATGGGAAAGGTCCCCCTAATCGTTTTTCCTCGTCCTCCTCACCTGGATCCCGACCCATGAGAGCCTTAATGTCGGGACGAAATAGGGTGACATCCGTGTCATAAGGCCCATCAACGAAGTATCCAACTTTTTCCAGATCTGTTCGCTCATTGTCCCCTTCTCCGTCTGACATTTTGAGTTCAAATTTGGTTTCTTATAATAAGGAGGAAAATATCACACTGCCCTGTCCTCCCAGTCAACTATATAAGAAAATATTCGTAGTAGTTTTATCGAAAACTGACTTTCAAAATTAAGTTTTAGATTAAGTTCTAATCGTCAGTTCGATTTACATGAACATTAAAGAAAATAAAAGCTATTCAATTAGTAAGTTATGCAATAATAATATATTTTGGAGCAAAGCTCGGCGTTTGAATTGGCCTACCTATAGCCTATCCTATTTTTTAATAAATTGTATTGCCTACCTATAGCCTATCCTATTTTTTAATAAATTGTGTTGCCTACCTATTGCCTATCCTGTTATCGCAATATTTTTGCTGCCTGCCTACTGCCTATTTTTACTTATTTCCCTACCTATTGCCTATATTTTGCCTATTTCTATGAATATGCCTATTTAGATGATTTTAAAAGCTTGTGCAAAATAAGCAATTTTATGACACAAATACCTTGAATTTGATTTATTAATTTAAAGATATGAAAATTGAAGCATAACATGCAATCAGTAAATATTTAAAAAAAATTTTTAGTGGCTCATAAATAAAGCTAGTTTATTCGTTCCTTCAATCTTGACTTGGCAAAAGATGTTAAACATAGCCATTTACGCAATGCTTAAGAGGGTGGCAAGGTGGGGTAGGTCCACAATTTTTGTAAATTCGGGTAACGTTATTTGTGCCCAGCCTCTAACTGATGATGGATACAGATAGGTACGTATCACTTCAAAAATTCGCTTCCGCCATGGAATAGCTCAAGTCTACCTAGCGTTTTTATTTTAGTGCTCTAAATTGACGAAATGCCTCGAAATGTAGCAATAGTCGCAATCGCGATGACTCGCATAAAATGCTAAGCAGAATGGTTCTGCCTACAAGGCAAACTTTTTACTATGCCTACCTAGCCTATCCTATATTTTGAACCTTAACATTAGCCTGCCTACCGCCTAGCCTATTTTTGCTTAATATTGTCTGCCTGCCTACCGCCTAGCCTATTTTTGCTTTAAATTGTCTGCCTGCCTGCCTATTGCCTATATTTTTGCCTACATTATAGGATAGGCGCCGAGCTTTGTTTTGGAGTTCAAATAAAGAGAGAATAGTTCACGTTTACATTGTTTACAATATTACTATTAGAATTGGTTTGATTAAATTCCTATTCCTATGGCCTTTATGTCTATATGGATGATCAAAATTACGCGTAGTTTTAATTCATAGTTTTTAATCTTATATAATTAGTTCTTGTTAGAGTTAAGTTAAGACCTTATAATATGTTCCTCGCCTTCCTCCAAATTACAGGGCCAGCAAAATAAGCCAAATTTCAAATCAAACTTGTGTGAATAATTACAATGTTAAAGTTACTGGTAGTAGCTTTCATTTCATGAAATACAACCTCAGAATATTTCAAATATTTCGGTCAAAGTCAAAGGATCCGACCCTATAAAGCTTACAAAAAATGTCAGCCAGCGCTATTTGAGTGAAAGGGCGCTAACAAGGAAATTTTGTGACTATCCTATACGAAAGAAAATAATAAACTGAATGTGATTATGTGATTTTGTTATCTAAGGTGTTATAATGTACTGTGTAACTGCGCATAGGTTGTGTAGGTGGACAGTGCCGTGTGGACTCAATAAAAATTAAAAATTTAATAAAAGTTTAGGTAAAACAAAAATTCATAAAAGTCTGCACTTAAACATAAGATTTTTCAAACAACTTAATCCTTGTTAAATATTAAATTTCTTTATTCTCCAAGGAGGACTAATCAAATACTCAAACCCACAAAATTTTTCTAGCCATTAAATATTAGTTAATGTGTTCTCATAACTATAGCAAACGTTGTTATAACCCTAGCTTAAGCTACGCTACCTACTCACTTAAGTATTAAGTAGTGAGCAACAACAAGGGGTGCTGTGACATTGAAAGAAACAAATTGGGGTCAACTATGACAACTTTAGTCGTTGTTACCTATACTTACTTTCCTTCTTCCTACTCTACTTATTACATGCTCGACTATTATTATTGCATTGTGTGCGTAAGACAAGGGGTAATTATGTAATGTTTACGAGTCTCCGAAGCCGAAGGAGGATTGTAGGAATAAATTAGTGCTGGCCACTACAATATAGTTAGTTTTGAATGTTTTTGCCTTCGGGACATTATTGTGCACGTATCTTGAACCAGCGCAGTTCAGTGGTCACATTTTATGCAAGTGAAAGTGAGAGTATTTATTTAGTATACTTACTTTGCGTGAAACGAAACCATTGAGCCATTGATGTGAGTCATGTCGTCAATGTCGTGTCGTAATTGCCATTTAATTTGTATGGCCAAAACACCAATATATTAAATGTCGCATTATTTCGGTATGTACACCATTAAATAAACTATAGTTTATTTAATGTTAATTTTAATACTATAGTATTAAAATTAACAAAACTGATTTACTCAGAAATTTCATAACTTTTGAAGACTATTTTTATTAACTATAGAGTTAATAATGAATGCCTAATATTTAGATTATCATTTTTTATTGTTTAGATTAACTAGATTTAAGTATGTATTATGCATATTTATTATGCACCTCCCATTGACAGTAGATGAATTCTGGGATATAGGGGCAGTAGGATCGCGGGGCAGTGCGGAATCCTGCACACGTGCCTTCATTCATACGGAATCGTCCATAAATAATGTCACGGATGACATGGCGTTTACCTGATGATTTACCGCACTAACAATAGAATGACAACTGTTTATTAGCATTGCCTTTTTGGAGGGAGTTTTAGGACCCACTCACCTAGATTTATAGATAATCCCTACATCAGTCATAAATGAGCGCTCCCTTCGCTTTGTTCTGTACTCAGCTAAAAAAAGGGATCTCTATTTTACCCGGCTGTAAAGAAAGGAGGTACTCAGCGACTCGCAGCTTACTTTTAAGCTAACCAAAAGCTCGTGTCGTAAGTATTAAGAGGTTCTAAAGTTTCACACTATTAAGTTTAAAGGGCAAGGACGTTAAGTTTTCAAGTTGTGGGACTTTTAAGTGTTGTGTGTTGGTGGTGCTTCTCATTTATCACTGTCACCAGCCGGACAGCAAGGCATATAAAATAGGAGGTAGTATCATGATTATAAAGGGATCGGCGCCCCCCGTAGATGACGTAGACTACTGAGCAGAATGCGCGCGAAGTTTATAGGTGCCTGCAGAAAGTATATGGTTTCAGTATTTTCTCTCTGCAACTTTAATTCTTAATTAAGCATAATAATTAGAAAAGTAAGTTTAATAGTGCAATTTCGGATTGTAAAGATTCTGATAAAAATATAAAAAAAAAAGATTTTGGCTTTGCATACCTTTACCAAAGACTCACAAGCAATTGAAAGTGATGGCTAGAGAAGTGCCACCGGTAAGGCCAATGTTATTGTGATGTCAGCTGTCTGCTTTGTTGGTTATTATTATTATTAAAGCGAGTTACGGAACAAACTCTTAGTATTACCAATTAAAAAAGATTAAACCAACAACAATTTCAAGCATTCTTGAATTTTGAAATGAAAACTCGACTGATAGAAGTCGTAAAACATGACTTGATAACTGGAGTTGGGAGTAGGGAGCATGAAAGAAAATAGTAAACAACTCTCACGGTGAATCTTATAGTCAGTTTGGTAAGTATGTTATTTATGTTAAAATAAATAATGCTAATTTAACTACCCACATGTGAACAAAATATTAGATATGCACTGCAACTGTTATTTTTTAAATGTAGTTTGATTTGGATGTATGACATTTTTTATTTCTTATTCTGACTACTGCATTATGACACTGCCACCGCTGTTGGTATTGGGCATCAATTGCTGTTTTTGGCCATTAGCAGATAGTAGACTGCACCTACTTAGTATTTGTTGTACTTACGATTAGTAATTAAATAAGTTTCAGTAAATATCCAATTTTATAGTTATCACTCTCCCAAAATCAAAGATATTGTTCGCATTTGGGTAGTTAAATTAATTAGCATTAATTTCGACATAAATAAATTACTAACCAAACGGTCTTCAAGATTCATACCGACCGTCAACCGTCAGAGTTGATTACTATTTTATTTCATGTTCCGGACTCCAGTTATTAAGTCTTGTTTTACGACTTCTCTCAATCGGGTTTTCATTTCAAAATTCAAGAATGCTTGAAATTGGTGTTGGTTTTAATCTTTGTTTAATTGGTAATACTAAGAGTTTGTTCCGTAACTCGCTAACTAGAACCAACAAAACACAGACAGCTGACATTACAATAACAGTTTCCTTACGCTGGCACTTCTGGAGCTATCACTTTTAATTGCTTGTAAGTCTTTGGTAAAGGTATGCACAGTCAAAATTTTTTTTTAAATATTTTTATCAGAATCTTTACAATCCGAAATTGCACTATTAAACTTACTTTTCTAATTATTATGTATAATTAAGAATTAAAGTTGCAGAGAGAAAATACTGAAACCATATACTTTTCTGCTGGTACCTATAAACTTCGCGCGCATTCTGCTCAGTAGTCTACGTCACGATTCCTCCCAGCAATCCCACTGGTTTTTAACTATAGGGCATGATACTACCTCCTATTTTATATGCCTTGCCGGACAGCAGCTATTTTTTTGTCCATTTTCTGTATTACATACTTTTACGAACAAGGCCCTTCGGTACAACGTCAGTGTCAGTCAACCAAGTCAACCAACGTCACTCCACACTCAGCCAGTGTCTTCATCATTTATTAGTATTTAATATTTCTGCAACAATAATGGAGCGAGAAGTATTATTAAAACCTGGGCCACTTAATTTAATCCGTAAAGCAAAAAAGAAACCAATGACGACATCAGAAAAGAAAAGTGGTGTAAAAAAACCGAAGGTTGAAGCAGACACAAACGCAAGTGGCGTTAACAATGAAGATTATATAGTGGAGTCTCTTCTGGGAAAAAAAATTGTGCGGGGAGCTCCTCATTATTTAGTTAAATGGATGGGGTGGCCTCAGTAAGTTTTCATGTACATACTAAAAATAGAAATGATTGTTGGTTTTGTTTAGTAATTAATTATAAACGGTATTTGGTGTATAAATTGTTGATATACCTTGATTGTTGATAATGTTTGGATAACGTCCTAGTCTAATTAATTTTTGTATTGCACTTTACCATAATATATATTTATTACTGTATTATTAGATCGGCAAATACGTGGGAGCCAGTGGAACATCTTAGTCGGTGTATGTGGATAGTTGCTGGGTATGAAAGATCCCAAAGAGCTCTAGCTGACGCTAACGAACACATGATTGCCGATGCCAAGATCAAGATTGAAAACGCTGCTGTTGAGGAAGGGGAAGGGTTGGCGGACGAGCTACCCGGTTCTCAGCTTCAGGATGTCAAAGTGAGTATTAATGGTTGTGGAGTCCCAGAGCTTCGTAAATGTCCTGAAAAAAGAAGCCGCTACAAGAAAAAACCTAAAAGACATTTTTCTTCGGATGATGATGATAATGACGTTGTCTCGGAAGATGATTTTAGTGAAGTTGACATTGTGAGTCATTATTTTCACCAGCCTCTTATTTTGGATTATCGGGATGGATATGATATGATGCTTAGTGCTAAAATAATACTTGGTTGAATTATTAACGATTTCATGAATTTCTATTTTAGCGAGTTGGAATTCTACAAAAATGTCCGAGGGGAAAACGAATTGAAAGGATTCGTGGTGTCACGTCTGTTGGTGGTATTTTACAATTCTTAGTACAATGGAAGTCAGCAGCAGAATGCAATAATTCGACTGATCCTCCGTTATCCTACACCAACTCCAACATTGTTATGGCTTCAAGTATGAACAATAAATTTCCTCAAGAGGTGATTCAGTTTTATGAGAATCGAATTCGTTTCTTTAGCTCATTGGAAAAGTCAAGTGAAGAGGATAAAAAAGCGGTGAAAGCTATAAAGCACTCGACAGAACGACGAATTTCGACTCTTCACAAATCGAGGAAGGATGTTGAAAATCCATCGGAATCAGATAATGATGACGCTCATGATAATGCTTCAAAAGCTATTGAGAAAGAAAGGAGGAAACTAGACAAGTTTAACGTGGATGACTCCGAATTTTCCTGTTCAAGCTTATCGGATGAAGATATTTTGAATAAGAGTGAAGATGACGATGAAAACTGAGCGCGAGTCATGTATCCCCCTCCCTCTCCATTCCTATGAAAATCACTGAAAATGTGTATTAATTTGCTTTAATAATTCAAGGATCTGTCAAATCTGTTTCGTGTAATTAATCGCTGTAATTATATTTGAGTAGTAATATTTTTGTGTATTAGTGGTTTTCGTTAGGAATTCTTATACTTGTCAAATTATACTATTGAGATTAAATAGTAGAATATTTTATTCTGACTATTAACGTATTAAGGTCAATCCGTCGTTTTCTAATTTATAATTTTACTCTCTGAACGTTGAACGTAAGTACTTCGCAGTACTTCGCACACTGAATTTCTCAGAACACATCATCGTTTTCACTGGCTGTGTGAACAACGGGCGCCGAATTTGATTCCTTAACTTAAATCATGTGTGTTGATGTTGAATTTTAGTTGAATCCAGATCGGTATTATATGTAGTAGAACTACTTAAACTTTCAGAAGTAGAAAATTCAAGCTGCATAAGTAGCAAGGGAAGATTTTGTGAGATTCCACTTTTCATAGCAGATTCATTTCTGTACCCAAAATAAAATGTTCTCGAAAAATTAAGAAGTGAACTCAAATCTATAATCTATATGGAAATATCCTCCTGCTATCGAATAAAATATGACTTATAGCCAGTATATATATATACGGTAATCCATGTTGAAGAAACTGTACTATTGGTGAAATAAAGGATACTGTACTTGTTCAGTTATAGTAAATCAATGAACGTGCTATTGGCACGATCGGACGTAGAAGAAACTATATAATATCAAAGTTAATATTGTGCAACATAAAGCTGTGATACCCTTTAACCTCTGCTCATATCGTATCGTATTCGTATTTATCAATTTTCAAGCTTGAAACCAGGATTGGGCATGCTTTTTTCGCATGTACTTTCTATTTGTATACAGACTTACGAATGATTAGGAGATTAGGACTACACTCCCCGTAACCCTTGTTGCCAGCTGATGTCGAAGGCGTTGGATGACCTGTAACATGTAAAATCATTGAATGGTAATGACGAGAGGAAACGGTGTATAACGTCAGGGAAACATTGTTTATTTGGCTAGTCAAAAATATAACTGCTATTCCTTCCCAGTGTGCCAGTTTTGACATTTTAAATGAATTTTATGGAGATAATATAGGCAGCAAAAGTTTACATAAAATAGTTATCTCTCCGTAAGTGTAAGTGCCAAATGAGATAGATTAACGACGTCAACTCAGCAAATATAGCTTCGGGTGTCAAAAGTCAGTACGTTGAGTAAATCTGAAAAAAGGAGCTCTCTCTTTCTAATAATTTCGAGTTCGGTGCGTATATTTGTAGTTTTGAAGATTTTTTGTCATCACAGTTTGTTCAAGTTGTCAAATAATTTCTCAAAATAAATTAGTTAAGGATGAATCGAGTGAGAATTTTCAATTTTTTGGGGTGTTTATTTGTAAAACCAAGAGTGTTGTCACAAGTCCAAGGACGACATTTTAGCATGAGCAATAAATGTCAAGTAGGGAGGCAGGAGGATGAAGAGGTTCCAAGAGTCAAAGAAGATGAAAGTGAAGTGATTCTTGAGACCATCAACGGAAAAGGTGTCATCACACTTAATCGACCCAAGGCACTGAATGCTCTAAATTTATCTATGATAAGAAAAATAGCCCCTGCACTTAGAGAATGGGAATCTTCACAAAAATTTGTGATCATCAAAGCAAATGGTATGGTCACCTGTCACCGGCACATTATTTTTATTAAATCGTATTTGTATAAAAGAATGACACTCCTGTCGGCTGTGTATAATTACTTACAGGGATATTAAAATTATGGCCAGGGGTATGCGATTACGCTAATAAATTTATCATGCTATACGGTTTTAGGAGGAAAGGCATTTTGCGCTGGTGGAGATATTCGTGCCGTGACTGATTCTGCAAAAATTGGGGGTTCGTTATATAAAGATTTTTTCCGGGAAGAATACATGTTGAATGCACTGATTGGAACTTTGCATATTCCTTACATTGCTCTCATCGACGGGATTACTATGGGTGGAGGCGTGGGGCTCAGTGTTCACGGGCGCTACAGGGTAGCAACAGACAAAACTCTCTTCGCAATGCCCGAAACTGCAATTGGCTTGTTTCCGGACGTCGGAGGCTCTCATTTTCTCCCACGTCTTGGTGGTAAACTCGGGCTATTTTTGGCTCTGACGGGATATCGTCTTAAAGGAGGTGACAACTTGAGAGCTGGCGTAGCCACACATGTATGTGCAAACGATATGCTGGATTTCTTAGAACAGGATCTTATTTCTCTTGACCCTGCAAGCTCGACTCCAGTTGAAATAGAGCACGTAAGTTTAATATAGTTGGATGTTATTTTCAGCCAAAACTGGAAACTTAACTTACTTGCTAGAAATGCGTCATCAATTTGTAGCTATAAGATTTTGGCGGGATGTTACAGATCCTCCAGCGCTACAACGATCGAAGCCCAGAATCCAAAAAACCTTTTTCTCTTGAAGACAACCTTGATAAAATCAATAAACTTTTCAGTGGAAGTTCTATGGAAGAAATTATATCAAATTTAAACTCAGAAGGCTCTGAATGGTCTTTGAATGTGTTGGAAACGCTCAAGAAAATGTCACCAACGTCCCTCAAAACGTCCTTTAAGCTACTATCATTGGGAGGGGAACAGGATTTACAAGAATGTCTAAAATTGGAATATCGTTTGTCACAGCGATGCTGTGAAACAACAGATTTTATTGAAGGTAGTTGAAATAATAGCCAAATTTATTAAGTAATAATATAGATTTAATGAGCATTTAATATTCACACATAATTATAATTATTGCGTAATGTACATATTAATTTTGACGAAATTGCTAGGTGTCCGAGCTTTGCTGGTAGACAAGGATCAGAAGCCTGTGTGGAAGCCTTCTTCTTTAGAGGAAGTCACAGATTCTTACGTGGATACCTTTTTTGCACCACTCCCACAAGACAGAGAGCTCAACTTGTAACCTAATGAAGCTGATTTTGTAATTATAATAATTATATCAGTGTGTAATAATAATAGAGTCATTACACGTACTTACAATATTTTCTATAAAAATCGTCGTTCTTCATTTAGTTACTGTAATCAGTTTAGACCAAGAAAACTCCTCCGAAACTTATGTATTACTATTTACTGAAATTAATTTGACTAATAAACCAAGACGCAGGGAATTTTAGTTGATCATAATTTTACCGCGTTGTGATCTACAAGTTTATTGTTCATAATTTAATTTTGGACTTATGATCAAAACTCGAGGACAAAAAATAGCTTGCAGAATTCATTTCATAATTACAGAGGTAGGCATATTTAGCATGGTTGCAACATTCCTTGAAATAAAAAGATAAAGTAAATAACTTATTCATTAATACGGCTATAACACACAACTAAGTACCTTTTTAACTTTATGATATGCGTTGTCCATATTTTTTTCTTTCTAAAATACAATAATATGCTCACTACAAAAATAACCAACGAAATAATCTATAAATAATTTTAAAAATCAAATCCTATGAATGGCGCGCATATGCAAATAGAAACTCGTAAGAATTGTTCGCATACTGTGATCTTGAACGTCTCTGGTATTTTTTTTTCTTTACTTCAGGTTCACCAGTTCATTATAATTACTTTCAAAGTAAATTATTGTATAAATTAAATATAAGGTAAATTTTACTCATTGTAAAACGGACGATGGACTTTTTTCTTCTTGTTTTTTTTCCCTTTTGCATGGTTCAATTTTCGACTTTAAAGCAATCTAACGAATTTAATTATCTGTTAACGTTATTTTTATCATGGCTACTAAACTAACAATAAGTAGCACAATAATATTATTAATTTATTTTTAGTACTTACGCAAAATAATCATAATAATATAGCAACAATCATAATTCTTGACTTCATCTGTGTTACCTCCTGACCTGTCACTAACTCACTCATATAGTCCTCACTATTTAACATGTTAGCGGCAGACACACAGATCAGTTCAGCAATAATTACTTTGGAATTTGTTAAAAATCTTCAGGGTTGAATAGATACGTAGCTACTCTTGTCTTTGTTGTTCACTTTTTGTTGTTAGAAATCTTTATTTGATACAGAGGTGTTTCTAAAAACTATATGTGCATACTATCTAATTATACAAAACCTCTACTGAATAAGTTGGGTAAAATGAAGCGTTGATGTTCTAAATTCATTTAGTGTAGGAAAAAGAATTATGCACTAGTTACTACGATCAATGTTAGTTACAATGTAATCATTACATACACATTTTCCATCACAAGTAATGGTTGTGTTGCTATTGTCGTTCGTTCCTTGTTTTATGTGTAAACGTAAACGATTATTTTAACAAACCATAAAGCTTGAGTTCAAATTATTGAGTAGTCGCTTACTTATATTTTTGGTATTTTTTTAAAATTACAACTTTCCAGATAAATCAAAAGAAGTCGTATTCATCACGAGAGCTGTATAATTTATTACAAAATAATATTTACTTGATTTTAACGGAACAGGTGAGCGACACGCTAAACAATTTGCAATAACCTAACTAAGCATTGTACATTACAATCATCAAAAGCTTATTCAATCCTCATAACTTGTGCCTCCGTCGCATATATCAGTAACTCATTCTTCTATTACAGAATTAATAACAAATAATTCTTTTAAATTCGTACCTATCTTTTCCATTCCTATTCTTAGTTAGTGTAGCTTAATCTTCGGTTTTCATTTCTTCCTTTACACTGATATACGTTAGTATTTAACTATTTGATTAAAACACGAGCTTTACAAAAGAGTTTTGAATACAAACGAAGATGTTGATGTTCACATTATTATATATTTAGACGTACTTCCATTTCGAAATTTCGAGTGAATTATATTTTTAATTATATTGTTGCTGTCGAATTTCATGCGCTTTCGCATAATTTTTTTTACGAAGTTTAAAGTTTTATAATAATAATTATTGATTGAAATGTTATTTCATGTGGGTACGATACTGCTGTACACATCATTTTGGATAATACGGGAGTGCCCGAGTGCATGAAAATACATAAAACAGAGTGTGCACTACGACGAAAAAAACAATAAGTTTTTAAAGCTTTTCGCATCGTCATAACAGTAGTTTAGTAGTATGTAGTAGTATTGAACCTAGTGGAATTTCTTCTTGCAAAATCACGAAGGTATATTATCTTAAGGGGCGTAATAATTTATTTTGATTGGTTTGAAATCCAAATTTATTAACTTTAATCATAATTTTGTTGTAATTCAATATTTTTTTGCAGATACCAGTTGGTTTATTGGATTCACTTAATTTGTGTCAGTAGACAGATTACTAGTCTATATACTGAGCCAACCATCGAAAGCCTTCTCCATATCCTTGGCGTTTCAAAACTGAGCACATGAATAACTCGAGTGGACGTCCAGGGAGCTCTGACCGTGGCACTTTACCCTGTCAAAACAAAAATAATGTAGGTACTCAGTAACGACGAATTCAACTCAATATGTTGATTTTCCTGTGCATGAAAACACAAATGTTGCTGTTCCATGTAAAATGAACTTACTTTTCCGGTAGTCTGACCGTACAGTCCAAAAACATTACGCAGTTCGTCTTCTGAAGCTGCTCCTGGACGATCGATTTTGTTGCCCAAGATGAGAACTGGACAATTGGCCAACTGTTCGTCCGTGAGGAGAGAATTGAGTTCTACAAGGGACTCTTGAAGACGACCACGATCACATGAGTCGATAAGGAAAACGACAGCATCTACAGCTGGGAAATAATCTTTCCAAACTCGTCGAGCTACAATTATCACATTAAATTATATTAATTTATACTTTACTTCATAATTCCGTTGGTATCAAGAATCCTCACACATTACATGCGACTCAATTCAGCGGACTTACCCTGGTGATGGCCACCCAAATCAAATGTGGTAAATCTCATATTTCCTATGGACAATTCTTCTGAAGCTGAAATTCACACAAAATGATGAAATCCAATGAATTTCTTTAGAGCTTTTCTCACGCATTAAAATAGTTACAATACCCGCGGCATTATTATTTCTATTGTAGTTAGTAACTTGGCTTACTTGGATGAAGAGTAGGCACGTGTTGAGCCATCCGATCATCTTTTAGCATGTGAAGCAGTGTAGTTTTCCCTGCATTGTCTAAACCGAGAAATAGGAGCTTGCCGGATTTTTTCCATAATCCTATAGTAAACAAAAATAGGAGACATTCCAGTCAAAATAATGTATAACTCATATAGTAATAATTATTTGTGCATACATAATATAACTACACAATCCTCTACAGATGTTGAGAATATAAATTTAGAAAAAGTCGGTCTTGATGCTAACTCAGACCGTGTCCAACTGTCAATATCCTATAATTTCCCTATAACTGTATTTGCCAAAGGAGGGTTCTAGACCTTTCTGTCCTGTCACACGTCAACAAAAGCATCATGTCAATCACTAGACTCGTAATAAAGTAGCAAATTATTTTGCACTCATATTACTGGGGGAAAATTGGGTCGGAAAGAAGAGAGTCTGTCAGTCATATGTGAAAACCTTTTGCGCATAACCAACATATACACTATTGATGAAAGTAAACAATGTCTGTTCTACAGTCTACTCCTTTCATAATTATTTTAACCACAAACACTAGTTCATGATGCATACACACATCTAAAGTAATTCAGAGCCAACAACAGACAACAAGTGAAGGACTCTGGGAAATAAAATTGTTCTAGAATTCATACATAGTACATATATACATATACCTAGGTGACTATTATATAAATATGCTTTCTTAGCCGACGTCAACAAGCTACTTACTAAACCAGCTACATTTAATCCAAGAGGAAAAAAACTCCACTTGATGCGTCAAATCCATCACCTCTCGAAGCTTCTCCCCATACACAAGAATTTAAAATGTTTGATATTCTTTTAGATTGTATAACGATTGCAAAGATAATTGAATGAAAACCCCAATCATCCCCCACTCGGCCATTATGGTCAAATCACATCTACGATCAACCCATCATCCATGCATTCATATCGAAGGCTGAGAGCAAATATAATGAAAATTACACGTCTTATTATAATTACTTCTACAAGTATAGTAGTGACTCAAGAAAAATTCAAGGACATTATTCTTGCTATTCACTGACGGAGAATACCAATGTAGTTTACGGACGAGTCTCCATTGGATTTGTATTTATATAAACTAATATTGCAATACATTATTATTAACTGCGACTATCCCATCCCATTTAACAAATGAAAATGATAACTTCGCGATGACTTTTACATAATACAAGCTGACTACAACCCTATACAATTATGCACCCAGACCCAGTGACTCCGAGTGAAGGGGTTGATTTTCCACACACCACCTACAACACAACATCGAAACGCACCTACCAGTCTAGTATGTACCTACTATAGGTACTAAAGCCAAGGAGCCCCAGCTTATGTTTTCAATATAAAAAAAGTGTATAAAGTTAGGAAATTTTGCAAAAACTCAAGTCTAAAAGAAAATTAAATACACCTACAATTTAATAATAATAGTTTATACAAATAATATGCACAAAATGAAATTGAAGTGCGTACAACAGAAAGGGAACAACTAGGCAAGAAAAATGTGCACAGTAGCGTAGTGTAGTTAGTTATTAGCCTAAGAGTAAGCTCAGTTTATCCATGTACCCACAAATTGTTGTTTTAATCGACATCGACAATGGTTATCACCACCACGAGTGGATTTGCGAGTTAAACATAGCTACTATACGAGAATGATTAATATTATGAGAGGATACAAAGTTCAACATGCTCAATAAGGCAACTAAAAAATATTATAACAATAAAAAAAAGAAGCAGGAGCTATGTGAGGATATGAGACGTGAAATACGCGATCTCACACGTATGTATCTACCTTAAAAATTAATCTATCTACGTATGTTCCGACTCATCATCAGAGTCACGCCACATCCATCCCATCAACTTCCAACACAACTCCAACACACTATTTTGTTTATTATACAATATGTACCTTGTTGAAATCGTAACATGTATGTCCGTAATAGTTAAGCTAGTCACAGTCACATTACTTAGGTTGTTGATGATCATCGTGATCAACCTGCACATCATCATCATCACGACGACCACCATGTCACACTATCCACTGCACTGCACTCCCAATCACTCCACATTTAAGTAATACCAAAAATTTCAATGCTCATCACCTATAAGGCTGCGACGTGATGTGACTGTCAACAAGTTTTCGTCTATACTATAGATAGTTCAATTCGGATTTGACTCAATAAAATGAACATATGGGATTATCGAAATAGGAATGTGTGACAGTGCAGTGGCGGCAGAGTTTAGGACTGTAAAATAAGAATTTAACAGAGCTACTACTTACACGTATTTTACTTTATATGAAGCTACAAGTCAGAATATAGAATCAGACGAGGGTCACATAATACATAAGTAAATAAAGTTTAATTTCACGTCATTTATTTTCGACTGTCGTGCACGTGAGTCCAAAGCTCCTCTACGTTCACAACGAACAATAATTAAACCAGATCACATCACAAACCAAGGCGAGTTTTACAATAAAAGAAGCGTTGTGACTTATACTACGTATAGTTAGAATACCATCTTATACTAGTTAGAGGATGTATGAATCCTGAATACACTTGTAAAAAAGGCCGAGCTTGAGGAACCTATTAGGAACAGTTATCCTATTACTACCCTAACCCTCACAGCTGATGACATAATATTCATTACAATAAACGTAATGAATGCATGGGATGTACTTTTGCTCCCTCCTGCCCTTTCCTTCTTCTTCTTGGCAGTGGAAGGTGCCAAAATCATTTAAAATTAAAACGTAATTTCTTGAGAACATCGTAATAAAGTGTGTGTACACTTTTGAACTTATCCGTAATGCTACAATGATGCAGTCTCTCTCTCTCTCTCTCAATGTTTACGGTTTGAGGATTTTCAGGGAAATACATTCTAGAATTTTGTATTTACTTTCCAGCTACCACCGGAAAAATATGGAAACAATGAAAATGAAAGGGAATTTTCATTTATTATATTGTAATCCCCTTTATTTTATAGCATTATGAAAGTTTAAAAAAAAAGAATATTTGAAAACAATTAATTGAGGAACATCAGAGCAACTTAATGCACCAGTCAGATCCATGATCACATTACATTTACTAACTGTAGTCAGTGTCAAAGTTGCAACTTGTGACGTGTCCATTTTCAAGAGTAGGTTATAATTACATTGAGCATGGGCAAGACCTTACCTCACAAATATAAAACAATTTCAAACTGTTCTCTGTGTGGGGATTACAATAGTAGTATATGTATATATTTTGAACTACTCTCATCTCATGTTGTACTACTTTCAACTGCAACAAGCTAGTCTATTAATTCAACAGGATAGTTATATGCCATGTGCACATACGATATAAATAGCTCCTATGGATTCTAACAGTACTCTCTCAAAAATTCCTACGACTCATTTCAAGGTCTCGTTTCGGTGCGAATTCTACAACGGCTACAAAGAAACCAAGTGATCTGACTGACAATGAGGACTCCACTTCTATTTAATTAGTTAATAAATGCATACACCCTGTATTTACAATGCGTAAACTAACGTTGTTGGAAGGCAAGTACTATAATAAGATGTAATAGAAATAGAACATATAAATCGAAATCAATCATTCCGGATGTGCATCACAAGAGACAAAAAAGCAAAAATTCTGCTCAGTAAAAGAGTTAGGAAACAATATTTGGACCATATGATATAATTATTAGGGTACGAAAAGGAGACCAATATATTTGTGATTATGCATAAAAGTATGTCAAGCTGATTACCACAAAACTACTGCCATGATAAATAAAAGCGGTAAAAAAACAGTCCATCAGTCCATTCATTTATAAATTAAAATTGAAACGCCTGCTGCCGGGCCTACTGAATTGCTTCCTAATAAAGGAAGGGTATTATTTGACATATTTTTAACTTTATTTTGAAAAATAAATGAATGAAATATACTTTCTGTAGTAATGGAACCTATTGAAAGGAAGTACTTATATAACAATATATTATTTATTTTGTGGGTATTTCAGACGGTGCCACAAATGCATGCTTGTGACAAGGCCGCTCTACTGCCGCTGATCACATCAATCAATACACACATATACATTATGGTTATGGTTTATTTACAACTTAATTATTAGCAATGAAATGCAATTATAGGATCGCGCGATCCGTCGTCTGAACTGCGCATTATTTTTATCTCATTATCCCAATAGAAAACAATTATGAAAGTACTTTAAATACTTTAAGTATTCCTACGCTCCTCATGCATGCCTGTGGCTATATAGACACAAATTGGTCTGCGTATTATAAAAAAAATTTATTTAAACACATTACATTAAAATTATAGCTGGCCACTGGCCTAGTAACTACTAACACTCCTTATGTAGATAAATAGAGATAAACCTCGTTTTCCTAAAATCTTCACGTAAGGTTTGAGTATGAATTATTTTTAAAATATTTAGATACTTGCATATAATTCATTTAAGTAGTAATCATACTAAAATTATAATTAAATAGAATACATGCCCTGATATATTATAATTTGTTTCTACTTATTTTTGTAGTAATATTTTCGCTCCTTTATTATTTCGTAGGCATCCACACACTTCCACACTCCCAACTGATTTGTACACCTTCAACCTTCCATACTAATACATACAAGGCTAGTAAACTTTCACTAATGACATGCCTACATGAATGTCCAAGTAATAACGGGTTTACTGTACGTACTTCCCAGCTTTAACGTCAATGAACATGGATTGGTAATAAAGGTAATCCTGAATTTCACTTGGGTTGCATTTTAAATTCAATGTCTACTTTGAGATTTAATACAATTAAAAACTATGCTACACTTTTATAGTTCCATATACATTGACGTGACACACCAGTACCAGACTAATATTAATGGTGATGTAAACATTTAACCATGTTATATACTTGATAGACAGCAATTCTTTTAATACATATGTATTTCAAAATTGTATGCTTAAATCCTTTCTATTAATTAAAATCACGAAGTAGCCCTAATAACTTAAAATACCTTCAGTTTAGTCAGAATCGGAATTCCTCTATGTCAGTCAGTTCAAAAGTGAAGTCAAAAGTATGAAGTAGAACAAATCCAAATGTAAATACAATAAATATGAGAAGTAGGGATTCCTTCAATGTTGAATGTAAATGTATGTAAATTGACAAGTGACTGTGGCACTACTAGCATCTTGGTTCCTAACCCTAACATACATGCAGATTAAAGTACAATAAGTAATTGAAAAAAATATTTAATAATAATAAAAATGTCAATGCCAAAGGGACTCTTACCAAGATAGCCTAGAACTCCTGTAAACCAATCCCAAAGGAACATCCTGTATTGTTTTTTTCTAAATTATTTTTTTAAACACTTAAGTGACACTCCCAATCACCATGAAAATCACAATTAACCTAATACTTAATTAACGGAACTTTTAGCGACCAGTCAAGAGAAATTTTGATGAAAAATCTTGAACTTCTCTTGTCGCTCTCCGTTTTTCCAATGAAAGGATGAAAGGGCTAACACGTATGCAGGAATGACGTCACGTCATTAACCAACGGGTTCCAACGCAAGGAATTTCCACACTTTCAAATCACGCTCCAAGTGAATGCACACCAATCCCATCTCCTCTCACTGCCATCACGGCCCTTCATGTTGGGTCACTTCTGCCGCCGTCCCAACTCCAACTTCCACTCACTTCCACATACGAGACAACACACACATGATCCCAGTCCCAGTCATACAGCAGTCAAGCAGTGGCAGGAGTCCTCAATGCCTCTCACAAGGGAATGGTTTCACATGGAACCCGTCGATTTCAAAAAGTCATATCTACAAAAATCAGACTACTTTTTAATAGTGGGGATCCAAAGTAACTCGAGTGCATTTTGCGTTGTTCGGTCACAATAGCCCGCCAAAGTTTTAAAAAATTCAAATTTTGATATTTTGCGACCCTAGTACTTTTACAGTTCTTGTCCGATTTTGATGAAATTTCGTTTTTTGGGATCCTTACGCTTTTTACTGAAAAGCAATTTCAGGATTTTGAAAAATTCGAAAATTTTCATTTTTTTGAAAAAAATCCAAGAAATGAGTATATTTGAGGCCCAATTTTTTAACACCGTTTTTTTAAAAAAATGAAAATTTTTGAATTTTTCAAAATCCTGAAATTACTTTTCAGTAAAAAGCCTAAGGATTACAAAAACCGAAATTTTATCAAAATCGGATGAGAACTGTAGAAGCTACAGGGCGGCAAACTATTAAAATTTGAATTTTTTTAAACTTTGGCGGGCTATTGTGACCGAACAACGCAAAATGCACTCGAGTTACTTTGGATCCCCACTATTCAAAAGTAGCCTGATTTTTGTAGATATGACTTTTTGAAATCGACGGGTTCCATGTGAAACCATTCCCTTGTCAGTGTGATGCTATTCCTTGGGAGGGCTCGTAAATGACGTTGCATTATATATCTGGTTAATTTCTGATTCTGACCTACCCACCCATCCACACCTCCAATAAGCACCACTAACAATTAAACACACCGCAAATCCTAACTTTGTCAACCCACCCACCTACCTACTCAAATACTGACGGTGTTTGTGAACGCTCCCACCCTGCCCACAACACAAGTCTTGGCAAGTGAACATTTATTAACATGTAGTAAGTAAGAAGAACATTACAACATTTAACAGTACATACTTTCCTCCGGGACATTTCCCAATTTTCTCTCAATGACTTTGTGCTACAATATAAACCGTTGAGAAAAAACCATTGACAGGGGGGTGACCGTCTCCGCCTCCACCGTGTGTAGACGACGTCACTGTGAGATGATCCATTTTTCCCAAATTATTTTCTCATCACACGTTCTCCATCCCGCGAATTCTCCCACATTCAAATCTTTTGCTAGTTAGTTAATATTAAAAAAAGTATTATTGTTTAGGATTTATAGGCAAACTTTTCCTCCTATCTGTAAATATTACAGGATTGCAGATATCCTCTTTTGCCCCCTCCCTACCAAAGCTCATATTGCGTAATAATAATCCTTTCCTTCAGAGAGTTCAGTCCTTGTCGTTGTCATTGTCGTCAGTAATTTTATTATTTTTATCAACATCAGTCGGAAAGTACTGAACTAACTACTGTCTGTAAGCACTTGGTACTGTAGTTACTTTTAATCGCATTTTTGTTATCGTTAAGTATTAACACTAAATTAGCATAATCGTGAATTATTATTGTCAAATATTTAAAGAATAGATACATATATATATATATATAGAAATATTCACAGTTGGTGCAAGCAAGCAACAAAATATCTTTACAGCTATAATAATAAAAATACAACCACCAAGACACCAGAGCCAGGGGCAGAAGCAGTCGACAAACGGTACGGTTGACGGTAATGTTTATGATAATTATTGTGCCATTGTCAGTCAGTCAGTAGGAAATGAAGTGCTTTAAATTTAAATTATCAAAATTCCTATTATCCACGGCTTCGCAATGTCAAAAAATGTGCTTACGTTTTTCACATTTCATTCTTCATTTGTCAATAATTGACTGTCTCTTGCTCTATTTTTTACTGTATTTGTTTTTAAACAGAGGCTGATTGTGCGAGGAACATTTTATATTTCCTAATTTTGAACTTCAGGCTTAGAATTTTTTTTGTGGTCAAAGTCATTGGTACGTGAAAATGTTTGAGTAGCAAGTAGTTGTTAGTTTGCTAGTGGTTGGTGGTTATGTAATTTGTGATTGATTGTATTTTTACCGTATTGATATTGTAATCGTAATCAAATTTTAAAGTTGCACACGGCAGTACGGCACGGCACACGGCACATATCTAACCCTCAACCCTGAATCCTGAAGTATCGACGACCTGCGCCTACTGTAACTTTGAACTTGTTTCATTCTCCACTTTTGATATCAGAATACTTTTGATTTTTTAATTGTGACACTTTGGTAATGTCCCTAATTATGACTGTGTAATATTCTCATATTATAAGCTGAAATCGAATCGAGAGTAGTTTGCCGTGTCCGCTTGATAATACAAAAATAAGTTCTGATTCTGGATATAGTGAGATGTGATGATATGAGAGATGGGGATGGGACACTTTAGAATATAGTTTAGCGTACGGGCTTCTGATTTTGAGCCTGGTCTGTTCTGTTAGTTGTTAGTGTAGCGTTTCAGGTAATAATTATACAAGTACTTATGTAATACAACTGACTGGTGAGATGTGTTGTGGCTAGAACCAAAGGCAAACTACACGAAAACGATACGGCTGATAAAAGTCCGTCGATTATTTGGGGCTTAGTAGTTGATAGTTAAAATTTTTGCTGACAACGCTTTCACATATTTTGCGAGATGAGTGCGAATTATTATTATGTATAATAGTATAATTTAATGACATAAGTAGGTGACTCGTGATTGTCGTGATAAAGTTCGAGTTGAATTGTGTTTTTGTATTGGGGAACATTATATTGTTAAAATATAGTTTCGATATTGTTTAATTATATAACAAGAATTATGCGTCGACGTCTAACCTACATTGACTTCGTAATTCATTGTATAAGCTTGTATTGATTGTGACAGACACTTACAAGTAGTTTGCGTCTTTGTTTAAAGTTGACAGCTAAGTCAAGTTGAATTTTGTAATTATTAGCCATTTGATGATTTGAAGTCGAATTGTATTGCGTAAGCATAACTCTGCCAAGACTATAGATACAAACTTATAACTGCAAACTTATAACTATGTAGTTATAATGTGTGGTCCATAATGCAGAAGGTACTTCGTTAATAGTAATTAATCATTAATGGCATTTGAGTTTACAGATAATACATGAGCATGTAAATTGACATTGTATCCCGTCACACGTATTAGCTTATGATGGTACTTATAAGTACTTGTCCTGTGTCCGCTTTTACCTGTAGCACTGCTCACAATAATTACCACCAGTGTCTGTCAACCGCCGAGAACTCAAATTACTTAGAAGGTAGATAATTGACTTATAAGGAATTCTAATTTTAGTATATTTTAAATCTCTCGTAATACATAAGACAAGACATTGACTACATTAATAAACACGAGATAATTAACTTTTCCAAATATAATTTTGGAAGGAACTGTCTCAACTGCTGTTGTTGTGACGTGGCTGGTGTTCATCCTAATTTTTGTGTTCACACGTACAAAATTTCCTAGTAAGTTACCCGCAAAGAGTCGTAAGTAAAAATACTTTGCAATCCTTTTTAATTTTCTATTGAATTGAACACTAATATATGGGAAAAACAGTCGTTAAATATAGTACTTTCCCCACTTATCGCAGTTGTTTTTCTGCGAGCTGTCCAGTACATAATTAAATGTATTCCCAGTAGAAAACATCTAGCCACATGTAAACTTTTCAACTTAATTATTAATCTAATTTTTTTAAAGTTGTTAATTTTTAATTTTGATACTTTTGTAAGCACCCATTTCTCAGTTCTTTGAATGTCAAAATGTTCTATTTCAACGAATGACAATTTACAGTTTAAGATTTGTACAATGAAAGTATACCTTAGTTTTAGTTATTATGTGTAGCCTATCATTTTGTTAAAATGCTACAATATGTAGCAGAATTTGTAGGGACCGTATTTTTTATAATAAGTGTTCATAGTACACGGGTCTACTGCTGTGAACGCACCGGTACGAGAATGAAAATTGCGTATAATAGTATAGGGGTATACTAAAACAGAAAATACGGTATCATTTACGTTTTTAAATACAACTGTAATAATTTACTGCATCAGCAAGCAGTGTGTATACGGAAGTCGTATCGAATTTTGGGCATAGTATTACGCAGCGCTTAGTAAATATATAGTTCCCTTTAAGTTCTTTCAGACTACATTATGTCAAATTGTTAGTGCCAGTGCAGGGTAGAGATTTTGTTAAATAGGAGGGAAGAAGCAAAGTTTGGGGCACACTGGCAAATTGTGGATTAGGAATGTCAGTAGCCGTCATATGGGCTAATTAAATGCCTTCGTTTTAGTTTTAGTGGAAAGGGAATACATCGGTTTGGACATAGTAAAGTCATGGATCACGGTCACGGGCTGTCCATATGAGTAATTATCTATCTCGCAATCATAACTACTTAACGCTATAGTAGAGAATGTTCGTTGCATATTGTTTTCCTCACAGACGGAGAAAAGTTCTGCTACCGCTGAGGCTTTCAGTATTTTTTTGTAGTCGTCATCGCATGCTTAGACATAAAAATATGAGTGTATGTAAATTAAAACTATAGTTGGTGTTGGTAGGTACTTGCAATTGTTCTCCTTATGAGATATAACTTTTAAAAAACAAAGCAATTTACATCATTTTACGCTCTACCCGGCGAGGTTTTTTTATTGTGATGGCTGGCAGATTTCAACCACAAAAGTTCGCATTACTCTGCGTTTTCTTCTTTTATATCCCTTCCTTCTAGAAAAACTTTTTACTGCAGTAGCTTTTAATCTTTCAGCTCGCTCAGTATAAGCTCTCTATTGAATTTTAGTATGGAGGATGGCGAAGTAAATTTATTTTAACAGATTTTTCTAAAGGAGTGATTGACGGTTGAGCTTAAAAATTGTAGCAAAAGTAAAACACTGTTTTAAAGGAGTACAGTTTGTTTGAATTCTGATTTTCCATCGTCACAGCAGAGCTTTTGCTTATTATATCTAATTGTAAGCATATTTTGTAGGATTGTGAAATAATTTATAAACTTGCATTATTTAATTTTAGATTTTAAACAACGATTAAGCTGCGTTTACTGCTGACCTGTCATTCAAAATAAACCAGCAATCGAATATTGTCCCAGTCAAGTGGAAAGTAAAAGACAAGTCTGGAGTTAGAATTTCCCAATTAGCATTTTAATACTTCAGTAAACTTAATCCGCCATTTGCCATACTTGGTTCTGACACATTTCCTGGATTACTATTTTGAGTACGGTAAGTCTTTATTCGGATTTATTTTTTTGGGAAACTTCATTATGTAGACAACACATTCATGTACATATGTTTTGAATTTTAATTAATGTGTTATTCTAGTGCGCTGATAGTGTCAGATTCGGAATGCCTAGTTTTGTGAACAATCAGGTCTCTGACCCGGTACAACAACTGCATCAATATATTAACAGGCTTCTTCCGTCAGAGCCTATTATTCTAGTCGGAGGAACGGCAGCAGTGAGCTATGTTATTTTCCGTATAGTTACCGCCATTCCTAAAGATGGTAAGCTAAGTTTATTTTGAAAACGGAGTTATTTAAATTAATTTTTTTATGTATGAAGCTATAACGTCAAATTGCATGATATGTTTTGTAGGTGTTACAGCAGGGTTAAAGCGATTCCTATTTAAAAAAGCTCGCCTTATTCCATCCATTCGAAAAGAAATAGAAACGCAAGTGGCTGCAACCGAAAAGTCAATTGAAGAGGATATGAAGAAACTTTACACTTTGAGCGGAGAAGACAATCCAAATTTCTTAGTACGGCTTCCTTGCCAAGGGATGGAAGCAGATAATATCATAAATAAATTGGAAGAGTACATGAAGCTGGGTATGCCCGTGAAAATTAATTTAATCTGTATCTTGTAGTTACTGGTGTACACAGTTTCTTTATTATGTAGAGGAAACTTGTTCTGGAAAAATTTGCTGGCATTTTGCATCAAAGAATATCATTATTGTTAGGATTGTTATTGTGATTCGCTGCAGGTACGTACAATTGGGAGAAAGGTCATGTGTCGGGCACAGTGTATCATGGCGGGGAAGAACTAACGAAACTTAATACTACCGTATTTGCCTTGACTGCTTGGACAAATCCATTGCACCCTGATGTTTTTCCGGGAGTTTGCAAAATGGAAGCTGAAGTCGTCAGAATGTGTGCTGAATTATTTCATGGGGGCCCTGAAACATGCGGAACTGTAAATACTTATGACCTAGTTTTGTGATGCTTGTGTCCTTATAATTTGATTTTACATTTGTTGTACAGAACGTAAACTCATAATAACTTTTTGCTTATTATTTTAGATAACTTCAGGTGGGACGGAGTCAATCGTACTGGCAGTTAAAGCTTACAGAGACTACGCTATAAAAGTTCGAGGAATTTCCAATCCGGAAATAGTTGTCCCCATTACTGTTCATGCTGCATTCGATAAAGCCTGTGAATTATTAAACATAAGAATCCGTCATGTGGCCATTAACAAGACAACTATGCAAGTTCGGGTTGACGTCATGGAGCGTATGATCAATAGTAACACTTGCATGGTGAGATAATCCTTTATTATTTCGTTAACCAAACAATTTGTAATTATGACATCATTCACAGTTCTTTAATTAAGTAAATCATGGCTTTGTTTTGACGCAGTTAGTGGGTTCTTCCCCTGCTTTTCCTCATGGTTGCATCGATGACATAGAAAGTATTGCAAAATTGGGGCTTAAATACAACGTCCCAGTTCACGTTGATGGCTGCCTTGGAGGATTTCTACTGGCATTTATGCCCGAAGCTGGTTTTAAGATCCCATCCTTTGATTTTCGTGTGAAAGGAGTGACTAGCATGTCTGCTGATACACATAAGGTATCGGAACTTCGTTATAATAATACTTAATTAATATGTTGCCTATGTTTGCTATTGCAGTATAAGAAGTAGTTAGTAGCTGCTATACTATTTTTCTTACGTTTGCTTTGCTTTCGCGATCTATTTATCGTGTAGTTTTATGTATTTTCAATTTTGTGTAACCCAAAAACAAAATACATGGCTAACTATGAAATAGATAACCAAAAACTAGTTCCTTACCTCTGACTTAGCCATTTGCTCGAAAATATCATTTTTACCAGAATTTCCTTCTCTGTGCAATGTCAACTGATCTATTATTCTGTATGAAAACAATGATCTGTTTATCTCTATTCATTTTATTAAGCTACACTTTGTAATACCATTAAGTAAGCAAAACAAAATTTGATTGCGCCACAGTTGAATTCCTAATAAGCCAATTTAAAACACCGAAGTCCCATGCTCTATACTTATATCCGTGACATTATTTTATTTAAAAAGCTGATCTTATTTTCTTGCAGTATGGATACGCACCAAAGGGATCCTCAGTGCTTTTGTTTAGTGACAAAAAGTATAAGCATCAACAATATTTCTTTCAATCAAGCTGGCCTGGTGGTATTTATGCTTCACCCACATTAGCTGGATCTCGACCTGGAGGTAGAAATATTTACATATATGAAACGCAAATCTTGCTGATTGTCTACGACGCCCATAATACCTTCATATTTGGATACTATGCTAGTCCCGACGATAAATATTTTTTTAAGTATTATTTGTGAAATTCTGACTATGTGATCTGCATTATTCTCATATCTAGTAATATAAAAAGCTATTTCCATTTCTTTCAGTTGTGATTGCTGGTTGCTGGGCTTCACTTTTGCACTTTGGATTCCAAGGATATGCAGATATTACGAAGAAAATCATCAATGCTGCACGGAGGATCGAAGATGGGTAATGAAAATGCACAATTAAGCATACATTTTGTTTATTACGACTAAAAATTTTACTGTATTATTTAGATATTTAACATGTTTCTCTGATTTCGTAATTTCAGTCTAAGGAACATACCTGGAATTTTCGTTTACGGAGAGCCTTTAGTGAGTGTGATTGCCATTGGTTCCGATGAGTATAATATTTATTGTTTGGCGGACGAACTGAATAAGAAAGGATGGAGCTTAAATAATTTGCAATTTCCTGCTAGGTACTTTAATTAAATTTAATTCGATGCATTGGGCAAAATTATTTTTTTATTACAGTGACGTATTAATTTTAATGAAGGGAATCCCTACTTACCTTACTTTGTATTGCAGTGTTCATATATGCGTTACCTACCGACACACGGAAGAGGGAGTTGTGGAGCAATTTTTAGAAGATGTCAAAGCTGCATTGGCTGAAGTCAAGTTGCATCCAGAGAATGACAAGGGAGGAGCTGTAAGGAATTTCAGTACTTATAATAGTTAAAAAGAAAAAAAAAGAAAAGAAACTGGCTAGTAAACGATTGTTTTTTGAAAAATAATAACATATTTTTTGTTTCAGGCGGCCTTGTATGCAACATCCACACAGATTCCTGACCGTTCTCTAGTAAATGACATAATAGCCATTTATTTAGACACCCTGTACAAAACAGATTTGGGGGGCGTCAATAAACAAGAAAATGGGGATGTCAGTTTGGGAAATGGAAACCTACAGGCGAAACCAAAGCGTAAAATTGGAACGTCGGCTACGCATAAGAATGATTAAAATTGGACAAAATGCTTTTAATGTCATGTGTATATCATATATTTTGTTCCCATTTAAGTTATTCTTAGGGTTACTTCACTAATTTTCGTATGAACTGTGTGTTTTCCCCAGCTTCATTCCATTATAGATATTCCAGTCAATTCCAGCTCGTTACTTTCTTTTAATTTGCGCTCTTTCTTAAATAACGGCGTTTATTGCAATTGGTTTTGGATATCTTAGGATACCATGCTTGCAAACAACTTTCGAATAATATTTTCACATTATGGTAGTTGTCCCTTCAGTATTTATAACTCACGATTTTTGGTAGTTACTAATCTTTGTGAATTATGCCGATCATCTAAAATATCACAGATTTCCAAGAATCTTTTTATTCTACGTTTTAGGGACCCGCTCATCGACGTATTAATTTCTGCCACTAATTAGTTGGAGGAGAAATGTATGGCATTAGTAATTTATTTGTTTTTTTTGTGTGCGTTGCATAATGATGCGGGGGTATTTTACCTGCTACTTATAATTGTAACTGTTTGTACTAACCAAATAACTAAATAAATGTGATATACCAGATTCCTATTACCTATAAAACAACCAGTTAATATACGCAGATACTTGGGCCAGCTTGTGATAAACAATTGTGTAGGAGAGACTTCACTTTTTAACTTGAACTCAGTTTTAAAACAAATTATAGCTCTATGGGATGTCAGCTTGCAAAAAGCATCCGATGATTTTAAATGTTTAGCGATGGACCACATCACAATTATGTAGGTATGTATATGTGCCTGCCTAAAGACACGTATTTCGCGGTCGGGAATACAAAGATTTTATGTAATATTAAGTTCGTGCATAAAATGTTACAATGTATAATAAATCTTACGCCTTAAAAGAATATGTTATGCTCTTCTATTCGTCCATCATTCATCATCATCATCAGTTTCAGAGGCGGATCCAGAAATTTTTAAATGGGGGGGGGACTAGTAATGATGAGCGGCCATCTTGGAAAATGGCCGCTCCTTCCTCCACAATGTTAAAAAGTTGCCTTGGCCTTATGGGGAGGGAGGGCTAAAGACCCCTAGCCCCGCCCTGTGGATCCGCCGCTGATTATTATAGCAGTGTACAACTACCTATAGGTGGTAAAAAATGTATTAGTTGTAATCACAAATCAAAATTGGAGATCGTTAATCAAATGACGATCTAAGCTGGATATATTTTTTACAGCACACGTAGTTGAACACACACACAGTAGCTTCTAAAAAAGGGAAGATGCGGGTAGCCAATTTCTATCTATTCGACGGTAGGTTCTTCGATTTTTATAGTTCGTATGTGCAGTAGAAGCAACTGATTGGGGATACCTTGCCAGCATAAATTTTCCATGCAAACAAACGGCAGCTTTATCCTTGCCAGGTATGACTTTGGGTTTTCCCGCCAATAGCTGTTGAACGATTATTTATTAGAATTTTATCATGGCGGCTGTACGAATGGCGAAGATAATTTTTGATTTAATTTACAGTAGACAAAAACATTTCGAACCCAAGCTGCAGTTTTTCAACTGTTTTTGTATTAAAAAATTTAGCATTACTTAAATGGGGAAACTCACATTTTTCGACCTTTCCACTGTCAGTTTCAATTCAAAAAAGGTCATAAAGATCTGCTACGTAGACAAAAATACTCTTTTTGGAACGCTCTTCAGAATTGTTTTGCAACAAAGCAAATTGCCGAAGCCGTCGTCCATATATCTCGTATACAAGTTTTTGACTTTTTTACCCCCCTACCCCCATAATTATACAATCGCGATGATTGACAACTACCCCCCCCCCCCTGTATATGTACGTATCCATTTGTCATAAAAAATAAAAATTTTAAAGATTGCAAATTTAAGATTCTCACTTTATATTAAGCCCACGTATTAAAGTTTTTCCAACTTCAACATGTTATTTAATTTATAGAACATATTTGAAACCAGCAACAACACCAAACAATTCTTTTATTAAATACAGCTTATGTAAGTTTCATATTGGCAATAATCCACTCGTTAGAACACGTGTGTAAAGCAGCCTTAGCAGTAAAATCAGGGAGCAAGTAAACTGAATTTTACACATAAATTAACTTAATTTAGATTTATCAATTCTTTTTTTTTTGAAGATTCGCAAATTTGAGTTTTGAGTCAAATAAAAATTTGAAATTTATAGCGGGTTACTCACTGCAAAACCACACACCATTCAATTGGAATTGTTTAGTAGAATCCAATTATGTCTGTGTTCACAGCCGGCACACATGGTTTTTGACACATTTCGAAAACAAAGTTTGTTTTTAAATTCCCTCTCAAAAGTACAGGGTGGGCCATTTATTCCGTAAGATTCTAACATGCCATAAATTATAAATTTATCTTTCGATTTTAAAAACAAAAATTTCAAAATAAAGACAATTTCTGGGAGATTTGTTTGATATCTCATTCATTAAAATTGGTTAAGAATAAGTTACAAAATGGCCTAACTAACAAAAATCATAGTTTTCAGGTTTTTTGGTCAATCCTAAAATTATTTTTTAACAACTTCCATTTAAAATTAAATCGTAAAACAATTCAGGCTAGAAACATTGGACTCCAAATATCCCAACAGAAAAAAACCTAGCAAACATTTAAAAAATGTAACATTTCCAAATTTCCAAATTTTTTTGAAAATTCAAAAATTCAAAAATTTTTAAATTTTTTCCAGTTTTTTTTCTGTTGGGATATTTGAAGTCCAATGTTTCTAGTCTGCATTTTTTGACGCTTTAATTTTAAATCAAAGTTGTTAAAAAACAATTTTAGGATTGTCGAAAAAAACTAAAAACTGTGAATTTTGTTAGTTAGGCCATTTTGTAACTCATTCTTAACCGATTCAAATGAATGAGGTGTCAAACAAATCTCCCAGAGAGTGTCTTTATTAAGGTATATTGCTCGTTTTATTCGAACAATAAACTTGGCTTTTATAGCCTGTTAGAATCTTTCGGAATAAATTGCCCACCCTGTATTGTATGTATAAACCAGAAGTGAAAATAAAGTACAATCTCACCCTTTGCAGTACCCACTAATAAAAGTTTATACAAGAATAAACTGAAAGATTTAAAAAAAGTTTTTAGACATTTTGCGAAAATGAAACAGTAATTTCCGTTTATTTCACAATTTGATAGTGTATATGTGATCAAGGGTTCAAACTCTCGTCCCCCCTCCGATTTATATACTATACAAATTTGATCAACCACTGGACCCCCCCCCCCCTTCCCCCTATTTTTTGTACGAGATATATGGACGACGCCCTACATTAGTATTTCGTTTGTGGTTGCAAGTGTACTAAAACATGTTACTACTGTAAAACTTTTTTAAATGATCGTAATGGAATTATAGTTTCAAAAATAAGATTAAAATGTCTCTCGTTGCCCCAAAACAGTATCATGTAAGGCATATAATTCAGATGTAATGTAATGAAGTGGGTGTTCTGTGTGTAGCCCTATAAATCTCAGTGTGCCCCAAAGTGGAATCCTTCTATGGCTGAAGCGACGAATTTATTATTTACTGTAATTCTTGTAATTTTCAGGCTCAAAATCTTATTTTTAATTAATTCAGTAGATAACAAAATATATTATGTTCATGCGTAGCAACGAAAATGAAAAACTGTAGGTGTATAGAAACATATTTTAAAAAATGTCTTTATTTAAAAAAAATATTACACTATTTATATTACCATTAATACAGTATATTGCCCTCATACGAAATAAAATTACATGCTTTATGTTCAGTGAGTGGCAGTATATAGGAGATGCGATACAATCTAAAATACACGTATAAACAGTCAGAAACCTGACAAATCTTAAATTCGCTAACACTACAAAATGTAATAATTACTACTACTACGATTATTAAATAAGTCAAATAAGATTAAGAATTGTATAATACTCTTTAGTTCCTTAATTTCAAGAGGGTGCTCAGAACATCTTCGATTTTATCTTGATGTATCGGCAGTTCCATGGATAGACTCTTGTCACTGTCCACCACGTCCAATGTTGTTTCGTGATTTATTGGACCTGAAGATTGGACGTGATGTTCCTCAGGCTGGATTTGAGTATTCATGTTAAGATCCTCATCAGCCTCGGTATTTTCTGGTGGATTTTCTGCCATGTGAAAATTATCACTGTTAGAAGTTTCGTAGATTTCTCTAAAATGGTTGTAAAATTTCTATTGTTACTATCTACATTAAGTACAGATACTTTTAAATACAGACTTGATCAAATTACGGGAAATCAAAGGGAAATTCATGAGAAAATAATCTTACTCGTAAGTGAGGGGCTTCGTCGTAGATGTGACTGCTTCGGATCCCGCCATGTCCATGTGACCCTCATTTTCATGGTCTATCCCATTCCGCCGATGTACATGTAAATGTAGAACGACGTTCTTGTTCTTCTCCCCTGGCGCTTGACCGCTATTGGGACGTTGCTGGTGAACATTGGTGTTGAGGGGATTCTGTGGTGGGTTTATTTGGAGAGTTGGAGGGGATACATGCCCCATGGGCTGGGAGTAGTGACCATAGGATGAGCCCGAGCGATGGACATCCGTGTTGAAATTCGGGCCGTATGCTTTGTTAGTGCTCGCAGAGATAAAGTTTGAGTGGGAGGGTGCATGGAGGTGCGGACGGCTGTGAGGACTTGAGTGGAAAATGGGGTTCCCAGGCCCAGAGTTTGTCCTTTCCACAAAGTGCGTGTTCTCGTTCGGATAGATGTGGATCTTCATTCTCATGGGGCGCTTGGGTGGCTTTGGACTGGGTGGGGTAGTTGAGGGGATCATTGACTCCGCTTGAGCTTCCGCCTGGGCCTCTAATTTCTTCTGTAAGTAGTCCATGTACATTTTTTGAAGCCTCGCCTTCTTGTCCCTCTCATAAAAGTTATTTTCTGGGGGCGGGTAGTTTGGAGTTGTCCCAATGTCCGTGAGACTACTCCCCGTGTGGATCTCTAAAATATCTTCCTCCTCCGGACTCCCGTGACTCCCTTCATTCTGTGGTTGAGCATTGTTTCTGAAATTGTATGGGTGGGGCCTGAGGGTGCTGCTGGACATTCGCTCCGACGTGGACGAGACGCCGCCTACTGCTGGCTGTGGAAATGGCGGGTTGGAGCCCACGCCGTAGTAGTGGTAGTGCTTCTGAAGTGTCGTTGTCGGAGGTCGGGGTGGAGGCAGGGCCAGGGGTAGAGATAGTTGCTGTGGGGGTCTATTGATGGTGGGCTCAACTTTGTTGTCGTTCACGTTCAGTGTCGTCACCGTATTCCAGTATTTGTCTTGATTTTTCCGCTCCTGCTCCACTTTCTGAAGGTCTGGGACGGGGCGGTAGGGTTGGTAGGGTCGTTTGATGATGATGGGTCGGTTCCTTTGCATGTAGTAGGCGGTGTCCATGGCACTGACTGACTGACCTCCGGCGGGATTGGACTCCCATGATGCGGATGGGCCTCTCTCCCGGCTGTTCGCGATCGGGTTATTCCGGTTCGAATCCCGCAGCCGTTGTCTGAAGCGCTCGTGCAAATGACTCTCGGAGTACTGGAACTTATTCCCTTTCTGACGGTGACGATTCCGATTTTTAGGGCGGGAGCGGTGGGATTTGTGAGGGCGGTGAGCCTTGTGAGAGTTGCGATTGGAGTTGGAGTTGGAGTTGGAATGAGGCGAGTAGGAGTTTGTGTACCCGTGACTCTGACCCCGATCACGATCACGATTTCTCTCTCGTTCTCTACTGCTGTACGGACTCGAGCTACTTTGTAGGTTATTCGAATATTGTCTCTCATCACTGTCCGTGTCCTCTTGATTGTCAGGATTATCTTTGGGCTTGTAGTGACTGCTGTGCTGACGATGATGATCGCGGTGGTTAGCAGTACTGTGACCACTACTTTGTTGTTGCCTGTTGCGGTCACGGTAGCGTGGACGCTGGGCCTGCTCGAGCTCCTTGCTGTACTCATCGTCGAGCTGCGACTGGGAGTTGTAATTATTATTTCTGTGACTCCCTTTATTATTATTTTTGTCTCGTTCTTGGGAGTCATTGTTGTTATTGTGGCTGTTGCTGTTGCTGCTGCTGTAGGAATGTTGATGTCGATGTCGCTTACCATTACTATTACTGTTGTCCCGCTCGTTGTCCTCCTCATCCGGTGGACTCCTCTCGCTTGGACTGTGGTGATGGTAGCGTCCTCGATCCCGATTCCCACCCCCACCTCCACCGCCACCGCCACTCTCCTGCTCTCTTGACGACTCTCGATCTCTGTGTCGACCGTGATGTCGGACTTTGATTAAGTCTCGGACGGGCTTCGGCTTGGGATCGAACACATCATCCATTGGATCGTTGTCTCGATCATCCGGGGGCGGGACTGGGACAGGGATTGGTTTCGAATTCTCCTTCTCCCGCTCTCGCTCCCTACTGTGGTCTCGGTTGTTATTGTGATTGTTGTTATTGTTGTGGATGTTGTCATCAACGAGCATATTTGGTCTCTTGGCGAATTCTCGGATGTCCTTGAGGAGGGAGCCCTGGACGTCTCTCAGCTCATTCGAAAAGCCTCCCATTCCAATGCCGCTGTTCATATTTCCCGAGGCGGAGGAGCTCAGAGGAGGTTTCCCGTGGGTGCCAAGGATCTCATTCTCCTCCGTGTTGAAATAGCTGAGGATGTCTTGGATGTTTGCAGCGTCCTTTGGGTAGCTGTAGGGGATGGTGGAGGGGGGTGGTCGAGGACCGTGATTTGTATGTCTTCCAGAGGGAGAAATGTGCATTTGAGGTCTTGGACGTGGAACGGGGATGGGGCGTGGAGGAGGCATGACGGAGGGGACTGGTCCAGGATGTCGACCTCTTTGCGGACCGTGCCGATGCCTTGGTGGGGGCGGTCTCCGACTTCCGGGTCCACTCGCAGCCGTTCTCCCGTCCAGCGGTGGACGTTTCTTGTGTTTGGATTTTGAGAATGGATGCTGAAAATTTGGGAGGCGGAAGGAGGACTGCTCCTCAGGTGACTCGGCGTCTGGGAGACTGGGGTGGGGGGAGTTGAACTCCCTGTCAATGCTGGCGATGTTCATAATATCGTTTTGGTAACCTAAAGGCATAGGACCTGAGACTCTCACGGGAATTGCGACTACTGGAATGGGGGACTGTCCGGGAGCGGGACCGGGACCGGGTCCAGGGCTTGGGCTGTGCGCAATAAAGGATTTCCGACTCATCATGGGGGATTGCAACTGGTACAGTGCGGAGTGGGGAATGGGTGAGAGGCCGGGTGGGGGTGGATGGACGTGGGGTGGAGGATTGATTTGGTATAGGGCCTCGCGGTGCGTGTACAATTTGTCATGGTGCCAGTGAGGTCGAAAGGGGGAGCGCCTCGGTCGAAATCCATCTGGACCCAGAGTTCCATTTATGACGATGGTCGTCGTCTCATTTGGATTCAGACGCGGCGCCTCCGTCTTCCCGGAAAAGAATGAATTCCGAATGAGAGAGCGCTCAGCTGTGAGCGTCTCTCCTTCTTGCCTCATCCTCTCCGAGCTCAGCTCCTTCCCCTCTTTTTCCATGGATGCTTTTGCACTGGCTATGAGCTCGTCATACTGCTCCACTGTCAGGGTGCCCTCGGACACCTCTTCACTTGATTTTGCGTTTACCTTCTCTCCGAAAGTCGACCTCTGGTTCTGGTTCTGGTTCACCTTTGGTTTGGCAGTCGTCGTCGTCGGAGTTGCAGCCGTCGTTGGAGTTGGCAGGGGGGTCGCCGTCGTCGATTTAATCTCATCCGGATGATGAATATATTTAAAAATCCTCAAGGGACCCAATTCCTTATTAAATTCCTTCATGTCTGACTTATCGTTAGATTCCTTATTATTTTGTAGGTGTTTATATTTATTTGTAATTTTAATTTGTGGAATGAGCTCATTATTTTCGTCGGACATGGACAATGAGGGGGAAGGACTGTGAGAGGACTTGGTGGGCTGGCTTTGTGAACTGTGTCGCTTTGTAGCCATGACTGCGTTCCACTTGGGCAGGACAGTGGGATGAAATTCGTTGGAATTGGAATTTGAAAATCGGAGCTGGAGCGGGAGCGGCGTGGGGAGACACTCCTCATGATGACAGTTAAATTCTGTGGAGGAGGATGTGTCGAAATGATTAATTTCTCGCAAACTTTTCCCCTCAATACTATTTTGACCAGGCTCGTTTTCGTCAGCCCTACTGGTCTGATCGTAGTAGTCCGTATCATCCTTGGCATTCACAATATTGTCAAAGAGTTTTGTAGGGTCAAATAATGCACTTTCATTCCTGTCACTCTCTCGTGACGACTCCGTCGTGGAGAATAGTGCCAGTTTATGTAAAAACGAATTGAGGGGGTCATCATCATGTTTACTACTACTCTCTGAGCCACTCCTAGTTGTGGTGGTCATCTCTGAGGCGGATGAGGGAGGAATTATGGAGATTTGAAGGAAGAGGAAGATGAGAGCGAAGATGAGTGCCATCGTGGATGTGTAGACCCACCGGGAGTCTCTGTTTGTTTGTGTCTTTTTATTATTTGTTTGTCTACTCTCGTGTCTAACCAAGATTTCAACACATTGATTCCTTTGTTCAGGCTCATTACACTGAATTCCTACTAATTCTAAAGACATCTCGGGACTTACGTGTGCCACGGACATTTTATTCATATGATTCCTACTGGTACTGATGGCCCTTGAGCTTCTGCTGCTGCTGCTTTTCCGTTCACTTTTCCTTCCCTCTCCTGTCGCCAAACATGTCAGTGTTGTCAGACTCGGGATTTCAATTTCAAGGGCCCGGGTTTGGGTTCGTGACGACGTCAGAATCCGAACATTTTGGGTATTATGTTCAGTGTGACTCGATGAGGTGGTTGAGGGGGCTCCAATTCTACTGTCAGGATTAGAGCATCTGTAATTATCTTCTCTCGTTTTCAATCTCAATGTCATTTCGACCATTGTGAGCCATTAAAAGTCGTCGTGTCTTCTTCGTTTTTAATATTATTATTATTGGATATTTATTACGTTTATATAAGTTAAAAAATCATATACTGTACTAACTGTACTATACTGTTTTTTTAATGGATGGCGTCGTGAGTGTAAATCCTTGCTAGTCCATTAATCATATGTAACCATGATTGCCAGTGGTCCTAAAAATTATTAATCGTATGTCGCATAAATAAACATGTGCACCACTCCTTCCTATGGCCTACCCTCGTTTTCGTTTCGTGTGTCAAACTGTCAATGGGTTACCAATGGAGAACTGTCGGTGGTTCAGCTAGCACAGAAGTGAATTCTCTACAAGAACATTCTCTACAGTCATTCAGGGATCGTTTTCCCGTTTCCCCGTAAACTTCCAATAAGTTTTCAGTGAACGTGGTAAAGTTCGAGTTTGCAGTTACGTTTTGCATTCGTTAGTAAAGTTGGTTTTCCTTGTTAAAAGTTGTTAGTAAATTTAGTAATATGATTAAACTGAAGTTTAATTTTAGCGTTTAGTTTAAGTATACATTCATACGTTCGTGGATATTAGGTGTACATTAGTTAGTACGTGATCGATATTTGATTTAGAAGATAAATTAGATTGTTAAGGAAATGAGGAATAATAAAACTGAGGTTCTTATTGGACTTGCATTGAAAATAGCGACAGCTCCAATTACTGTAATAATCCTAAAGTCATTTGATTTCTCAACACAAATCTATAATTATAATATCTATAATTTTATTTGGCATTGTACTTGTACTGCACTACAGCTCCAATCTGTAACAAACAGTTTATGATTAGATTCACGTGTTTTTTATTTCACTTTTTTTCCTCACGACCAGCAGATCCACAAAGAAACAGTCATTCACAGAGATGGAGAGAGAGAGAGGAAGACGGCGAACAAAAATAAATACAACTTTATAATAATGTACAGTATCAAATCCGGCCGTAGAAAACTTGATGAGTTGACCTTGAGTTTGACGTTTCTTATCTGTTGTTAATATATTATTACAGGTGAATTGTTGTGGATGTGGAAGTCATGATCTGTGTGCGCGGATCATAAATCTTTATTAATTTCGTTTTGGGGATTTCTTCTTGATGACTCCCTCCTTGACTGAATCAATACTCGTGGATGATGGGGATGGAGATGGATATGGAGAACCAAGTAGACAAAACTTATTAAAACTCTCATTTACCTTTTCTAATTTATTTTTTTATTATTTTGTCTTCCTTCAATTTATCCCCATTTCCTATGAAATTATTTTAATTATTTTTAATTTGACTGGTAGTGACTCTATCTTGTAATTTGAAACTCCTCGCTTATGTAAATTAATTCAGTTAGTACTTAAATGAAGGCTATTTTGGATTTATCTGGTCTTGGGTCTGCTACTGATTTCTTGGGTTTTTTTTTCTTCTAAATATTTTTGATTTTCTTGAGAAGGGATCGATGGAGGAGAGGTTTATGAGTCCCAACTTGTTGATCCGAAATAGAGATTTAAACTGAAGGCTGATTGTAATGAAGAGGCCAAGGCTGTAGGATTTGTTGGACGTTGAGGAAGAAGCATCAGCTACAATTCTAATACAGTCACAATCACCATCCGCATCCTTTCCACATTGGCACCAATTCTTCTCTTTTTTTACCCCGTCGGATCTTCACACCTGCCGTATGTACCTACCTGATATTCTCATGTACACAAATCGTAGGAGTAAAGTTTGTGTGTGGGACTCTGGGCGAGCTTGTAAAGCATGGCTTGGCAGACAGGCATGTGCTAAATGAATTCGTATCTTTTTCAAGAATCATTTTGTAAATAAAGATGTGCATGCTTTTACAGACAGCTGAGGAGCATGCAGTTTATTTTGTTGAGCCGCTGTATACAACAGGTCTACTTAGGGATTTCTTTCTCACCTCATGATTAGGATTTGGATTACTTAGGAGATGCAAGTCAACATACGTAGACAAAAAAAGAGGAGCTATGCTCTGTACTATGTTGTGCTGTTGCTGTGGATCATGATTTCATTACTTTTCATCATATATCTCCGTATCATAATAATTCCTCCTGTGAACTATATAGTAAAACTAAGATATATATACAATATACTTAATTATATTATATACCGCGTATATGCACTCATTTTTTGTATTTAGTATTTGGTCAACCATCGTGCCATTACTCCGACTAGTGAGATTACTATAATTTATTGTATTCACTCCACATGTAAGGTACATACAGCCCCGCTGTATGTACGAAATGAAATTTCTTTTTAGTGTGCATATACATACTTTTTACTTATTATTTATATTAAAAATGTAATACATATTTCAGGTAGTGTAGTTAAGTCTAGATAGCCATACCCATCACATAGGACTTGAGTATAGGGAAGATATTTGTATAAACTATTAAGACTGAAACACTGAAATGTGTAGCAATCAGCATTTAGTGATTTATGTAGATCTATCCCGCAGTAAGGGTACAGTAGTAAGGTAAAAAGGTAGTCGTCTGTAGGGTGGTATATAGTGAGTATAGTCAGAAATCAGTCAGCATGCCAGTAACAAAAAGGATGCTTATTAAATTGCCTGCATTTTATAGATTTTGATTGTGAAGCCCGCTTTACTAGTTTTCCACTTTTGTTCCAGTTCGTTTCACACTACCAAATCTCACAAACACTTACCTCAATTGGAAGTTATGCTCAGCTTATAGGAGGTGAACAGCAACATCTCAAGTTTTGGATTTTGGAGCTGTTCTGTATTAAGCCTAAAAGATGAAGACGAAGACGAGGAGCAGTGTGCGTGTCCTCTGAAGAGGCTCTCACTCATTCATACATGTCTAAAAATATTGTGTAGCAACTTTGGCTTTTGTGGACGTTAAAATATAATATGAAGATGGTTCGGTTTCAGTTTACTTTCTTGGTTTGTTGATTCCTAGATTGTTGATCTTGGTGGATGTCGATCCTGATGCTGATGCCGCGCCGGTGAGAGAGGCTCGTCGCTACCGTCAAACTGAGAGAGGATGTTTTGAACACGTACGAAAATCTCTCTGGTATATAGATATATGACTATATATGTACTACGAATAACTTTAATTTTATTTCAACTTTAGTCTATATGGATGTGGACTGCTTAGCTGATAAAGGTAATTTTGTGGCTGCGGCAATTATTACAAACTTTTCGTTTTACTTTTTCGCTGGTCGTGGTCTGAGTGTATCTGGTCTGCATGTTTGCTCATTGTGTAAACTCAAACCTACAGTTAAGCTACATTTTTTCCTTTTCGCAGTTTTGTCTTCATCGTTTTGTACTTGTAGCCTAAAATCCCAGATACTCGAATAGTCCACATTGTTGTTCTTATTCTGAGTACAATTTACTATAGGAATATATGTATACAGCTCTTACAAGTCCAGATGTACGCTTGTGTCTTATGTTTTATGCTATTCTAAGCATCAATGTCTGTTTCTATATCTATATATCCATATTTAAATGGTATAGTATAGCTCTAAACTAAATCCCAGATATTAAGATAGGCTAAAAAAACAAAAACCATTACCTTACAACTACAGCTCATTAGCACATATTTTTCCTTCGAATTCGAATAGAGTCTCCCCCAGTTTGTTGACTGTTGTCTGTTATTCTGTTATACTTTGTGCTGTAACGTGTGTGTGTGTGCTGCTCTGACGATGAGCTGCCTAGTAAGACTCGTAAGACACAAAGATTTTTGATGGAATGCTTGCGATTTGTTTGATTGCTCAGTTTGATCCGCGATAAGATTTGTTTTTAAAATCATGTGTTTATAATAATTACTTTTCTTGAATTTGAGCATTGACCCTCAACTTTTAATCGAATGCCGGCATTTATTACAACGGAATGGTTTGAAAAAAACAAAATAATAATTTTTAATTCAACTCACTTATGAGTGTGCGGCGTGTGCGCTCCTGTTTCCTACTACCTACATGTAAACAGAAATTTGTTGATAGTCTCAATCATTAGACATTTGAAATCTGAACATCTACTATGACGGACGGACGATGAGCGGATAGGAAATGAGGATTTTGTTCCCCTACTGTGTTTCTTGTATTCTGGTTTCGTGTCTATCTCTATCTTTACTGATATCATGTCAAGTGTGCATGGAGTAGAATAAGGCACGACTGTATTTATTTATCAATTGAGAGTAGACACACGTCAAGATTACCATCTTGATGGTCGACAGATTTGTACAAAAATTACTTCCAAAAAATGCAATCAAGAATAATATTGAAGATAAAGTTCTTTTTTATTTCGAAGATTGAACAAAGTTTGTGTACCATTTAGACGGTTTCTGACACTGGAAGGAGCATCATGACGTGTCATAAAAAAGCATTTAGGTATGTAGACTGTAGACCTGGTAGATGTATGAATAATTTATGTGTACTTCCAAATACTTACTGTACATTACACACTATTAGATGATTATGGAGGAAGATAAAGATAAAGACAGTGGCTGCAGTTTTGTACATACATTTCTATTGACAACTATTACCGTTCCAATTTTCTTAAAGGAATTCTTAAAGCTTGCGATTTATGTTGAGCGGATTTACATTGCAGATAGAATTGCCATTATTACCTATATAGTTATGCACTAAAATCAGAAACATGCTCTTATAATTTATTCGTCCTGACTGCTCACTTTTTTTTTATTATTGCGCTGTAGCCTTTCAATATTTTATTTGTCATTGGGTTAATTTCCCTAAAAATGAGACTACGAGGACAGCGTTTATGAGATTTGCAGTAAAGTGATATTTTACAAGTATAAGAGTTTGAAAACTAAAGTGATTATTTGAAAAGACTGAGGTTCTTTAAGGAAAGGTTCTTGTAGCTCAGCTATCGTATCATGCCACCTGTTGAAGTATTGATGTTATGGGCGCAGTTGTGGGAAATTGATAATTGAAAAATGTTCCGAGTCGAGCCCTGAACAATTAATTAGTGAAAATAATTCTCGTGGATAATAAAATTTGGATTTTATAATAATATATTTCTAAGACCATATCATCGGAGTGATCGGAGTCGGAGGTCGTGGGGCTTCCAATATCCCAACAAATGCAAATTCCAAGGACGTTTGAAGTGTCTTAAAACAGTGAAAATACTCAAGCTGAATCATTTAGAATGTACAATGTAATGCTGATGCGCTCTTACAATATATGTAGGTACCTACATATTGCAAAATTCCAATTCACCCAAGGGTGAATTTTGCTGCTGGGTTATTCTGTGGATTCGCTTGTGGATTGTTTGCATTCGGTTGGAAGTTGAACGAACGTTGAATTGGAGTGTCATGGAATAAAGGAACGGATGAATGTTCCTGCTCATTATATTATTTATTTGATTTTTGGTTAAAAGTTAATGTTCTCGAGTTGACAAAAAAAGTCGGAAAGGGAAAATGAGAATGTAAGTAAATAGTGATTATAATGGGAAAGAGGTGTTCAAACTTGTTCAGAGTGGTGGCAGACGACAGACTCTCATTTCAATTGTCCAAACGCCCGTCGTGTTCGTTTTGACTATTTTGCATTTGATCATTATATATATATATGGCTTTGTTGTCACATGGAGACGGTTGTTAAGTTGTTAGCTTAGCGGTGTACAGAAAATACAGAAAATGATTTAGATTTGTGTGTGTAGGAAGACGGAAAAGCTTACGGTTGCACGGGGTCTGCATCAGGGAAATTGAAAGGACTCTTTTATGTGTGGACTCTTGTCTTCCTTTTCCTTGTATATCCATTTATATGTTTAGTATAGTGTACTTAGTGATAGGATATATAGGGGTAGTAAAAGTCCCAGTGAATCCAAATTCCAAGTTACCTACACACTTACAGATATAAAAAAAGACAAGTCTATTTTTTAAGTCCAAAGTTTGTATGTAGGTACCATTAACTCACTCAGTGTCACTGTCAATTGTTCCTTTGAAGAGATGAGCTCTGAGTTGGTGTCTCTTGTCATGTTTTTTTTTACATTCGTCGTTGGAGGGAAATTTTTCTTGAAAATGTTCTGGCTCTTGAGATTCTTCTCTAGAAATGTGTAATATGTAGTTGAATGGTGTAGCCAGATCAATTTGTCATTTTCATAAAAGATTAATTGTGAAGATGCCATGTATTTGTATTTCCCTGTGCCTCTCTACTTAATATTTTCTTCTGTCTAGTTGTTGTAGGTAGTTTCAATTTCCATCCAATTTTACATGGGGAGCTGAGGTCCGTTGAAAAGTGTAAGGAATGCGTAATCCATTCTTGACAATGTATATCTAGTTATGTTTAATGGGGATTTTATATATATATATCAGTTCCTCTTGCTTTTGGGCTTCATTTACACTATACCTGTACCTATACCAGACTATAGCTCTGCTTGTCTCGGTGAATAACGTAGGAGAAGAAAAGCCTGTGGGGACTAAAAAAAGTAAAGCTCTGGGTAGAGAAACCATAGTGACATTGTTTAAATGAGACTAATAATGGTTGAATGTGAAGTTGTTAGTGTGAGGTAAATATGGTATATTGTATGGTGTCACGTCTCGTCACGTTAACAGATTACGATTGTCGTCACTCAGAATTTATATATGGACTCAGTTTGCGTTTGACGCCGTAACTCTGGCTCTATCTGTATTTCTAAGTTTCTGGTTGAGCTTGGGTTTTTTTTTATTTATTTATTTATTTATTATTTCTATAGATTTAAATTGAGGGAAGGAATTTTCGAGGAATGAGAGTACCTACATATAAAACTTGTCTAAAGACTTGAGTAGAGAAAATTAAATTAAAGTGGTATGTATGATGGAGGAGGTTGAGTGTTGAGTTTGACAAGTTAGTTGGGAATCAGGAGGAGGAAATTGTTGTAAGTAAAAGTACAGAGCGGGACAATAAAGCCTTTGAGTCATGTGCATGAGAATAAGAATAAGAGTGATAGAATAATGACTGAACTCAGACTGCAATTATTATGAAGTAGGTACTTTCAGCGGACTCTTCATTTCTTGAGTCTTGACTGCAGTCTCTTGTTATACTTGCTCTTATTTGCATTATATTCTCACTGCAGGAGAAACACTCTTTATTTCATTTCATTCTATTAACTATTCAATTTTTTTTTAACACTCTTTCTATTTTGTCCCCTCAAACTCATGTAATTATATTGTTTCCCGTAACTTTCTTCCTTTTTTTTCTATTTTCTGAGCAAGATTAAGTAAATTAAAGTTGAAAATCTCATTATTTTTTTTCACCGCCTTTAAGTATTTTATTAAATTAAATTAGTCGTATTTTACAGGTATGTAGAGGTTCTAATGAATTACTGTAAGTAGTGGACTGCATACTGCTCTTTAAATAAATATGAAATTCCTTATTCTACAAAAATGGTTCAGATAATAGTGCTTGAGTTTAAAAAAAAGTATATTCCTTGGTAGATAAGCGACGCTATGTACATATTTCTTTCTATGCTTAATGTTAGTTATGTTGGATATAGAAATCAATTAAAGGATTTTTCTGCAAGAATTTTAGATGTTCTATAGGCAGTTGGATTTGATTAAAATTCCAAATTGGGTGTTTGAAACTTTTTCAGTGAGAAAGGAAAATTGGAAAATCGTTATTTGTGTATGAATTAGTCAAGTCTGAAGATGAAGAAGCTTCTGGTGATAAATGGATAAATAGGTCTGTTTCAAGTGTTATGTTTTGTAGTACGGTGTTAGATACTATATAGATACAAGGGGCAATGATAATAATAGTAAAGCTTATCTTTAGATTGAAACCTAAAGGTTAACTGTAATTACACTACACTTTATTTTATTTTATAGGCACTAAATTCACAGTCAACTGTCTTGAGTAGCGTATAGCCCTAAAGCTCAATCTATTTATTCTATTTGTTGAGATTAAATTTATTCGCTCCATTTAGGAAATGCTTGCTTTTATCACTTACAAATTGCTTACAATTGACTTACAAACAGCTTGTGCTTTCATCATAGGATCTTGATCATCTGATAATATATAGTATGATGATCACTGGGAGAATAAGTGGTTATTGCTTTGTATACTACGGACCTCGTTAGCGTATGTACTGGACTATAATTCTGATATCTTCTTAATCAAAACAATGCACTATACTGCCACTTAAAGCTGAAGGTTCATCCCCGTATTGAAAGCATCAATGAATTTCATTTCACTACAAAAATTCTATAAAAATATAATGAATGGGCTGTGGAAAGTACTTACTTTTTTTAGTGGCTGTATTTATAAATTAATGCAAAACTATACGCCATTATTTATTTAGCCAAGTAAACGAACTATTTGCAGATATGTAGACAATTCAGAAAGCTGTTTTGGTTTACGGAAAATATTATTTCTGCGTCGCTCAATTTTTGGAAACATTTTGAACCAGTTTTAAAAATGCATTTATGCTGGAGGAATGCTTTGAAATGTTCAAACTGTTGTAATTGCAGGCTTTTTAACGGTGTTAAATTTAGTTATATATAGGTTTTTGAAAGCTTCAAATTTTTATGAAAAATTACATGTTTTTGAAACATGCAAAATGAGCAAAACACTTAACATTTTTTTGAAAAAAAGACAGATGTTTCAAATTAATCTTTACACCAATAAATTCTGGTGCTCCATAAGACTTGCATGCCCCGTAAAAGGGGGGAAAAGGAGAAGTTTTTATAAAATGCACTTGTAAAGCTGTAGATATACTGTTTCGCATAGGTATACACAATTTAAACCTCTCTAAATGAACGGTGTTGCATCTTCAACGAAAATGTGATTTATTATGCGTTTCGGTTGAAATGTTTTCATATACATTTCCGAAATAACTGTTATGCCTGTATTTTATCTTTATCCGATCGTATTTCAAAGTAGATGATAGACTATATAGCGACTCAGTTTAAGCTTTCTGGGTTGTGTGGAAAACGGGCGCTTGGTTTCGATGTTTAATAATTTTTAATTAAACTTTGTGTTTCTGTATCTCAATTTCCAATTAAATAAATTGTATAAGTACATCTTTATTTATGTATCCGAAATGTATGCCTGTAAACCTGTATTATTTTGTTTCTTTTGGATGATGGTAGAAATGTGACTTGAAATTTGTAATAGGAATTTTTGTGCATGACACGTGCAATAGTTTTCATATATGCGATGTGTGTAGTAGTGCGTAGATATAAAAGGCAGATAATTACAAAAATAAGAAATATTATTATGTCCGTCCGTTGTAATATTTATTTAGATTTTGGGGCATGGAATATGAGATGTAATGAAAAGATACACTAAAAGGCACGACATGCTAAAAGCTTCTACATATGTACTAGATTGTTCATGCGAAAACATTTAATGACTTCATTTTCGTTCTATCTGTTCGTCAGTTCTCTATATGTGCTTAGTTTAAGTGTGGGTTACCAGTTTTAATGAAATGGGAAAATTACATGGTTTTTGTGTTTCACACTGACAGGTGTGAAGTATGAGATGTATCGTGATCTCTAATTGTAATTACCCGCTGGTTTGGTCTTTTATTTTTAAAATTTTCATTTTGCAATTTAATTCGGAATCGCTGTAATCTGATTGTTGCTTAGTTTATATTACAATTAAAATTCAACTTAAGTAGAAAAAAATGAACTAGGTACATTAGTTAGAGTCAAAGTTATTTGTAAATTCGTATTATATTTAATTTTTTAGAAAACTGTCTTCCTTCTTCCTCCAACCCCGTCTAACTCGCTGTAAATATATTCGCACTTACCTATGCTTCAGTCGTATCTACGTACTTAAAAATTCCACCCAGTTGTGTTCGCACAATGACATTTAAAATTGAGCGAAAAACTGCAGGATTTAGGTGTTTTAAAGTTCGTTATTATCACTGGACTCCCAACGCGACATGTTGCAGGTCTAACTTGAGAAGGGACTCAGACCATCGCCGTAGACTTTTAAGGTTTGAGGTGGGACACGCTAGACGAATTGAGGGAGGGACGAGGTGCGATCAAAAGCACGACCACTCCATGCCACTCCGACAGTGCTGCCAGTCGGTGTTTCTGGATGACGAGCTGTGGAACTCCGACCATGTCCTTCTAAGGAGTGCATAAAAATTATTTGCTATTATTATTGAAAAGGGTGCAGGACTATTGGCGGTAGAGGGGGGACAATATGCTGTTAATTATCGCGTAACAAATTAGCGGTAGAGGCTTTGGGGCTATTGGCTGTTAATTATGAATATGTCCTATTTGCTGTTAATTTTATTATTTATTTTGAAAAAAAAATTAAAAACTTATTTCATGATGTCGACGTAATATTACAGAAATTTTTAAATTGATATGGTCAATGGATCACTTCAATGGATTGTAGTGAACCATTAGGTCTTCCTCGTCCTTGTTGGGATAAATTCTTGACAGCTTCTTTTTGCGTATATGATAGACCTGTCTTGGTTTTTTCCTGTAAGTCACCATGATCCATTTCTTCCAATTAAAAGTACGATGCACTCGCATTAACTTCAGGATGCACTAATTGTACCTTTGCTGCATAACTCTTTCCATGACGATAAGAGTAATACAATGTGGTGGTCACCAATAAATCCCCGGCAGTTATCTTGTTAAAATAGTTCTTTTTCCAGTTATCGGCAATGTTTATTTGTGCTTGCTCTAATTTTTCGAAGGATCTCACAAACTTGCACTTATTAATACACCTTCTCAGTTTTTCCTGTCACACTGCCGGAAGAATCTTGCGAAGTCATGTTGTTGTGGCTCGTAGAAATGGACTGATCCTAAGTATACGTGACTGCAACATTAACATCAAGCACTACTATGCAAACTACTTTAAATTGACATTTGAGGGTAACTATTGCATAAATTACGCAAAACCTATGAAATGGGAACACTTTTTTTACTACCGCCAATAGTCCCGAAAAAAAGCTGAATTTTAAGAATTTAATTACAGTATTTGCCTCTACCGCCAATAGCCCTTTTTCTAATTAACAGCCAATACGAAATCTTGTACCGCCAATAGCCTTTTTGGCACCGCCAATTGCCTTTTTGCCTTATTGAAAATGATAATTTTTAATTAACGCAATTTTTTATACAGCCTCAGTAAAAAGGTAATAAGCTATCATAGCCTCGCTTTTTAAATCATCATTGGCTGTATTTGAACTACAAATTAAACACAAAGTTGAAAAATAATTTACCTTAAAAAAACATCAGTTTGGAAATGTAAAAATATTTAGAAATCATAATTAACTGCAAACGGCACTTTAACCCTTTCGTGGTCCTGTTAATGAACATCCAAGAATATGTCACAGGGTCATAACAGTTACGATGTCATGGCAGCGCGAACTAGGTACAGCTGATTAGACTTGCTCGGTGGTGGCACGGAAGACCGCTGATGGGAGGTATGGAATGCAGCTGGTGGGAGGCTCTGGGAACTGCTGATGGGACGTGCTTGTGAGAGGAGCGGGGGACAGCTGACTGGAGGCACTGCGTACAGCTAACGGGACGTGCTATTGGGAGGCATTGGGTACAGCTGATGGGACCTCTGGGTTGGGAGGCACTTGGGACAGCTAAAGGGACGTGCTTGTGGGAGGCACTGGGTACAGCTGGATGGAGGCAAAGAGGACAGCTGGTGGGAGGCGCTGAGAAAATCTGATGGGATTTGCCGGTGGGAAGCACTGAGGACAGCTGGTAAGACGCGCTGGGAACAGCTTATTGGACGTGGTGGTGGGAGGCACGGGATGCAACTGATGGGGTGGCAAGGAGGACAGCTGGTGGAAGGCGCTGGGAACAGCATATTGGGCGTGGTGGTGGGAGGCACGGGGTGCAACTGATGGGGGGACATGGAGGACAGCTGGTGGAAGGCGCTGGGAACAGCTTATGGAACGAGGTGGTGGGAGGCACGGGGTGTTACTGTTGGGGGGGGCATGGAGGACAGCTGGTGGAAGGCGCTGGGAACAGCTTATTGGACGTCGTGGTGGGAGGCCCGGAGTGCAACTGATGTGGGACTTGGAGGACAGCTGGTGGAAGGCGCTGGGAACAGCTTATGGGACGTGGTGGTGGGAGGCACGAGGTGCAACTGATGGGGGGCATGGAGGACAGCTGGTTTAAGGCGCTGGGAACAGCTTATGGGGCGTGTTGGTGGGAGGCACGGGGTGCAACTGATGGTTTGGCAAGGAGGACAGCTGGTGGAAGGCGCTGGGAACAGCTTATGGGACGTCGTGGGGGGAGGCACGGGGTGCAACTGATAGGGGGGGGGGCATGGAGGATAGCTGGTGGAAGGCGCTGGGAACAGCTTATGGGACGTGGTGGTGTGAGGCACGGGGTGTTACTGTGGGGGGGGGGGCATGGAGGACAGCTGGTGGAAGGCGCTGGGAACAGCTTATGGGACGTGGTGGTGGGAGGCACGAGGTGCAACTGATGGGGGGCATGGAGGACAGCTGGTTTAAGGCGCTGGGAACAGCTTATGGGGCGTGTTGGTGGGAGGCACGGGGTGCAACTGATGGTTTGGCAAGGAGGACAGCTGGTGGAAGGCGCTGGGAACAGCTTATTGGACGTCGTGGTGGGAGGCCCGGAGTGCAACTGATGTGGGACTTGGAGGACAGCTGGTGGAAGGCGCGGAGGACAGCTGATTGGAGGCACTGCGTACAGCTAACTGGACGGGCTGGTGGAAGGACTGGGTACAGCTGACGGGACCTCTGGGTTGGGTTGCACTGGGGACAGCCGAAGGGACGTGCTGGGGGAGTCACTCTTTGCAGCTTTTGAGACGTGCTGGTGAGGGGCACATAAGGCATGGCTGTTCTGAAGTGGTGGTGGGTGGTAAATTTGCTTTGGGGGTTGTTAGGGCTGGCGTTTGTACTTGGGAGGGGCGTCGCGTATCTCATTGTTTTTTCAGGATCTATAGAATAGGCATTATGTTTTCGGAGGATGGGAATGCAGCTTGGACGGGAATGCCAGGAGTTTACGCTGCTTGAATAGGAAAAGATGAGTCCGGGAAAGAATAGCTCGCAATGATACAATTAGTGGCCATCTCTTTGCAGGTCCCAGACTGGTTCGTGTGTATTTAAACACGGTATTTATAGCCAGATTAGAATTCATGTCATCGAATTTGTCTTTTGTTTTCATAACACCAATACAATATTAAATATTGGAAGTTTCCAATTTTTGCGTATTTGAGCATTAAACTGATTCATATTCTGCTTCTCTGAACTTAGGCTGTGAGTATACCAATTCCAATATCCTTCCAGTTGGGAAGCCGTATTATCTAATTCAAAACAATTTTTTTTTGCATGAGATGTTGTCTACGGTTGGTTCTTTGTCACGCTGCAGTGCAGTGTGAGCAATAATTCGTTAAACTTAGCACAACAGTTGTGGATTAAGTTGCCTCTTTGTTTCTTACTGTCCATTTTTACTGATTACTAACGATAAGTAGCGTTATAACATTGTCCTTAGTAGTCTTATTCTACTGATGACGATTGTAATTTATGCAGAAGTGTTTATGTAGCCTGAGTCATTACATACAAAAGTGGGCTATACATGTGTAATTATATTGCCGTTTAATACTGTAGTCATAATATGCGAAATCAGAATTACAAACTTAGCATTGTATAGAAACTAGAAGTTAATACATATACAATCATGGTGCGGCTCTAACAATAACATGCTGATATGATTGCTATGAATCTTCAGATAATAAAAATTGTAATTTTATATTATTAGTTTTCTAATATTATTTGATCATTAAGCATTATTAACTGCGGTATAATTAGATCCTGTGGATTTATCACGTCCATGTTTCAATCGAGTCACGTTCACATTTCTTTTCTAGTAAACTATAATAATATATTGTAATTAAATACTTGTATAGTATGCACATTATTTGTATAGCTATTGATATAATTACTGCTCGGGCGTATGCGTTTCGTACTTTTCGTACTCATTATTTACTCCTTTGTTAATAGGCAGGAGAACACTGTATAGGAGCGAGCTTCGTCTGTGATTAATATGTGGTAAATAAAATCACGTAAAAATTGTATTTTATACCTACATATGTGGGATTCTATAGTAGCAGATCCTTTTTCTTCAGTATAGCCCCATATGCGAACATTACACGATACTCTCACCTCATTTACCCTGTTGTGTACTGCTCACAAGTTGTGCTATTATTTGAAGAGTGGAAAATCATACTTTAATTTTTAAAGAAACGGCATGGAATTAACAATGAAAAGCATGGAAGATTTATGGAAGATAATCAATTTGTCTGACATTGACTTTCATTATCATATCTGAAAAAAATAAGTACAACAGCAGCTCTCTTCTTCAGTAAATAACTCTCACATGTCAGGTAAATGATAATGATGAGAATGAGAATGCCCCGGGATGCTAATTGGAATTGGAGCTGGGCATTTGACATTTGGATTGAATCTCTTGAGCTTTCTATTTACCTTAATATCCTATAATATAATGTACTGTACGAATTCAGATTTGATGAGGAAGGCAAACAGATGGCCACTGGTGACTGGGGAATTATTATATTGTATTATGCTTCCCCGTCGAAGCCACAGTCAGCTACTGATATCGCATTGAGTTGTTTGTACCTACTCATGTGTCTGTATTTTGCTAATTCTGTCTATATATAATTACATATGCTCACACAAACAACTAACCAATCCAAGTATGGAGTATGGAGCACACATTTTCATCAAATTATCACGGGTTTGTGAGCATTGAATACACGCAGCAGCAGAAAAGGAGGAAAAAAGGAGAACACAATCAAAGTCTTCTGACTCTAAAAGGAGACATTGAATTCATAGGCAATGAGGGTGTCGAAGTAGAATTTTAAAAAATCATGTATGCCTATACATATGTCCATAAGTATATTTTATTGGGATTCCATGTCGGCTCGAGTGAGTTGTGATGAAAATGAACTGACTACTAGTGAGTTTAGTGTAATTCGTATACTGCCTATGCCTGCAGCGTATACTGCAGTCAGTGCAGTGTAGTGATCCATTCAGAAGTCAGAGCGGAAGGGAGACGAATAAGAGCTGACAGGAGATTTGATTGCAAGTTTTATGCAGGCAGTCAAGTTTTGGGCAAGTTAAAGAAGACGAGTCATATTTTTGATATTGAGCGGGTCATGCATCATGTATTTTTTTAAATTTAAATTAAGACGTTGTAATTGTAAACAGCCACAGATTCTTTGAAGTCGCAATATATGCTCATCGTGTTTACATTTTTAAATATACCAAGCAAAATATTTACGCACAGCAGGAATATGTTTTACTGCGGTTTATAATATGTGTAATTATGTAACTAGAGTAGGTAGTTTACATCTTTATGAAATCGCGTACATAGAACGTTTTGCATACAAACGATTTTCAAACATTTAGAAAACTTCGAAACTCGAAACTTTCAACATACATATTAGGGATCGTCCACAAATAACGTTGTTGGTGGGGTCAATGGGTCGACTTATTGGGAACTGATGGCATTCCATGTTGAAGCTAGCAATTTACGCAATGGTTATGCTGATGACAGGGGGGTCATAAAAATGGGGATTTTTTGAAGTGGACGATCACTTACTAATATAACTAACTAGCTATTTGGAATTTTTCTTGAAAATTATGTAATTAAAAATTCATTGTGAATGAGCTCCATAAATATTCTCAGTAAATCCCTTTTTTACCAAGGTAAATCTGGAGGCCAATGTGCTTCACACATACCTAGATTATGTATTAATTAAATTTAGTACTTTGTTAATTTTTCTAAAATTGTGTATGGCTGCTATTGCATCTTTAAAAAGTACAAAATCTTAGCCGAGTTACTCCACGCAAACTGCAAGGCACCAGAAGGAAACATGAAAAGGGAAGAGAGGAGTTTTTGTCATTGACAGTTGAAGTCGAGACATGACGAGCCATGTGGAAAGAAAGAAGAATTTTTGAGATGCGTGAATGCCTTCAACCGCAAAAGGCTGAGAAAAATAAATACGGATGTTGCATCTCTTCAAAAAAAATACTAACAACTACTTATTGACTATTATATTACATACCGAGGTACATAGAAAATATTGTGAGTATAAAGTGAACGGACAGGCGGAGGAACCAGTCAAAAACTGAATAAATGAGAATCTATGCTAATTGCACTCTACGTATTTGTATAGGTATATGCATCTTGACGTATGTAAAAACAAAATTGGTACAGCCACATGCAAGTTATGTACTTATAACTTGTTACTTACACCTTGCCCATGGTCACATGGTTGGGGGCTGACTGAATAGCTCAAGTTGAACTTGGATTTGGATCTGGGATATTTAAGGAGGTGCCGTCGCCATGTGTTTCTGTTGTTGGTCTAGATGTGTGTGCGAAGCAAATTCAAATATTAGTATTTGCACTAGTAGCAGTCCAGTCCCAGTCCCAGTCACATATTATTTGTTCAATATTCAATAGGAAAGAAAAAACTGTTGAAACCCAATATCTACAGATATGTATACATCCGCCATGATAAATATGTGGGCATGCTCATTAATATGCTTATGGGTGTTATACATTTGTCATGTTTAGTATTTGATTTGTCTCAAATGGGACAAGCAGATACATTTTCTTTCATTTTTATAATGGGACATCCCTTTCTCTACAAGAATAAAAATCCACAAATAAATATAAATGACATTTAGATTGTGCTATAGAAATTGTGCTCACTTTTGTTGGAGTATCGCTGAAGTCGAATCAGCAAAAACGTTAACGACGCCTCTGCACCCATATTTGGCTACAACAATCCAGTTTTGTAGTCTTTTATTCCAATTTTAGTATTTAAGTTTTACTACTAACTACTAATCTTATTCTGCATATGACTGTGTAAGGGATTGTCCATAAATGACATTCACGTGCAGGGTCAATGGGCCTACTTGAATATTGATAACATCCCATATGTTAAAGATGGCCGTGGGTAAGCTGATGACAGGGGGTCATAATATGGTGTTTCTTAATGCGTATATTTGGATGACATCATTTATGGACGACCCCTAATTAACTATATGTGTAAATGTTTTGGTATTAGCTACATATTACATAATTACCTACCTATTTATAAATCTTTAAAGCTTCATTAGTTTTGGCAGAGTTTAGAATCCCATAGAATTGCATGTAGTAGGCAAAATATTTATTTTTGTAATCCAAAAATACCAAGTGTATATTATACACCACAAAGAAAAAGAATGTCACCGTCATAGAACGAGGTTAGTGACCATGGAAGGCCTTAGGACACCATTTCATTTTCAGGTATGTACATAATATAATACATGCAAGTGAACAACTAACAACATTTTGATTCATTTTTTTTTCTTTAATTTCGCTTTATTACAACTGAACGCTGGCAACTGGCAACGGGCTTGAAACTTCAAAGGGACTGCCACTGACTATACTGACGACTGCAGTGAATGATCTAAAAAAAATATTACAAATGCATTTAATGAATGAACTCACAGATCAACGTCAAGAGCATAATATAATGCAGCAAAAGATTTAGGCCAACTCTATAGGTGACACTGCAGTTTCACACTTTTTTTTGTACATATTTTTTTGTATTCGTTTAATAATTTACATGTGTACTGCAATTCAACCTCATTCTTCATTATGTATTTATTTATGAGATTGTTTGGACCTGGCATTCTCCGACTCCGACTGTCCGTACGCACGGTAGCTACATGACTATATTCTGACAGAAAAATTGAAATCTGTGGAAGGGGGTCCTGATTCCTGAGTCTAAAAGTATTATTTTCGACAATTATTATTGACAATAATTATTGTAATGTCTATGATTTTTGAAGTCTCCAAGTCGAAGCCGAAATGTGTCAAATTTAGAGTCCTGTCCTGTTTGATTACGAGTAAGATTACAATATTTGGTTGGTTATGCTTCCTTCATTCATATTCCAATTAGACAGCTCCATTAATTCTAAATTGCAAAATTGTTCCATGTATAATATTCCCAACTAAAAGTGTGCTTAATTTAGACCTTTTAAGCAGGATTTTATCGTTATCATTATCACTGGGACTGCGATCCAAAAATCCAAATCCAAGTCTAAAAGTATTGAGTTAATATTATATATATGGTCATATACTGAGACATAATATATAGCATTCATGTATACAGTCTCGTATAGTCCCGCAGTCCCAGACGGCTGCTGGTGCTGTGCTCATTACCCTTTGGTTTCTTTTTCAATGATCGTCTCTTTCGTATCAGATTACACAGTCTTCATAAATGCTCAATTGCAGCGAGCTACAAAAGTCAGACAGAAATAAAGTAATGATAATAGAAAAGATGATGATCCTTCATAATAAAACAATTTACTTTTTATCTGTGCATCCATCTTGACTCCGTGTGGCTATCTGTGTGCTAAAGGACGAAGCTGCTGAAGCTTTTAAAAAACACCTTTTTTTATCTTTCTTGAAACGATTTATCTTACAAAATGTACGCGAGTATTTAGGCTTGAATTACATCTCATATAACAGGACGGACAGAGTGAGTATAAGGTACACTAATACCTATACCTTGTTTTCCCTCCTGCCTTATACGTCTCATCATTCTTGAGACGACTCCAATTCAGAATTGATGGACTGCTGAAATTTTGTAGCAGAGAGGTGCGAGGAAATGGGAAAGAGGACGTCGACAAGGAGGCCTATATACGAGATATTATTTTTTGAGCATTTCTCTGTAACTTTGCAATGGGGGATATGGCCTGCGCTTATATAGATAGATAATGTAATAGATATAGTATTACTACAGATATTACAATTTATTATATTAGAATTACATCCAAAAGCCCCTCCATTACATGCCTTCCTTGCTTTGTTTTGTACCTTTTATCAGACTGCTTTGAGAGTGTTCAAAAAAGTTTACTGGTTCGTTTGATTCTACATATTTCATATCTGATATTATTGTTGTTATGATATTCTTTTTCGCAGCCTCTTAGTTTTTTATAGAACGATGGATGATGAATGAATGGACGAACACCAACAACTTATAATTGAATTATGATTGTACATTTTTTTTGTAAATCTGACGAAGCTCCTGTAGCTGTGAGTTCTGACGCTACTTCTGGCTTCCATGGCTTCGCGTCACTCATCTGGTTCGTTGAATTCACAATGATCAAGTAGTTCAAGTAATTATTAATCCCTTGTTCATCACATCACTGCAAATACATACCATTGCCAAAAGGCCAATGCTGTTTCTACAACTACTATTGGGCTTTCAAAAAATCTCTCATATTTTTTCTTTGTATACTTGATATTATTAATCATATTGTTAGCATCTCGCCTGTGTCGACGTGTATAGGCAGCTAAGGGAGATGGATATGCGAGGTTTTGATTTGATAAAGTACCTACACAAATACTTGAACTTAAACTTTAAATAGATTGACTTGATGATTTTCGACTTTGAACTATTACACGTGGACAGCCTATACTGATAATCGTATGGTCATAAGCAAAAATAGATTGACGTAAAATCAGATGTGTGTGTGTGGGAGTGTGTCGAGATGGAGAAATGTGCGTATTGACTGGGAACCAAGAAATAAAAGGTGTTTGGATGATATATAGAAATGGAAAGATGGTGATTATTTCAACGAGGGATCTTAATCTAAGTATTAAATTTACTAATATATCGTAATCATAAAGACAGTATATTATACTGGTGACTCTATAGGGAATTTTTGGCACTTTGGTTGGTAGTTTAATAGGCTATATAATTTGTTGAGTATGTAACTTAAATTAAAATAGTTTTGTTTCCTAAAATGTTTAAAAAGTTTGAAATCATTTTTATCATTTAACCATACGTTTTCCTTTGGAGTTGGTTCGGCGTCTGCATCGGATATCAGAGCATAATTTTCCGTCTGACCTTCGTCAATTAATGCAGACGTGCTTTACCAAAAGGCTCATACTATTTTTATATTACATTTTGGTAATTATTTCGATACTATAATAATTCTCATTAGTAAATAATTGACTTCTGGTTCTGGGCGTATAACACCCATTGCCACGTATAAAAATATAAGTCCACAATCCATTCTATACACAGCAGATTTAAATTCTTAAAAATTTTAATTTGAAATAATGTTTTTTCTATTGAGGCACATGCAAATTAATATTTTATTACCTCTGAGGACTCCTTACGTTGCATTTATATTTCTGTTTCCCCATTACATACAATCAAATCAATACACACACTAAACATAAAATGTTTTGCTTAAATCAATTCCATATTTTTCAAGGTTGCCTCAACCCAATTTCAATCGCGTTTCCAAAATTCCAATCTCTAGAGCCCAATTAGGTACAATACAGGTACAATGTAAAAAAAAACACGTGGCTCATATAAATGTACTAGGCGCAGTAATAAAAGTAAATTGGGTGGGAGTTGATATTTCAGCATAATGTATTGTAATTGTATGTATTTGTAATTATTTTGTGTGTGCTATACACTTTATACTACAGGACTATACAGTACTAAAATAACCAAAAAAAGAGACTGCTATGTATACTTATACACATGTATTATCTTGAAAGCGGACTAACTTATAAAGGAAACCAAATAATTGAAAATATTAGTTTGATCTCCGGTGTTATTAAAATCCTTAAGGATAAATTACATTCTCATCAGACGTGATGACAATGAGATCAGGTAATAAAATAATGCAATTAGGAAAAATTGCAGTTGAAAAAATAGTGGAGTAGAACGATATATACAAGAATTAAGGGAGCATATAATATGATTATTATTTAGTCTATAGCGTCTATTATATACCTCGATTATTCATCTATCTATGAATGAATCTATCTATCTATGTATATCTCTATGACATAGTATATGGTATGAAAAGCAGAGCATTTAAAATCTACTTACGATACGCGATGACAGATGAGCCTATAGATATGAATGTGGACACTGACCACCTTCCTTTGACACTGTTTTTTTAAAAATAGTATTGCTAATCTCAAATATATTTCTCACCCATATACCAACACCAACACTCGCACTCTCTAAACAGAAGTGAAAACCAACTTTTAAATGATACTTAAAAATAAGAAACAAAACAGCATCAGCAGTATATGAAACAAAATCTTAAGCAAAATGAAATAAGCCAATGTCAAAGAGTGCTGTCTTCAGCGAGGAAAGTACCCAGAATAAGAAAATGTCACGGACATTGAATTAAAGAGAATTATAGCGATTGCATCAAAAATGAGTCATCCATAGCTAAAAGTAAGTAACGCCATATATTTATGCCATATAAACTTTAACGCAAAGTGAACCTGTCCGTCGACAACAGAAATAAAATCAAAATACACAAATAAATATAATATAATGTGCCTTTAAATTCGTCGGCCTATTTCACCTTTGTTTCCTCACTTGAATCTTGAGGTGTTTCTGGTTCTGGATTCTGGTCTGGCAGGAAAGTGAACAGCTGAGCGTTGAAACAATAGCTTCTATACATACATACAGGTACGAAGGTATATCTCCCTTCGTGGTCAGTATACAAAGTGGCCGCGGTAGCTATACTTACAAGTTATTGGACTTGATTGTTTATTATTGTCATTGTCGTTAAAGTTGAAGTTTTCTTGGTAAGATCATAGAGCAGTTAAACTTGCATTATAAGACACAATAAAAATATTATACTACAATGGACATTCAACATTACTACATGGAGGATGTGCGAATCGGTCTCTGCCTATTTCTTAAATCTCATTTCGAGTGTGGTTCAGTGGTTAGTTCTTGTGTGGTGTCGGCGTTAAAGGCATTACAAAATCGTAAATAATTTAAAAATTACACATGAAATTTAATTCACAAAGTCATCCATAGATGTGCTTATATGAGTTTAACACACAGAATAAAATTTCTTTAAATAAAGCAATATAATGAAAGGAATATTATGAGTGCCCTTTGCATTACAGAACATAGTCCACTTTTAATTTTAACTTTAAACATCCTGCTTCTTGTCATTATCATTAGCATGTGAGGATTACGATTACGACATGTGCACATACATAGTGCAATTTAGTATTTTTAGTATTTTCGTGTTTATTTTTATAATAAACAAGAAAAGCACCTTGACTGTATGTACTATTTAATTTGATAATTTGATTTATAGGTGAAGGTTGTGTGTAGTGGATTTTTTAATGGAGCTCAAATCAAAATCACATTTTCCTAACGACATTTCTGACTTATTGTGTGGTAAATGTAAACGTTTACGTTGAGCTGTACAAGCATTAACTACGCGTCGCATAGGAGTCTTCAAAGGTGCATTTTATGAGGTACCCTTATAGATTCTTTGTAAAAATATTATGTATAGTAATATTAATAAATAATAAAATTGGCAATGTACTTACTTAGCAGTCATACTCATAATAATTATTATAACACAACAGTTTAGAGGTGGACATATGTATATAGTAGACTTTGCATGGTCATCACATGTGGGTTTTTTAAATACTAATTAATGTCTTTTTTTTCATATGCTCCTTGTCAACATGAAGTATAAAATTAGTAAATAAGGGAAGTTACACTCACAATGTTTTTTTTGTATCATAGCAGTGCTCATATGAAACGCACACGCATATCGAGTTTTTCTCTGAGGCTGGTTGTTGCTGCTTGCTGGTTCTCGCGTCTGACAAATAAAAATGACAGCTGACGACTGACATGAATGGATGTCAAATTTTAAATGGAATATGAAATAAACTGGTTGTTGCTATTGTTAGTCATAGTTTCATATTTTTTGCTAGAAATGTTGTGCTATGAAGGAAGGAAGGGAATTTTGACGACAGTCATAACGAATTGACAATGTTATAGGTGTCTGTCGTCGTAGTCGTCTCTTTTAGAAATGAAAAATAAATGCAATATTTTTAGAAAAATTGATATATCCCCCCTATATATATATCCCTTCGGCGATCGGCAGGAAAACAAGTACATAGTGGACTTCAAAAGTGCGTGACGCTTATTGCAATGTAGTAATGATTTTAAACTTCAAGCTCAGAATCTCATGGTCATTGCTTCAACAAGACTTGGCTACTTACTGATCTGCAAAGGATCGAATTTCCAATCGAATTGGTCGTGGCATCTGTGTGCAGGGGAGAGAAGACCGGAGATAGCCCCACTTATCACACTACTTGCTCTTCATTGTTCGTGTAATACCAAGATCTAGAGTCTTCCTCTATATCCATCTGTAAAGACAGTGATAAAATGCAGCTTTACTGATGGCATTAAGGTCAAGAATAATTTTAATTTTAATTTAATATTTAAATCACATGAAAATACTTCACTTCCCTGTAAATCCCAGCACCCCAGTCAGTCTTTAAAAAAAATAGAAAAAAGTAAAAAATAAATTTTTCAATTATCCATTCAACAATAATAATTTATTCCGTACCTGTATTATGTATTTGTAGAAATGTATGTGTAACGTATACATAAATATTATGAATATTTACTTGATGAGTATAGCCTTTTACAATTTATTTTAAACGTTGCTTCTTCCTTCCTCCATTTTTAAATCCCCTTTTCCTTTTGATTTTTGATGAATACAAGGCCAATCTAGTGCAGCCAAGTCAGTGCAGTGCTGTGCTGTATAGTGTTGTCTGACGGTCTCAAAATAATTACTATACTACTTCAAATCATCATTATTTTATTATTGTTGTTATTATTATTTCCACTAGGAACAGCAACGGGGAAAATTAGTGTTCACAGGTTTACCAATGGTATTTAAAGAAACCAGTGGGCGAATTAAATTGTGATTCGCGTGTCTGTGTAATGAATGTATGTAGCATGATTTCTACACTTGTACTTAATTGAGCAACCTAAATGGTTAATACAATCATAAATCTATGGCATGATATCTAATATTCCACACAATTTATTAATACGAATGTAATACACTAATAACTATGTATAAAAATTAAAAGAACCAACTGAATTAAAATTAAAAAATTCTTATAAGGCCATCCGAAAGACAAAGTGTTTTTAATTTCCGTCCGTCTCCATAAAATTACTTTACTCACATTGGATTGTGGTTTTTACCATCATCGGAAATCGCAATTATAGAATTATAGCTGGTACATAATGTAACTCCATGAAAATTAAACTAACAGATTATTAGAAACTTAGTTATTTGAATACTCAGAGCTCAGGGCTCCGAACTCAATTGTATTGATGCCCATGAATTACGTACATATGTTATTCTATAAGCTGAACCTTCCTTCCCATTCCCATTACAGACAAAGAATAAATGTTTTGATTCATTTTTGATTTTAATTCGTGTGCCTCACAATTAGTCACGAGCGCTAAAATCTAAAGTAATTTTTTGAAATTCAAAAATCCATAAATCTTATTGACTGGGAAACTTGTTTGTTTCTTAGAATTAAATGAATAGATATATTTATAACGCTTTAACGATAGATGGGAACGAGATCTTTTTTGGATATCAACGAACTACGCATAATATAGGTTTAGTTCTGGCTAAATGAATGACGACGAAAACTATTATTTTTACATTTCCCGAACCTTCTGTCCACGCATCCTTCAACGAGACTGTGTGAGAACAATATTGGAAAGTTAAGTAGAGTTATATTATTATAAGGTTCGTATTTTTGTATTTGTAGTGGGAACGGGAACTAATCGTAATAGTGTATGGTGAGTATATAGTGATATAATATTACATTCACCCTGAGGACACAATGTACGTCATTTGTTTATTGTTTTGTAGCTAATTATTTTACACGTCTCCTGGGACTACTGCGACGTTGACGAGCTGACGTACGTGTGCTTTCTGTCAGTCAGCAAGTCAGTGGGTCACATGAGCATAAAGAGCTAGCGAGCACATAATATTATTGTATTATGCAGGTAGCAAATCCTAATTTTTGCTGTATTCCTATTTATTCTCGTCTTTTTTTCCGCTGATTACATATAGTTTCCCAGCAAATAAACCAAATCAGCTCAACTTTTGAATATAAATCCACTGAGCCAATGTAAAAGGCCGCTAGCGTTACTACATATATGTAAGGAACAAAGGAGGCCGAGGGTTTTAGTTTTAAATGGTAATAATATTGGTAAATGAATTTCAAGTGTAGACAGGCTACAGACTACACAGAGATGTGATATAGTTTTATCCCTGCGGTCGCCGTCTTTAACTGTATTATGCTGGTCCTGAGTCCATTCTCTCTTCGACATGGAAATAGAAGTTTACATTTTGCATGCAGCTCGACAGTGAGTCCACAGAAAATAATTACCAACAAATTACAAAGAGCAAGGGCAGACAGTCAGACAGTAATCATTGACAACGTTCGCTTTCAAGTATAGCGGTCTCAAGAAACTTGAGTTGTATTGTTTCCTATCGTAAGAATGAGTTGGGGCTGGCGCCCATGTTAATGGCACAGAAGCAATCATTATTATGGACTTTGGCAGTCATTAAAATATTGTTACTGAGTTATCCACAATGGATTGCAGTAATAAAAATTCACGTTATGAAATCGACACTCGAAATTAAAATAATATTGTATGACTATCAGTAAGTATTAATACTACTCCATCGCCATCGTCAGTGAACCTTCTAACTAGTACACAATTTTTTGAATACACCGTATTTCGTACAAAATCTAAACTGTGATTTTGATTGATTAGTTTATCATTCATCTGATTCTGTAGGGAAAGACTTCTTAACGAGAGCGCGCGCAACGAGCCAAGTATGAAATACTTGTATTGAGGTACTCATCATCGTAAGATTAATTTTGACAAAAATAAAAAGTTAAGATATGCTAAATTGAATGAAAGGTGTTATGCATTGTGTTATGCTGAATTTCCGATCAAGTCCAATGCGTCCAACGTCCATAATTTTGTACTATTTATTTCTATCGTTACACGGATTATGTTTGTATGTGAGTGCAATTGACCTGAATATGTATTAGGTATGTATGTGAATCAATAGCTCAGTTGATGCTGTTGGCCTACTCTTCTATATGTATGTATTATATGACGTATGACTTACACTTCTTATGCTTTCAAACATTATTGTAACATGATACCCTGCTGTCCTTTTCATTTAGTTATAAAAATATTCCATGTTAAAAATAGTTTTAGATTGTAATTTTAATGTTGGGGGTGTGTACTGTACAACTTTATTATCAGTACAACGTGTTTTGGATTTGAAAATGTCTTGACTTTGATTGAATTGGACGGACATGACTGGTGCTGGTGCCGGTGCTGGGACGGGTGCTCACAGCTGGGCTTGGAATTATAGTAATAATAAATTGTATTAAAAAGTATATGAAAGCCAAGAATTTGAAATGAGATGAGTATAACATATTACTCAGAATTTAGATATAGTTTTTTTGTCTATTAAGATTATTATACAATTGTCAGCAATGTCAGCATTCAAGTCTCTACTCTCTACTAAAGCTGCCCATTTTCCGCTCTTTTAACGTCCATTTGATATTTCCATTAAAATAAAAATAAATCTAATTTTCATATTGATCGTGACTCAGGCTCACGTGTTGTGACGCTCTGACTGACTGAGCATTATTGAACAGTTCATCTACAGGAACACAAACAACAACAACTACAACAACAACACCAAACATTTTGAGTGAAGATCTAAAATAAAATTATTTATTTATTTTCTACCATTTCATTATGTTATGTCATCGCATCGGGATTCGAGATCGATTATAGGTAGGTAGGTAGGCATGTTTCTCATATTGAAGCGATTCGCGACTTTTGGGTAGGGTTCTGGTTTGATATGGCATGAAGTTGCGTTCATTATGCGTTCCTAAATGAAATTTAAAAGTTTGAATAAAAACAAAAAAAAGTGTATGTATTGGGCTATATGATATGGTGCAGAACGCATAGGAGTAAATTAAAGTGAAGGGTATGACAGGTTAATTGTATCCTAGGTACCTCCAAATCCAATGGCAATGGCACTGGTGATCGGAATTTCAGTAGACGTGCACCACGATGTACGTGCTCTTTAGTTGAGTAGGTATTTAGCTTTTTATTATATTATTTAGTGGCTCAAACATATTGTATACAATTTCAATACAGCTTCTCAGGAGCCTCCAGCCTAAATCATTGAGCGGGCCAATAGGTGCGAGAATTTTAAATTTCACGAATCGTAATTAAATACAAATACATACAATGCACGGTTCTTCACATTTTTGACTGTAGATTAACAAAACATTTTAACATCCTGAACAACAATCATAATCAACGTTGAACGTGGAGTGCGCCCGCTATCCAATAATAACATGTTTTAAGTCATGATTAAAGATTACAGTGTTTTTGGAATATATCTTGAGCACTTTACTTACTATAGTTAGTTCCTGTTTGCTTTTGATTACGCATAAATTCTAATTTACAACTAACTATATTTAAAACATAAAGACCTCTACGTTGCGTATTGTACTGCGAACTATATGGTAATGATGCCGTTGCTTGGCTGGAACAAAGAAGTTTTAGATGTGTCAATGAGAATGTGAGTGAAATGTGTAAATAGATTTGTAGAATGTAGTTGTAGAAAATTGGAAAATGTACACATATTATTAGCAATCGAGTTAATATTTGAGAATCTATCTAGGTGCAATTCTTATTTAAGGAGGTTGTTCCAAAAATTCCATATAATTATCCACGTTTCCAATCTTCCATTTCCCGCCTATTTGAAACTTTTCATTGCCATCTCAATTTTTTTTGTAATGTTGTCGAACTAATAAATATTTGCTAAATTTACTTGCAAAGCATAAAAAATCAGTGTAGTCAGAATCTTATTAGAATAGAAAAAAGAACGTTTGACTTTTAAGACGTGCATGTAATGTTCCGTGTTAAATATTTGTATGAAGTGTGACGATGGTCTTTTTAGAGCTGAAAATCAAACCACATATGAAGTTCAGGAACGACAAGGAGTCATATCATATCATAATCACCATCATCGGAACTTGAAGCTCATCTTTCTTGTGTTTTGCATATTTTCATAAATGCATAAATTTTCTGTAAAGGAACAATATTTGTTTTTGGGATATGATTTTGGATGCTGGGAGGAAAATGTCCGGCAACCGGTGCAGCTGGCGCTGAACTATTTAAATTAATTCATAATTATACTCAATTAAGCAGGCATGGTTATATGCATTTCTAATATTTTTAATTGTTATGCTGGAATATATTATGTAAACATATGATCGCAAGTGCATATTGAATGCCGTAATTGAAAACATAAAAATAGCTTATGAATAATATAAGAAATACTATCTAAATAATACCTTAGTTGTAGCTAAGCTACAATTAATTTTATTTATCGTGCATTGTCAGTTTTGTACAAATATGCTCTATTCTTTAAACTGTACCATGCTTCCCATTAAGTTTTATCTTACTTTGTCTATTAATTCAGAACGCATATAATTGTAAAAGCAATACAAAGTTTAATGAAACTTAATAACTATCATTGCTGAAGAAATGGATGCGAAGAAGACAATGCAATGCGTGTTCAATATGTTGCTCTTTTAGTGCAGCCCTGGCTTCAATAAAGAGTCAATCTGATTATATCCACGAGAATCACAGTAACTTACACCTACTTAGGCAATCGCAAACGACATGAGTTTTTGAATTGGAATAATCAGAATCGTACGCCAATTATGATTTTGATTTTGTGCACTCAAGTCATTATTGTTTTATGAGCCGTTCGAATCCAATAATTATTCCGATTGTATTTAATTGTGCAATCTCATCGACTTGGTCGACAACAGCCGCCGCACCGCTCTGATCATCTGATCGATTTTAATCGGGGTCGGTAACTCTAAACTGTACTTATATTCTGTCAAGAATGCATATTACCAGTAAAGACTCAAAATGATCCATATCCATTTTTAGCGATATACTAAATGTACCATCTACAAACATAAAAAATATGATCTTAAAAGTATCTAATAGTAAGTAGAAAATTTTTCACATTTCAAAAACATGTAAATAGTACATTTTGCTTTTTTCAAAAACATGCAAACAGAGCATTTATAGCACTTTTCAAAAGCATGAAATAGAACATTTTGAACTTTTAAAACAAGTAAATACAATATTTTACACTTTAAAAAACATGGAAATAGAACATTTTGAACTTTTGAAAACAAGTAAATAAAACATTTTACACTTTTAAAAAAACATGTAAACAGAACAGTTTGCATTTTTCAAAAACTCGGGATTAACATTTCCCGCATCAAACTCATTTTGCTTTATTGACATAGCTCATTTTAATTCTTGCTTACATTGGATGTGGGACGTTTCGATTCTTCACTGACGATATCATTGTGCAGACACTGCAAACTATAGCATGCCTATATCTACTATACACACTAAGCCACATTAGTGTACGCAGACAAGATACAGCACCCTGTAATATTATTACCAGTAAGCACTCGACTGTAACCTTTCCAACTTTGTACTAATTCAGACAAATCTTGAATATAGGAACATGATATTGTAATTCTGAATAATTCAAACTCAAGTGTCGGCTCCTCTCACAGAATTAACTGAGGACTGATGGACTGTAGTACATTTCTAGTATTTGGTATTGATGCTGTAAGTACATTTACATTTTACCGTGTAATAATGTTGTAAACGTGAATGATGTATTGAAGTACGCTGGGTGTAAAAAATTTAAAGCAATTTCTACGTTTTGTGTAAATGGCGTACGTATGTCTAATGACGATATAATAATAATAAATGGTGGATATGCATATGCATGCGCTTCTATCTGCGGCATTGTTATTAGGCGATAATTGACTCATTCAATACTTTCTGCCATTTCCTGCTAACAAAGACTGTGTAGTACAAGCACATGTCACACGTATAGAATGTAGAACACTCAAATAATACTAAAATTAAATATTAGTACTGATTCCCAGCTGAATACAGGAGCAAATTCCCATGTTGCATAGGTACTACTTATGTTTGCTTTATTCGGGCAGTAGTAAAATACACCTAATTCATTTGGAATACTAATAATATTTTGTAAAACTATTAAAATTGTATTCGTTGTAGTGCAAAATAACGTATACAATTTGTAGAGACAAACTTACAGTTTCTTTTGCGATGACTCATTACCCTTAGCCCTTGTTATGATTGCAAACGTCCAGTTTCATTTTATAGGTAGTGAAATTAAGTTTCATTCTTCATTTTTGCGAAAAAAAACTGATCATTTTTGTTTTTGCCATAAAAGGGAAGAGACTGGAGACTGGAGGGTCACATCATGCAGTTTATCTGTAAAACATAAACATGAACATTTTGATTGAAACTTATTAGACCTAGCCCTCAAAAATTCAAAGGGGTTGTTAGTGAGTGGTCGATTAAATGTAAACAAGATTTTTATTTATTCTTAATCAAGTCAAGGCTTCAGGGTAAAAAACAATTTTGAAAATTGTATACCTATAGGAACTCTCATACAAACTTATTGGATCGTTACTTGAACTGAATCTAATTGTAATACGAAAGGTTAAGAGAGGCACTAACTAATTAGCTATATCACGTACTTTAATAATGCGTGTCATTACGCAGCACAGGTAGTTTAATGAATAACTTTTCTCCCAAACAAAATTCTACGTATTGTTTTTGACAAGCTTCCAATCACCAAATGGAAGTATCTAATTACAAAGACAAAATATCAGTACACAGTATTTTATACAGTCAACAATACCATTAAACCTTATCTGAAATAATAGTTGAATGGGGAAGGTGGACGATGTTGCTATTAAATAATTATTGTAGTAGAGTAGACTGAATCGAATATTTTAATATGCGACACAACCGACAGTTCAAAGTGGTTGTTGCATTATTTTCGTGTAACTACAATAACTACAATATTATTATCTGCACAGAAATGGTTTCCTCGTCCTCAACGACGTGGATATCTACTGAATTGAACCCAACCCAAGACCGGGAGCAAGTTATAATAAATGACCGGCAGCAAGTTATAATAAATAGTTAATCGTCTTTAAAAATCAAAACAGTAACACGATTTGATTGTATGTATATCAGTAAGTAAAATAAATACTATTGGACTTTGATTTGGAATTTGATCCCTTGCTTATGGTTGATAGTTTCTTATTATTTCTTAAGCAAGCTAATTATGTATAAAATTAAAATACTAAATAACAATAACAAAAGAGTAACAGTATCCAAAACAGCTCAAACATTTTGATACATAATTACAGGTTAAAAAAATACGTGCGTCCAGTTGTTATTGTTTTCATTTGTGGGTACACAATATATAATGATTCTGAAGCATAAGAATTATGCGTAACAATAAATTTAATAATTTAATTATGTCATGCTCCTTACTCTTTAGTCCTGCTACGAAGGAACAAGTACACGCAATTAGCTATTGTAGACTAGGCTAACGATAAGTAAATACTTGATAGTTGCAGCTGCAGCCTTCTGAACAGTTTGAACTTGCCTTTCACGTGTATTATTTCCAAGTACTTACAACCAAAATCAATATGGATGGGCACATTACGTCAAAACTCATCAGTAAATGCTAGTGTTTCCAAAACTATATGTATAGCTATATGCTGCTGTATTGGGCGGTGTGATAAGTCTTTACATAAATTGTTTTGTTCTCAAATTATAGGCATAGTAAAGAACAATACTAAGTACACATCGAGCTTCGAATATATACATTTTTTTAAGATACGCATTATTTACTGCAAATCTCTGCAGTCTGAAAGAGTATATTTGGATTTGTATAATATGCAATACATTTATTGTAAATTGTAATAGGGAATAATGGAGCTAGCATAGATATAGCCGATATGAATTCATAATTTACCATAATTTACACGATTTCGCTTGAACTATTTAGAGGTGCAGAGGTATGTACTTAACTTGACTACAACGTTTATTTTATTATATGAGAAAGAGAAACAATTCCACAGTACAGTGTCTGTCTGTCTATTTCTTAATAATAATTGTATTTCATTCCATGGATTTCTGGTCATGCATGAAGTTTATAATTTTTGTCGATCAAGTATCAAATCAAATCTAATATAATGATCATAAGAAAACAAAGCATATGAGGCAGGTCGACTGAGACCAAACCGGATTTTATTTCTGTATAATAAATGACTTACCACCTACTCCTTGACTCCTGTACCTATTACCTCCTGCTCAGTGTGTGGTACGTCTGTCTTAACTCTTTTAATATGTATATATCTTATCTAAATAGGTGTAGTGTGTGTTATGTCTGCTTTTTTTTTGTCAGCAAACCGTACGGTGTGACTTCTTTACTTCTTTTTAATCGAAACAATTTTAAGGTGAAGAGTTAATTAGCTAAATGGCACAGAATCAAGACTCTATCCCGTCGTGTGTTGCGGCGTCCGAGTTAAGTATTTAAGTTGTACACATATTTATACTCACATTGTATTTCATTTTATAATTACTCTCATTCAACACTTATTCACTCCATGTCTCACTTGGACTTCTCACTCTATAGCACTGTATTACTATGTAGCCTTGCAATTGGAATGAAGCTATTGCTTGAACTTTGCTTTCAATAATTATAATTGCTTAGCGTGTTAGATGAAAATTGTTAGGTCAGGTTAGGTTTGTGGCTTGAGTGGTTGGTTGGTATGTTAAAGCTCTTTCAGAATCCATTGCTAGATAGACTTGCAACAGTATAATATATTTATTACCTGAGTCCTAGAAATGTAAGCCAAGAGTGTACGTGAAACGCACAATTCAGGACAGTTGCTAAACTTCGGTAGAAATTGACACGGCTGAGACCTCCCAGGTTTGCTTGTCTTAATGGCTGCTGGGATCCTGATATCAGTTCCATTTTCCCTATTAGTAACATTACTTAAAAGTATTAAAGACAATGTTTGGACCCTGTGCACTGTTGCCAGACTTATTAGTCCCACTGTCTTAATAGTCATATCTGTCATAGAGAGGGACTCCAGAGGTTCTAACGTCTTTATAAATTCCAACACCCTAGCTGGATCCCATGTCTGATTATATCGAGGGGCAGGAGGTCTTGTTCTGCCTATCCCTATATGATACATACATTTATACTGCGAATAAAATAAAGTATTTGAAGCCCCTTGTTTAAGGGCAGCCTTAACAGTAATATGGAGCAGTAATATGTAGTATGTAGTATATAGTGTTATATGCTTTTGTAATTGTTTTTCTTCTACGATTAATGTATAATATTATTTATTTATGCCTATTTACGTGATATAGTACGCTTTTGAAACACTAGACCAATTTTACATAATCTGAAACCGTTTTTAAATACTGGACCGATTTTGACGAAAAAATATACCATTTTGAAGTACTTGAAAATAGAAAAATTCGTTATATTCTTTTTCCACTTTCAGCCCATACGACACTATTATAGCGATTTTTCGATTAGAACCCGTTTTTTCTTAAACATTCAAAAGCAGTTGCAATACCACTGAGAGGAAATGGTCACAATCTATAAGTTCAAATTCCCACCTCATATTTTTTTTAAAAGAGCATGTCAAAAAAGTAAGAATGGCTTAAGAACCTGTGTCGAATGGGCATCGTTGCTCGCTAAAAGAAATTTTTGAAAACATTAAATAATTAATAATTAAATAAATAATGTTAATTATATGGACGCCATAATTAAATGTATTATTTTGCATGTTAACTATTCCTGCATGTCCTTACATTCATATACGACTTAACTTCATTCCATGCATCGTCGGCGAAAGATCAAATCTGACTATTCCCATTACTATGCTAAAATCAAAACTGACTATCTCCATATTGCTAATCAGATCTGCTTCTAGTGCACTGGAAGCAGATCTGATTATATCTATTTTTATAAAATACCAAAAATAGCTGCTGTGAAACTATTTAAAGTTGCTCGTGCTTTATTAAGCGCATGGTTAATGATCGTCCATAAATGATGTCATAGGTGGATTGAGTTAGTTTATTTGGATATTTATGACATGTAATGTTAAAGACAGCCGTTTATGTAATGTTTATAGCAATGTCACTGTATGAATGTAATGACGCGCAGGAACAGTAAATGCGAAATAATACATTTAATTATGGCGGCCATATAATTAACATGGGCAATTTAGTGTTTTCAAAAAAATCTTTAGCGAGAAATGATGCCCATTTGACACAAGTTCTTAAGCCATTCTTACTTTTTTTACATGCTCTTTTTAAAAAAAATACGAGGTGGAAATTTGAACTTAAAGGTTGTGACCATTTCCTCGTGAGCTTGAACAAAATTAGATTCTACTACTAAACTAGAATATAAAACTGAAACTCATCACTGATACCAATTTATATGCAATGAGGTTACACACTTTTTTCTCCATGTAAAACTCTTATTTATTACTCATGTTCTTACTAGTTAGCTATTTGTTTACTTCCAGCCCATGCAACACGTTTTAGAGGGATTTCAAAAAATAGATGTCTTAACCATTTTTTTAAACTATTGAGATATTACGTTGAAATTTAACATAATTATACTCCAGTAGTCATTCTGTAAACTTAAATTTTAAATGAACGCTGTCTACATCGTTAACAAATTTGGGGACGAACACATTGTGTCTCTCGAAATTATGACATTTTTTCCCACCCACCTTGTCACCTTCGTAGGTAATGTAATAATATATATTTCTTCATGACTGAAAATACCTGGCGCGATAGAGCGACCCACCTTCCATCGTAAACCAATGTGAGAACCTCAGCTTTAAGTGAAGACAGCCTACATCATAGACCGATTTGGGGCCGAACGCCGAACACTAATGGAGCCACTCAAATTTACAAAATTTTCGACCCACCCTCGTTGTCACCCTCGTAAGCATTGCTTAAACAGCTGTCTAACATGCAGTGTTTTTTTCAATGTGACATACTCTCTACATGGATGGCGTTATTTGTGTCCGGCCCCATGAGATAACAGTGATTGGAGACAATTTGAAGTTCCCGCAAAAAATCTAGTCGAAACCGAAAATTCGGTTTTTAGACCGGTGACTCAATGAGAGTATGGGCTTAAATGATACATCAATCGAAAGGTAATGATTAGCAGAATCTAATTATGTTCGAGTTCAGCGAGATATTTTAACAGTTTGCGAAATTTTGTAAAAAAACCGGTTTTTTTTTTCCGAAAAAACCGTACAAAAAGTGTTGTAAGAGTCCGAAGTAAACAAAAAAAATATCGGATTTTTCTTTTTTAAGGGCTTTAAAATAAGCTATTGCGCGTCAAAATCGGCCCAGTATTTCAACAATGTACTAAATTATGTGAATAGGTAGTAATTATACAATCCTAAAAATATTATATAGAATAGAATTGATAATTATATAAGTATATAGTATTGGCATGTTATTTATTAATTGTCATTTTATTTTAAATTGTAGACACTTTCCTTTGGTTGTTTCCTTGCATAGAGAAATTTGAACTTATTCAGGGCACAGGAGCAGGCGCGCCAAGAGGAATATTTAAGCACCTGCTTGCCACTTATTTTAAACTGCTGGTTTTGACATTTGACAGCAACGGTTTTTTAATGCTTAAAGGAACGTGCATAAATTGCTTAGTAATTTTTATATTTCAGGGGGGGGGGGTAGGAGTTCAAGCGGCCTATCTTTTTACATGGAAGTACATGCCAAAAAAGGGGGGACAGTAGGGGTTCAAAATTTCCGATTTTTGTACCATATAATTTATGCACGCTCCCTGTGAGCGTTGTTGAACCTGACTAGTGAGAAGGAAAAGCGTTGTTTTGAGATAACATGGTAGTGAGGTAGCAATAGAATAATTAATTAAGAAATATTGTATTTTAAAAACCTTATTTAGGCCTAGATATCACAATTGAACTGTTTATTCTGATCACATAGTGTGCTTCAAGCAATAACTGCACTAACTGCAGTATTATGGACAGTAGCCGTAGCCGTAGATCGTGAGTAGTTGACTTCAGGTGTTACTGTTATCTTCATGGCATTTCTTCTGTTTTCTTAATTTCTCACTCACTGCCACACACACACACTAATAAATATGTCGCCGTCGTCGATGTTGGCGTTGACGATGCGTGGGGCTAACGATTCAAGCGATTTTCGAAAATGAACCAATTTCTAAAAACTGAAAGGCATAGCATTAGACAGTAATTGTACTACTTTATTCCATTTCCATCCATTCTCAGTGCCCCTTCATTTAATATTTAAAAAAATGTCGAGCAGGTAAATTAGTATTATCTGTGTATAATATTCATATAGTTCACTGTAAATGGCAATTTGTAGGCAAAGCTCGTAGTTTGAAGTTTGCAGTAGTTGATTTCCTGGCTATTAATTGACATTTTATTAAAGTTTTGAATTTCTAAAGACCCTTACAGATACATGTGACATGGCCTAACCCTCATACAAATGTTCTAGTCTTGATTCAGTAAGTACTCAGTATGTACTTACTGTGCCAAATTAGATTCAGTAAAATAAATGGTCGTTTCTTCAGCAAGTCGAGTCTTGCAGATGAAGTAGAATTGCACAATACTGCAGTTGGCAGTCAGTGATGTAAGTCATTTGATTGATTAATTAATACAAATATTCGGAAATCAGAAATCGATTATATAGTAATAGTAGGTAATTAACACACTGTCAGTACCAAAACATTTAATTTGTAACTACAGATAATCTAGAAATATCAATCTGCATGTGACAGCTGACACAAATTACTCTGACAGTTCACTTAAAAACTGAACTTCATCTTAAAATTGCACTTCGCTCTTTCAACTGATAGTTATGTAGAGATTTGCATAATAAGTCTCAAAGCATTTTCATGTAATTTTCTATATCCTGTCAGTATTTAACCTAGTAAACCAATCAATTCAATATGTACCTATGTCCAGAGCTTTGCGTCAGAACTAAGTATGTATGTTTGATATGTAGGTACAAGCATGAGGGATCACAACAATTAATTAATTGGAGTTTCGAGTTACCTCATCTGGTAAAAAAAAATTCGTTTCGCTTTGAATCGATGTTGCTCCAACGACTGGGTTGCTGTTACTATTTTACTATAGTAGTAAATTCCAACTGGGCACTGGTCATTGCTATGCATTGCTGTTTGCTATGTTGGTATAGTAAGACTTTGACAGACACGAGACACGTTTAATTCATGTAGTTAAATTTAAATACTGTTATTCATATTACATGATGTAATAATATATATATTTTATTGAAATTGGATATTGAATTTAAGTTGAGTGACGCCTGAAAAATGCAAGAAAAATAATACAATAACAAATTTAAATTGGATTTACAGATCTCGATATTCTTTAGTAATAGAATTCCCTGAAACCTCTCTTTGTACAATAAACCTCAATCGAAGAATTTAAACGAAACATTTAAGTAATTGCTGTGCAGTACAAATGGAGCTGATCAGGCAGAACGATGGAAGGTAATTGGAAGAAATGCTTTTAATTTTTAATGAGAGCATATTACGTGTTAGAGCAACAGTCAACGCTGCTGGTGTTGGTGTTGGTAGTTGTTGATAAAATAATAGAAAGCTTCATTGTCAGTACTATACTCCCCAACATTGCAATTATTTTTATTTTCTTCATAAATATAATTATATATGCATAGACTGACTAGTGAGATTAAATCTCTGTAAGCTCAAGGGATAGTTGAATCCCTTTTTAAACCACCGCAATGTAAATACAGTCAATAAATTTTATTGCTTTAGTGTTATATTTTTTTGGTATAATATATTAAATTTCCGCTGTACTTAGTCGATCATCTAGAATATCAATGTCAGCATGGGATTTTGTCGACCAAATTGTGCAACAAAACGTCGTACTATTGCACTTGATTTCATTATATATATATTTCGATGTCTCAAATCAGTCTCAATAAAACCATATTATTACCAAAGTAAGTACTTACAAACGCTCGAGATTTAGTGGTCGATTTTCAAAGTATGTATATTCCTCTATTCCTCTACCAAAATAGAATCGTAATTGTTCAGATTAGTTGGTTGTCTATAGAGTTTAAAGCAGTAGTATGGTCGTGGTAGAGGGACGTGATCTTTAAAAAGCCATAAAATCTTAGTATGTCTCCTCAATAATGGTTACCTTAAACGTTTTGTTACGAACAGAAAACTCACACATTTTCTCATGTTTTTTCTCTACCTATTACCTACGGCTTGAGACATACAAATGCATGTGTTCTATTTTTACATACAATGTTTAATAATCGATATTCGAAGACAACGGAATCGAATGTAACTACTGATATGTAAATATGTGTTGATAGATATAATATTAGAAATGCACTCAAGAGTATTTGTCACCCATATGTACTCACATTTGAAATTCAGTAAATAATTTGTATTTTATTTGTTTTCCTTTTCCCCATCAGTTAAGCTACAATCTACTAATCTACAATTCATCCAGTCGTGTCGATGTCGAGGAGCAGAAGAAAGAAAATAAGATTACCTAATTGTGTCAATTTTGGGAGTTTCGACATTATTTGCGGTATTCTTTCTATACTTGCATTTTCGTGCGCTTCTACTGGGTAATCTTTGAGGATCATTATATAAGTCATTTTGAGTGATTTAATTTGCGATTAAAGATTTTTTTTTCTTCTTTAAATTACAGATCTACGGAGTAGATATACAAATAATCCTTGTTAGCTGAACAAGAGTGCGATACGGACATACGGATAACATGAAGGGACATACGACACAAAAACTTTTATGAAAATTCCGAGTCCTCTGTGCATATTTTATCTACTACATCGCTATCTATGCACCAGATTATACACAAGCGGACGACAGAAACTGAGAACTACAACCGATTCAAAAGAGATAACAAATAAATCACATTGTAAATTATTAATTAAGAGTTACTATATGGTTAATGCCTGTGTTGTAAATGTAATACAGCCTGCATTTTTATGGAAATTGTAAATCACAGTAGGAAAAGGAATAGAAATTCCACCGACCGATGCCGATAAGGCTCGTGTATATACTAGTTAGTTCATGTAGGTAGGTAGGTAGTTTAGTTTCAGATATATATAGTTTAAGTTATATTCTACATGTGCCTGTCTGTATGTAATGCATGGCGTATGATAGGGAATAGGGATTTACTTGCGTACACCCACCTTGTGTGAGATTTGATGTGTGATGCGATAGGATACGATACGATGGATTGATAACACACTAATGTAACAGACTAGAATTTATGATAATGGCTATGCTATGGCTGGGGATAAAACAAATGATGAATGAACTTTAGATGTGATTACGAAGGATTGACAACTCACACTTTCAATAGGATATTATTTACATGTTCGCACGTTCAATCATACACCCATACGAGCAAATATTAAATATTTAAAAAAAACTGGTCCCCCTCCACCATAATCATAGCTGAATTTATTTAATGCACACTTTTACGAGTCCAATTCCACGCTTCACTACCGCATGTTCATCTCAGCATAGTTTCATATAGATTATAGTCATTAATATTATTATGATTATTACATTACATGACTCTGCTGGCGCGTATTATGTACTTAAATGTACTTGGGTGTAGGTAGGTACACTAGAGTGTTTGGATTCCATTGTTGTCTCCACGCTGCAAAGCCTGTGCTCTATGCACTCACTCACTTATCGTTGGCTGAGACTTGCACCTGTCCTGTCATATGTCTCTCAGGTGTGTAAGATTCATTAGGTATTGAGTACATATTTGAGGCATGTATGCAGAGTGCAGAGTAAATGCTTCGGCTTGGCTGTTTTTTCTCCAAAGCTTCAAACACTTGCTAATAAATGTGGACTGATAAGTGGTTCTTGAAATCTTGAAGCACATAGCGACACCACGTACACCTCATTCCATTATTATTGCATCGAACTCGACTTTTTTATCCATAGTATATCAGTGCACAAGATGTGTACCTAGTTCCATTTTTTTGGTCAACCACTGACTGAACCATAAATAATTATAGCGTCAGTATATAACTACAGTCTTTTAAACATGCCACATAATCATTATAGCATAATATAGTAAATAGACCCATATATACGGGATTATCCCGTGTACTTTGACTTTCATTAATGTTTCTGGTGCAATAGGGATATTAAAGTGGGAAACGGGAACAGGATCCACCGCCACTGCACTGCACTGCGACTCCATTATAATTTGAAGTTGACTCTTGTTACGTAACTAAACCTCATATATGTACACTGTACAGAATGAAAGCTCCGCTACTTTGCTATATGTGTGAAAAATAATATGGCAATGGTAAAATAATTTTAATTCTAATACGTCTCTTTATTTTGTCTCTCTGCTCCTTTCTTCGTGTACCTCCGTACTCACTACGGATACAACTCGTAGGGGCAGTGCAGTGGTAACGGTAACGGGAGCAATGGGAATGCCGGCGTAGCGCTATGCTATAGCTTTAGTCAAGCCAATTAAGTTGTAAGTATAGGGGCACATGTATTATAACAATGTAGTATATATACAGTCGACAATAGCTTAACAATGCTGGTGTAATTCAGTTGATAGCGTGTAGTAGTATATGTACGATTTTTCATGGATGATGCATGATTACAGGTCTGATTTGGAACTTGGTTGTGCGTCTATTACCACTACCACATCGTATATCTGATCTCTATGAATCATTCTCAAGTCACTCTCACTCTCGTATGGAACTTACATACAGGTACATCTACAGACGGCAGCCCAGCATTTAGCATGTTACCACATATGTATTCAATTTTGTGTATGACATTCAGAAAGGAAATGGAGTTATTGTCGTTGCTCTTGTTGCGTCGGTGAGTTGAAACACGCAGCTTTTGCTTTACATTATAAACTCATGAAGCTTTGCAAATTAATTTTTCTTAAGCTATTAAAATGGAGTTAATTACGCAAATCTTGACATTTCATAATTAATAATGCAAAGGCTGACGAGAGCACCAATATATCCCTGTACAGTTCTGCAGTTTTGAGTATAATCAGGACCATAACAAAGTGCCCTCTTGACTCTGCAATATGGACGTCCGCCCACCAAAATGCCGATGCTAATCATTGCAGACTTAAACTTGAATTTATTTTTCTATTCTTTTGTGTGTATCTAGCTATTGTTATTGAAATTAGGTACTCCAGCCACAGTTACTGTTACTACTTATGTACAAGCTCCCTTTAATTTCGATTTCGATGCACAGTATGAACTTGAATTTGATTTTGTATTCGTGTGTTGTATTTTGTCAGTAGATTACAGTGAGTGAAATAAATGAAGATGAAGTCAAAATATCAAAATCCAAATCAAGGAAATCAACTTATCTCTGTGCTGAATTTAGATGCTTATTGTTAATTACCTGAGAGTGGACTCGGTTGTTCCTTGTCAGTCTGCTGGTCAGTCAGAGAACAAGTCAAGAGGAAAGTTTGAGTCATTCTCAATCGTCTGTCTTTGTAAAATTTGTAAACGTGCAGGAAAAACAAGAAAGGGAATTATCTGTGTAGAATGTAATATTTAATACAGTAATTTGAGTAGAATGATGACGGAGAGGTGGATGTAGAGTGTCCGTTCTAATCGTAGTAATAGTGAGGTAATTTCCTACAATAAAATTATGATTACATTTTTAATTTTCATTTTCCCATACAGCTGTAATATATCCATCACATTCAGTTTCAAACTCCAATCAAAACTCAAATGTCTCTTATCTGATAACACAAGAAAGAGTAATACATAAAAATATTTTTATGACTGCTTACTATTAGCATATGAAGCGTTTTTTGGCAAAAAGCGGTAAGTCAATTTTTTTAACAAAAATTTGCGCTTCGTGTACTATTCAGCTAGATACGTTACTTTATTGAGTGGTAAAGGTCAAAGTTCAGGCAAAGCCATTTTTTAAAATAGCCAAAATCCGGTGTTTTTAGCAAAACGAGAATAGTCCATTAAATGATTTTTGGTAAAATGCGATAAGTCCACCTAAAACACGCATTTCTGATTTAAATTAAGTTTTTGAATTTTTTCGTAGTTTGCAGAAGACAATTGCCGTGCGTACATATTTTTATGCAAGAAAAATTTTAAAAGTTAAAATAAGTTTGGTTTCACTCAAAACGATTAAAATTTCATCACACGGACATTTTGTCTCCATGTTAAGTTATTGATTTTGAGGCAAAGCGGGTCAAGTCCACAAATTAAAATTTTTGAAAACTTTCTAAAAAATTCCAGAGTCAGTCTAGACCTACGAAACTGCTTGTACTTGTGCTTCGTCAGTTACAGTGCCTGTATAAAAAAAATTGAGATACAAAAAATAATCCTGCCACCTTTTATTCATTAATCGCTGTTCCTCTAAAATTTGCTTTGATGGACTTGACCCGTTTTGTCAAAAAACTCTTTATTCGTAGGGGCACTTCAGAAAAAAAACAAAAGTGAATAATTCTGGAGCAAACTGATTGAAAATTCAAACTCACGTATCACAAAATAATTATTAAGTAAATGATTCTCTGTTCTGTGTCTCTGTTCCTTTTTTTCCTGACTGCACTGACATAATCTGTACACAGAGTATATAGATAGGTATATTATATGCACCTTCTGAATCTATGGTCTATTTTGTTTGTGTCCGTCCGAGGCTACATTATTATAACTATTATTATTATGATTATTATTATGATTTAAATCTGTTTACTACTACTACTACTGCTTCTACTACTCACATCACAATCCCTATCACAATTTCCGTACCACACCACTACTACTACGACCACAATAACATTTCAGCTCCTAATTGCATGACATCAGATTGAATGGTATGGAACAAATGTCTCCATTGATACTATAGATTATATTTACTATTATAAGCGAGCATGTGTTTTTTTACCTATGGTTTTAAACTACGGACAGAAATTAGAGACTAATTTTGATGATTACACATTACTGTACATCCCCTCCATCCTTTCTTAATCTCTGTACAAATAGAATTACGCTATACGCTACTTCGACTTACCATTAGATCCTATTAAGTATAGGTACTTGCTACTAGGTAGATGCATAATGTGTGCCAATAATGGTGCCCCTAACCTTTAGTGCACTCGCATCATCATTGTCATGTGAGAAAGTGCATAAAAAATGACGTAAGAATGGGATGCCGAAGCCGATGCCGAATGGGAGTTCTGTGTGGCGAGATGGAGAGACACATCCGTAAAATTAAATAGATAAAAATAAATTGGAAATTAGATATCCGTGCAGATAGGAGTGGAGTGGAACTTGAAGGAATTTTATAGAGAGAGAATTTGAATTTGCTATGGTAAGATAGGCACAGTATGGCGCTGGAAGATGTGAAGGCTATAGAGCCATATAATCCAAGTAATTACAATGACGAAAATGAAAACGACTTAAGTTTACAATTTACAACGTCAACACAACATTTTTCCAAGTAAAAAGACTGCAGGGTTGACCACGGTTCCATTTCCCCCCTGTCACCAGCCATGCAAAACGATCTACCTTCTAGATGCATAGAGATGTTGACTGTTGACGAGAGGCAGTCTTTCATTTGCCTATGTATATCCATGACTTAAATTGCGACGACAAATAAACGCTAAGGTAATAATGTAGTGTGTGTTGTATTGTAATTTTGCAAATTGCAATAAATGATCCTAACCGTATAGTTATTTAAGATTCTGGAAATAAGTGTTGGACGTTGTTGTTGTTGTTGTTGTTGTTGGATCGTCGTCTGATTGGAGTAGTTTCGATTGTCAATGTTTATTATGGTGACAAGCATTTACTTGAGATTTACCTGTACAATTTGTTCTTGATCCTGTGCTTGTGGTATCGGTATCACTGTCACAGGCCAAGTCTGTCGTTTCGTTTGTTCACTTTTTTTTGGGGAGGTGATGACGACGTTGGAAATCGTATCGTAAAAGTGATGGGCCATTTAATCCTTCAATTATAGACTTACGTCTCGTGCGTAATACAGTAGCATTAGCTCAAAAGTTGGTAGGTACTTCATAGTATTATGCATATTAGATCATTGTAGTATTGGCAATATATAGCAGGTGTGATGACGTATATGGACATGTAGCATACATGTAGCAATAAAGGAAGTGCAGAGCACACAGCTACAGCACAGGTGTGGATGACTGTACCTGAGACAATTGATTCCATCCACGAATGATATCTACCTACCTACCTACACATACATACGTGAGTCAGCTATTTTGCATTACAAATTGAAAGTGTATCATTAAATCATTACCATTATGTTACACATCGTTTTCGTTTTTCCTTCGTCTTTCTCACCCAAACTCAAATCCAAGAAACATAACTGACGGCTACAATACAAAAAAACATTACTGATATTGCATTGTATTTATGTACATCGTTGATCGTAATAAAATTATTGTAATAATTGAAATTCGTTCACTACTTGTCTTGTGCTTTTAAAAAAATATAATATGTGGTAGTGTGCTAAATTTAATCACAATAATTGTAGGTTACAAAATTTTCTAGTTTGCAATAGGAAAATGCACGACGTAGTTAGTTAGTCCAATCTGTTCATGATCTGTTCGCTGTTACAATTTTGGCTGTACGGAAATAATGATTAGATTATCAAGATAGGGTAATCTTACATGTAGCAAAACAATGTAACGGCTCCGGATGTCTGTCTTCTGTTCTGTATCTGATTGTGGGCTGATACAGTTTCTTTAAATTGTGTGACTGACTCTGATCTGTCTGACGATCTCATGAGAGGTCTATTTTGGTACGCGGACTGAGACTCTCAGATCGTTACGTGAGTTATGTAGTCGGTACAAAGTACAAATTAATTTCATAGAATTTACAGATTTGGGATGTGGAGACTCAAGTTGACGAGGGCTGTTCAAGTCAAAGCCGAAGTCGAAGTCGAATGATAATAAAGAAGAATGAGAGTGATGCAGTGTAGAGACTACAGAGGTAAAGAATGTGTCGAGTGTCATGCGTGTGGCTGTTACAGCTCTGACTCCCACAGCACAACTGATTTGATTTTGAGCAGATTTGTAAAGTTGTAATTAGGTATATTTGTGAAGCATGCTCCCTATATCTATGTAACCTATGCCGGGACCGGACCCCCTCCTCAGAGCACTGTCATTGTTTCGTCTATTGTTGAGGTATTTTTTGGGGACATATATTTGTGGGCAAAAGAGATAATAATATCATCCTGTATCCGTACTCTTGTACTCCCTGCAGCCTACAGCCTACGGCCTACAGGTACATACTCTCCTATGAGGAAGGTCTGCAATGTTTTGTCTTGTTTGCTGTTTCCCTTTGAAGTTGTAAAGTACGTGTATGTGTGTGTACCTCAAAGAGCGCGATATTTCTCGTGTTCGGTAACGGAGCGTACCTGCGACCTGCCCTATTACGACCACGACGACGACCACGATCAAATCCAAAATCTTATTATATGCTCGTGGTCTTTATGTCTTTGTATATATATCTATGGCTATGCTATTGGCACACTCAGTTTGGAGTCCATATTATGTACGTCCCACCTTTAGACAAAGCGGCGAGTGACAAGAAATTAAGTAATAATATAATGGAGTAAGTGGAGGTGGATATGTATGTATGTACGCTGACTTGTCTCCTATCCGACCCATGTAAGGTACTTAGCTATGCATAAGTGAGTAGTGACTGAAATGGAGTAATAGTACTCTTGGGGTATTTACGTCTCCTATCAGATTCAGACAGACAGACAGACTGGCAGACAGGAGGTACCTACTTACCTATGTAAGTTCCATTATATTAGTACTTACAACAGGGGATACATAATTCCCAACAATACTGAAGGCAAAGGTGAATGGAAATTACGGAAAAATTAAATGGACGACTGACTCTGTGCCCTTCTCGAGAAATCGTATATAAGCTCAGCCCAAACTCCAGTTCAGTATCACAATCATTCATTCACTTGTCTAATTCACTTTACCTCATCTGAGAAAATCAAAAACTCACAAAACAGACAAAATGTCTAAGACCATTGTAAGTTTCAGTTTTCTCGTTTGAGAGAGAATTCAATTTTATATTTCCATTTTTGAAAAAATTTGAAAACATTCTACATTATTTCTTGTTTGATTTTTAAAACGGTTTCATTACGATTTACGATACTGCTCAATATAGTCTTGTCAAATTTTTAAAATTCTTAAAATTTGTGAACAGTAAATATTTATTAGGACATTTCGCAAAGAATTAGTGAATTAAAAATTTTGATTGTTGAATATTTCAGGCTTTAATTGCTCTCTTCGCTTGCATCGCTTTGGCTTTCGCCGCCGAAGAAGTCGCCGAGAAGAAGGTCGAGAAGGAGAGCCTTGAGACTGCCGAAGGCAACTTGTATGGCGGCTATGGAGTAGGACTCGGTGGACTCGGTGGAGGATATGGCGGATATGGCGGTTATGGCGGATACGGTACGCCATTAAAATCACAGTGCTTGTGTGGAGTTTCAAAATTTTCCGCTAGAACTTTAAAAAAATACTTGAAATTTCATTTTTAATTGACTGAATATTGTTTTATAGGCCGTGGTTATGGAGGCTATGGTGGATACGGACTCGGAGGAGGATATGGCGGATACGGACTCGGCGGAGGATATGGTGGCTACGGACTCGGTGGTGGTTATGGAGGATACGGACTCGGTGGCGGGTATGGTGGATACCGTGGAGGTTATGGTGGATATGGTGGTTACGGTAAGCTTCGAAATTCATTCATCAAAAGATGATTAGTCAATTACATGATACATTGTTATTATATATTTTAATTTATAATATATTTGTTTAATTGTTGACTTAATTGGTTTATTTACAGGCCGTGTTGGTTATGGCGGTGGTGGCTATGGTGGATACGGATACCACGGTTAAGCTTCCTCACCTCAGCCCATTCATAGTCCAGTTTTTATAACAAAAATTTTTATACAAAAAAAAACAGTATGTGTAAATTGTGTACATTCTACAGATTTGGTCTCATTTGGTTAACAAATGCTTGAATGTAATTATATTCTCTCATTGAGTGCCTTAATATTCAAAATAAAGTGCAGCAAAGCACATCTAAATTCTGATTTTTATACAAAAAAAAATATGTTGAAATCCTGTCCTTGCTCATGATTCATGAATCATTAATTTCTATGCATAATTTAATACGTAAATCATCGATAATCCCATATAATTATACATTTTACTAGTGGTTTTTACTTTCTAATGATTTTCTTCCTCGCATATAACTCCATAAGAACCGGATACAGGCAACATTTGATTTTGATACTTAATACTTCATGAAATCCACAATAACTCGTCATTGACATACAAGTAGGGCTTTTTACAGAGCTGTTATAATTTTTCTTTATAAATAATTCTACATATTATAGGTGGGACTAGAAACAGAGACAGCAATCAAATGTCAGTTGCACCTCAGTTTTCAAGCTCAAAACGGAAAGAAAAGGATTTAATCTGGAGCTATTAAAAGTTGCTAAAATATTTTCCATATTTTTCTAATTTCACCGCACCTTATACAGGGACGGTAATGTTAAAAAAGAGAAACCGAAAAGGAACAGTGGTACATCGGGTATTCATACAACTTTTGCTTTTATGATCAATGATCAAATAGACGATAGTGTGGATGCGTTGCAGACATGATTTGAATATTAAACGTTTAATAAGGCAATGGCTACGTACGGCGTTTATTACAGTTTACACCCGACAGGGTTATGGAGGGAACTTTCCATGCAAATTGCAGTGTGTTCAGTGCAGCAGCGATGAAAGACTGACGCCTCAAAGCATGATGCTGTTGATTCTTCTCACTTCTCGCTCATCTCACATCTTCATTGCATTGACTAAGGATGTCCTCAAGACACACTTCTTACACCTCCTCTAATGGGAAAACGTTTTACATGATTAGCATAGGAACTCGACATTTTTTCCTTTTAAAAGAAGCACAGCTCTGTTTCTGCTACAGTTTGTTTAGTCGTAAATATACTGTGGCTTTAGCTTAGCTGAATTTCAGTAAAAATTTTGTTTTTAGCAACAGAGGAACATATTTATCTATTTTTGGGCCACTTACTGCAAAATTCTGTTAAAATGGACGAAAGTAATAACTCATAAAATGACATCTACACACCGATTACCGATACTTATTCCCCGAATAATAGCTATGATTTCCTGACTTTAAGTACCGTATTTCCTGTAATAGTAGACCCGTCTACTAGTCAAATTCCTACCTTCCAGACCCGACTATACTATTACAGGACCGTCTACTATTATAGGAAATACGGTACGTATATAGTATATACCTACGGTTGTAGGTGAAAATAACGGAAATAATATCCTGTTCTTGTTAAATCTAACCTAATTTAATAAAATCAGTAAATAAATCGTATGCTCACTGAAAGCTCATTTTGAAGATGAACTATGTTTTATGATTCTTATCGGACTGAAATTAATTTCAGCTAACGAATATTTATTAAATTGACAACAAACTAACTCTGACATGTGACCTGCTGACCTGCTTGTGTGTGTGTTGCTGTTATTGGGCTTGTATGATGCTCTATTATCATAAATGTAGTAATGTATGCTGATTTTAATTATATCTCTGTATTTTCCATCTTGAGTTGGTTAGAAATGTTTACAGGTATATGAATGGTATATACCGTAAACACCCGATTAATCCCCCCAGAAGCTAATTGCTGAATGCTTCGAGACACCTGGTGAGTAATCGATGAGACCCGATGATTATTTGGAATACAAAATGCTTGTAGTAATATTGCAAATATTCAACTCTCAACCCGGTAGATAACCAAGACCCGATAACTTATTAAACACCGGGGATTATTCAGAGGTTTACAGTAGAATCATTTAACAAGTTAATATTAAAGAAAACTCGAATCAACTCAACTGTATTTCAGACAAAAACTGTAGCCTCAAAAATATAAAAATTGGCGACTTGGAATATTTAAAAAATTGATAATATTTTAATAACTTTTAATCACTCTGTAGAGTATCTTGTGTCCATATATAGGCAACCATGGATTCGTGTTAATGGTAATGACTTATTGCTAAACGTAATTTTTTTCTTCTTCAATTTTTAGTTGTGTCGTACACTCTGGAGTCCCTGGAACTTGGGACTTCCCCGGTGCCAATGTATGTACTCAGTAATTCAGTACATGACTAAAATTGTTTTTGAGCTGCATAATAAAGTTATTGCAATATTTCACTCATACTCAGTTTTATTCATACACTCAAGTTTGAGTTACCTTTATTACATGATTATTACAAATTGCAAGGAGACTGCCGAAGGAATTACTGTACAATTGAATACCATAAATGTAAAAGAAAACAAAATTGAACGTAAATCTGGTAATGTTATTGCTTCCAATAAAATGGCTTTACCGCCCAATTAGAAAAATGCATTTTTATCACTCTCAATAAATTCATCGGTAATAAGGATAATGGTAATCAAGAATGCAATCTGTGGTCAATTTTGACATTTTTATTAACTTAATAGAAACGTTGTCGTTGCCATCTCGTGGGATATGCAAACGAGTTTTAGGGCTGCCTTTGGGTTTACTTACCCAATACACCTATACAGCATCATTACAATTTATTTTCTAACTCTATAACATACATATAGTTGTTTTTTGTTTTTATGGTGAATGCAGTCGGAAATTATTGTCAATTGTCCATAAAACTGTTGAAATATCAAGCGTCCATAACTAATCACGCTTAAGAAATTCCTATAATACAACCCTTTACAAAAATGCATTAGTTAATACACTGCGAATATAATTACTTAGCAAATGGTTAGAAATCCATAGGGCATGATATCTCGAAATAAAATGATCAATTTTCTACCAAAAAACCTTGAATTTTGAAAAATAGATATTACAAGTGTATGACTGCTAATAATTTTATTATTATTGTGGAGTGTTAACAGAAATGACTTCATTGACTAAAAATAAAATTGCATTGGGTAATGCACTTAATCACTAAACCATGGAGCATTCATTAGTGTGTTATGAATTTAAATTACACACGCAGAATATTTATGGTCGCGACGATGCTCAGCTAAGAATAATTTTGTAAATCCCCAGCATGTATTTTGTATTGTTTGTAACGTGTATCACATTATAGTGTGGTGATATATATTTTTATTTTTTTGCAATCCCTTTGATTTTACTGAGGAACACTCATCATTAACTATTAATATTTAACTTTCAGATTCCCACCACCACCACCATCGTTGTTCGCGTTCCGCGTTGACCGTCCCTTGTCGTTATTTACGATTACGATTTAAAACAAAACAAAACAGCAGCAGTCGCAGTCGTAGTAACAGTCGTAAGGAAGTCCACTCAGAAAGCCAGAACAAAATTGAAACATCACATCATATGACTACCTCTGATTTGTAGCTTATGAGAATGAGAGCTATGAGTGAGTGTGTGATATATGTAGCGATATATTAACTACAAGAAAATGAAAGAGAGAATAATAATAAAAAAAAATATACAAAAAAAAAGTAAATCAGATTCAGGGCATACTAAACATACAGAGGAGACTACTATGGAAACAAAACTACCTTACAAACATTACAAACTGAGCAGCTCACATGTTTTATGTTATGTACAAATGAATGAATATAATATAGTAATATAGAAACCGTCTGCCGGCCCACAACTTGTCAGTTTCTGTTTGTGTAGTTTGATGTCTGTACCAGACTAGTGCAGTAAATGACTATAAACTATACGATGATCAATCTGGATTTGGAGCTTTAGTATTTTCTCCTCGTTTCATCTAATAAATTTAATGGCGTGTACGTGAGGCACTTGTTGGGATTGGAAGTAGTGGGGAACATAGGCAACAGCAACAGGCGAAAAAGAAGTATTTAAAAAAAAACTTGAAAAAAAGAGTAAGAGATCGCGTGAATAATTTCTCTCCCCACAGCACATAGGATTATTTATGTAGTCAAAGTTTTAACATGATTTAATTTACAATTTTTACAATCTAGAAAAATTACAATTTATTATCACTTGAGGTAAATACAACACATCACGAAGTGGCCCAGACTCCATATTCCATTTCCATACTGCACCACCACCACCACACCACCGACTGACCACCGCCACGAACCAAATGGATCAAATGGTCAGACGGAGTCTGATACACGGGGATGGGAGGACCATATACCATACCATAATTAAACTGCTACTTACAATATGACACCATAGGGATGTGCTTTATTATTCTAACTTCTTGCTTTCTCAATAAGACTCTACACATAGTAGCATCGGCAGGTTCTGTTCAAATTCGAATTTGAATTTGAATTCCGATTGTTTTTAATCATGATTTTTTGTTTTTGTGTATTAGTATATAGCTATTTTTAAATACTCTGACTGAGTAATAATTTTGCATTCATAATAATAATTATCATCAGAATCAGGATTTGGATTTATCTACAGTAAATTGCGACGCGAGGGAAAGGCAGACTGGGCAAGCTGTGAGAGCAAGACACGGCAGTTCTGTAATTGTATGTATGATGAATGAGTCGTGCCTTCAAGTCCACCTCACACCTCACACCTCTCTCCACACTCCGTCGTCTGTCGTCCGTATGTACCCGAGCCGCAGCACTGCACTGTATGTCACCTCACCTGTAATTCTCTATAATAAGTACCTCACGGTTGTCTTCTGAGTCTCGTTTCTCTGGCTCGGACTGGAATCACATATCACATCCTTAAATTTTCACCTCATCTCAAATCTACATCTACATCCACCTCATCATAAAATATGATACATGTATATGTAGGTGATACACATCTGATTGGGAGCGACCACATTGGCTATGTAGGTACCTAATGCGAGGACTACGTAACTCTTACTTACTACTGTGTCGTTTTCGTTTATATATTCGTAATTATAGTCCATTGTGCATGGGTTAGAATTGAGTCCCAGGCCTGTCTCGGTATAGCTGTAATTATTTATATGATATTCTCATGAAGTCGCGGCCTGGCCGCGTGGCTCCTTCACTCGGGACTACATACAAAGCGTGCTCTCGTAAACAATGTTAAACATGAAATACAAAAATATTGTTAGGAGAGATATAGGCACACATCCGTAATGGAGTAATATAGAGTAATGTAATGGAAGGTAGTGGTATGAGTAGGTCTATAGTGAGTGAGATACATGCTAAAAAGTCCTCTGATGTACCCCAATTTAGTATGCATTAGGAAACTGTTTATGCATTCATTTCATGAGTAATTATGGAGGGAAGGAAAAAGGGTTTATGGAAAAAAAGGGTTGATGTTGTTGATGCTGCTGTTTGATTCTTGAGAGAGAATCTCATCGAAAACACATGGAGAGACATACGTACGACATGGGATGAAGCATGGAAAGGCATGGAAAACTGAAGGCAAAGGTGAATGTAGAGTGTAGCATGTCTTATGTATGAGGAGACAAATCAACATCTCTCAGACTCCTATGAGTTTTGCCCTTCTCAGAAAATCGTATATAAACTCTCACAAAAGTTCAGTTAGACATCAAATCCTACTTTGCACTTCTTCTCTTCCAACAATTTCAAAAACTGATAAAAAATTATCTCTCAAGTTCTTTCGAACTCGAAAAATACAAAAATCTAGCAACATGTCTAAAGTCTCAGTAAGAAAAAAAAATATCAAATTTTGAGTCAAATTTTAAAAAAATTTTTGAATATTATTCATTATTACTAAATAATCCCAAGAATTTTTTCAAGAAAAATTATACTGTGCTATTTCCTTTTCCTGAATAGTAATAATCATTATAATAATCGCCAACTAAACACTGGAACTAATACCTTGAGTCTTTCCCCACATTTTATCTAGGCTGTTATCGCTCTCTTCGCTTGCGTCGCTGTCGCCTTTGCTGCCTCATCCGACAAGAAGGAAAGTTTGGAGACTGCTGAGGGTAACTTGTATGGTGGCTATGGAGTCGGTCAAGGGATCGGATACTCCGGTGCTGGTCTTGGAGCTGGATACGGTGGATACTCTGGATTATCTGGTTTGTCTGGATACTCTGGATACTCCGGATTGGGAGCCGCTGCCGGTTATGGTGGTTTAGCTGGAGGATATAGTGGTTTAGCTGGAGGATATGGTGGATACGGTAATAGAGGCTCTTTATTTGTCTCAAACTTAAACATCGGGGTGGAAGGCGTCTTCTCCAGTCTAATAATTTACTATACTACTTGTGAGTAGGACGTGCTGCCTACTCTGGTTTGGGATATGCTGGTGCTGGACACGGTGCTGGACACGGTGGAGCTTATGGTGGACTCGGAAACGTCGGATATGGTGGTTACTCCGGATACTCCGGTTTGGCTGGAGGATACTCTGGTGCTGCTCTTGGCGGTTATGGAGGACACGGATACCGTAGCGCTTTGGGATATGGCGGTTATGCTGGTGCCGGTGCCGGTAATGACTAATTCATAGTTTTAATTTGTAATTTGTCTGCATTTTCTGAGTGGTTGGTTTAAAATAATTCTTTCTTTTTCTTCTCCATTTTAGGACACGGTTTGGCTACTGGTTACACAGGTGGTCTTACTGGTTACAATGCCGGTTACGGATACCAAGGTTGAGCTTAACCCATCACACCTCAATAACCCCCTAATTACCTCTAAAAAGTACGAATTAATATTTTCTAAGCTTATTTTTCCATGACGATTTAAATTTTAGAAATATGTACATGTTATTTCTATACATACGTATTATATATTCTTGTTTTTCTGTAAAGAACGCGTGCAATATAAATAGGTGTAGAATATACTTAAATTTATTATTTGGCCATACTATATAATGCAATTTGATGTAAAAAATATTGTGTGCACTGCTTGAGAGAGAGTGACTAATGATATATAAGTATATATAAAATAAAAGCAAACCGGGAAACCGGTGGATTTCTTTCTTTAAAAAAAATAACTGAAACGTTTGTTAACATTTTTTTTCATTCATGCCTTTACTATATAGTCTTCCTAAATAATACATAGTTATAAGTACCTTAGGAACATAAGTATAATGTACCTGTACATTTCATACTCACTAAATGAGTCGGTTGTCGGTATATTCCTGTAGTAGAACTATAAGTTCTTACGTATTCTTCAAAAATATCAATCAAATTTTTCTTATCGTCAGAATTGTCCGATTTTTCACAAAAGAAAAAATAGTATAGTTGAGTATACAATGGCAACTTACGGAACTACACAACCTTTTGAAGATGAAGACACTCACACGCTTGAAACAAATAATTCTGTGATACAACCAAAACGTTCCAGCTTTTTTACTGCTTCAAGAAATGTTGACTAGAAAAAACAGTTTTTGAAAATAAAAAGTTGTTTCGCGAAGATTACCTCTCTACATTCCTTCTTAACGCAACGACAAGAAAAAATAATTCTACTTGAGTTTTCCTCGTTCGTACCGTCACAAATAAATGAAATAAACGATTGATGCTGAACTTTATATTTCAAGGAATGTAAGTACAATATGGGCTAAAATGTGATTTAAAAATTTCCTCAAAAGTTAAATCTCTTGCGTGGTGCTTACACGCAATAGTCTTGTGTCGACATCAAAATCAAATATGAAATTTGTCTTCAAATCAAAGGGGTACACCTATCTTTACTACAGAGATGTTCCGTCGGTTTTAAAATTTTTTATCTACTGGGACACGAACTAAACGCATTTTAAAACCTACAAATTAAAATTAACGCCTTATTCTTCTTGGTGCTTACTTAATTTTGCCAACAGTTAAAAAACAATAAGATTGCTCAATAATGATTCCCCTATTTTCTTTTAAATATTTTAGCGACGTAAAGTTTTAACATCAGCACTCCGCAGAAATACATACGGTATAAAATATAATGTTGGCAAGATAATAGTCTATAGTTTCTATATGTATTAAAATTCCTTGATTTCATAAATACTAAACAACGTTTTGATTGGTTTTTGTTTTTATTTGTAAAGCAAGAATTTCTTCTCCAGTGATATCCGTCTGTTGCTAAAAGTCTTGCCTCAAGTAAATTTTAGTGGAAAGTACTGTTGTGTTTACCGGTACCAGTACCAGTGCAAAATTAAAATGTGAAGTAATTCGCCCATATGGACACAGTATACTCAACTGTATTGTATATTTTTAATGCTAGAAATCATAAAAATATAAAAAATGTAATTATTCTGGACTAATATTCAAAGAAAACATTTTATTTTAATATTTTAAAGAATTCAGCGATTTTTACCACAATTATAATTTTATATATAATATTGTATTACAGATTGTACAAGAAATAACAAATCGTATGTGAAAAACCAAAATGACCCACATCCAATTTACGCTAGAATCAAAATGAGCAATGTTATAAAAACAAAATCAGAATACGTTAATTACGAGATTTGAAAAGTGTAAAATGCTCTATTTACATGTTTTTGAAAAGTATTAAATGTCCTATTAACATTATTTTGAAACTTGTAAAATGTTCTATTTACATATTTTTTAAAAAAGCAAAATATTCTATTTAAATTTTTTCAAGACATGTTTCAATATTTTTGTAAATAGTGGATATTTTTTTTAGCTACAAATGGATATGGGTCATTTTGGTTATTCGCAGACGATATGACGATAGAATGAAAGTTGTCACTATTATTTAAATTGCATAATATGATGAAGCTATCTGGAAGGTTTTTAGTTTTCCAAGTTGATTTACTTTAAAATTTTAGAATGTTTTAAAGAAAGTTTAAAGGCATCCAAATTTGTTTAGTGCAACAGTAACTTTTTACGGAAAGGTGAAGTGGTACATAAAATCGTGAATTATTTGGACAACGACTTAGTGCCAGTATAAAATGTACAAAGTTAACTACACTGTGTTAATGAATTAAAATAGTTTTATTCCTACCTATCTACATAATTTACCGGATTTTTCACGATATCGAAATATTTGACCAATTTCAACGTTTCATATACCATTCGAAAGGTAACGACGAGTACATTCTGAATAACGAACTCTGAGTTTGAGTTTGAGTTAAGCTTTATTTACGAGTCAGATAACTCTGGTAGAATTTACTCACAATCTTTCACCATTTTTTTTAAAAAACCTTAACTTTTTTTGAAAATTCCGCCTAAATTGTTTTTTATGCGTCGCAAGCCTAAAACAAAATACCCGTTTTCTTAATTTTTAAAGGGCTTTAAAATGATATATCATGCATTAACATCGGTCAATTTTGAAAAAAAAATCTTTTAGTTTTTTAATTACAATTAACAAATAATCATGATCTGAGCTGGCACTACAAGTTAAATAGGTTTGCCTATTCATTCCGGTTTTAATAGTATATCATTTATGTGTATTTGCATTGACTTACGGGTAGAGATTTTGGTTTTAGGATTTAGCGGGAAATTTAAAAAAAATGAACTTTTCAAAAACTGAAAATCGCCTCGAGGCATTTTCGCCTGAAACATTTTTTATTAAGATTTACAAGTCTCTATTGAAAAAATTACCTTTGCCTTATTGTTACCGTTCCAAAAATATATCACTTTAGCTAACATTTGGCGGCAAATTCAAAATGCTTAATTTTGCTGTTAAGGCTACCATAAAACAAGGGCTTTAGCCCTTGTTTTTTATTTGTAATATTATGTATTTGCATACACGTACATAGTATAGTCTTCATGTAAGGTGGTCATCCCCGTCTATTACAATAGTGACGCATACTTTGGACTTGAGGCTACACTAGTGTATATAGTGTATTAATTTCCCATCTCGGTTTCGCAAACCAACAACCGCTTAGTAAACTATAATGCTAAAAATTTAAAACAGTGACAGTGAAAGACGAAAGATACGCAAACATTAAATAAATGCACAAATTAGCACTAATTGTTTTTACAAATAACACCACATGAAAGTGAGTGTACAGCAATATAGTGTACCAATATTTAAGGCAATTATATATTGCCTTAAATACTCACTAAAGGCTAAAAACCCTTGTCAATGGCAGCCTTAACATCAAAATTTTGCTGCTTGGGCCTATACGGGCCAAAAATGGAAATATAGAGAAAGTCCATAATACAGCGTGAGTGATAAATAGAACGCGGGTCTGGAGTCGCAGAGCAAAAATTTTAATACAGCTCCCGTTCTCTATTGAAGAAAATTCACTATATTTTTGCAAGTGCACAAAGAGCATTGGCATGGGTCTGTTATGCTGATACTACACGAGTCTGAGAGGTCCCAATTTGAATAGTATGCGGAGCACTACTATTGCAATACATACGGTAATTTACTCATTTTTTTGTTATTGTACATGTATTTACCATTGATTGTCAAAATACGTACTATTCCAAACCCTGACAATCAATTCAAATTGAATTGTTTTAAAAAATTAGTAAAGGAATATATTTGCTTGTACATTAATGTAAATTAATTACAAGCTAATTCAGATTGTTGTCTATTATTTGAACATTCTAAAGAATTTTGTCCGAACGATTGACCAGGACCACAGAAACAGAAGCAGCCAGTCGCGCCATGATTGTCTTGTACTACCTTACAGTAAACTGCAATTTGAGCTAATACTTGCACTAACGACAAGTTGTGGAACTCAGCAAATTCTATAGTCCAGGATAATAGACGCTTTTGGTTCTTCACACTTTGGACCCCATGGTGACCCTCAATGAATCTCTCCTGTACAATAAGTAGGGTGGTCTGCTGGTCACTAATTAAATGATTATTACATCCAACAAACATACAAATAAATATTATGTCATTAAATAAATCTTGATACATAAACTGCTTTGTTTTTAACATTCTCAGTGTGGATTTGGATTTTTGAAAAGAGCCCCTCCGTCGAGGTGTCAATGGGAACAAAGGCACCACGAGAGCGCCCCCGCCAGTCGTATATGTACTGTTTACTAATACGTCGTTGTCGTATACGGCTGAATCTCTCTCGATTCTCGATCAAGCCTCTCAAAAAGTCTACACTGCGTGAGATGGAACCGTAAACAATGCAAATAATGAGAAAATAAACTTGTTTAAGAAAAATCTTTGACAAATACAAGAAATTACATGCGTCTACGTATTTTTGTAGTTTTGTTTAAAACGCTTTTGTTTTCAACAAATATTGGTTGTCCTTTAAAAATATGTACAGAAATTAACGTTGTGGTCAGTAGCCACTCAGGGGCATATTTATTCACGCATAATAATTTTTATTAAAACTTAAGATTTTACCAACTATTAACTGTCTTTAAAATCCCTTTGTCATTTTCAGATTTTTACAGACAGACTAGTAAAAACGTTATTTGCTATGGTAATGTTGTGTAAACCAATAAATAGCACAATGTATGTAGTTCAAGTTTATAGGGGAAAAGCAGGGCCCTTCAATATTTTACTGATAAATTACTTAAGCCATACAATGATGCAACAATAAAAACAATGTTAAACACAATAATTATTAATCCTGCTATTAGATTATTATTCTTTTTTCTAATGGTTTAAAATATATAAAAAGGGTTTTGAAAATTATATTTGTTAGCTCAAATTATTTATTTAAAAGGAATAACATTATGTGCGTTGATTTTAGGGGTATATTACGAGTGAGCAAATATTTGCATTTAAAAGCGGGATATTGATTGTTACTAATTAATGACACAAAGAATTTTATTGAGCCGCTTTTGTACAAGAGGGCTCTCGGTATACTAATCGTAAGCTGTGCTGAATAAAGATGAATGTAATTAGTATGTGACAACGATAAGGTGCTAAAATTCCAAACCAACAATATATTTAAATTAGCTACTAACTATAATTAGCTAAAACAATATATCTTGAGTGAGTGAAGAATCAAAATGGCCCATTTCCATTTTTTAAGCTAGAATTAAAATGGGGTATGTCAAAAAACACAAGACTAACGATAAGATAGATCCGTAAAATGTTAATTACCGTATTTCCTGTAGTAGAGTTTTGGAAAGACCTTTATTAAATGTGACAAAATAATGTATATTAGAGATTACTTTCGACCAAATTGTGATCCTCTACTATTAGTCAATTTTCCTGTAGGTATTTTAAATATGTTCTATATAATGCTTCTAACATTCCTAGAGGTTATTTAATTATAACCCGGCGGTTAATTATTGAAGCTCCGGCGCTTAATCGATCGTCTACGGTAATTGAAACATTTATTTGAATTTACAACGACCTTTCAAGGCTACATTTCACTCTACTTATCTACTTAAATATTGTAATAATTTAGTTAATTTACGTGACTCCTGTATAATCACAGCCCCATGTATAATTAAAGACCCGTATATGATAAAAATTACTGACCCGTGTGCTATTCAAATTTTGACCTCCCAGACCCGTCTTTTATTACAGGATTTTAAAGCGCTAATATTAAACTTTTTATTCACAGGAAATAGTATATTAGATTATTATTAATAATGAATAGTACCTACTGGTTTTATCAACAAATAAGTGGCACTGATGTGGAGAGTGCCAACTGGTTACTAATTTTGTCTATTCGCGATTACATTACAGTAAATACGGTACGAGTTACGAGTTTTTGAAAGATGCACAATGTTTTATTTGCATGTTTTTTAAAAGTGCAAAATATTTTATTTAAAAGTTTTTGAAAAGTTAAAATTATTCTATTCGAATTTTGAAAAGTGCAAAATGTTCTATTTACAGGCTTTGATATTTTAATTATTTTTTGTAGATAATGTATTTAGTTTTTAGCTAAAAACTGAAATGGTTCATTTTGATTCTTCACTAGTGACATAGTGCATATTTACATAGGCATAGCATTAGCTTTGATTTGAAGTTTAAAATTTCAAATAGTAAAATATCCTAAAATAAGATTTCGATTAATAACGAGCGTACTAAAGCTAAATTACTTCAATATTGTTTTATTGCTACAAAATTAAAGTTTAAAGAAACTGTACGTATTAAGTAATTTGGGCATTCCCATAGTTGCAGGATAGTGTCAAGAGAATTTCTTGTTGTATTTCTCTCTAATTCTAAAGGTGAATATTATTTCTCAGGGAAGGCTATAATATCTTGGTGGGCATGAAGGTTGACGAACATTTAAAATTTAACACAATTTATTGATATTTACTTAGGTTTTCCATCTTCAAATTAGTACATTAGTAAAACAGCACCTGCCGGAAAAAAATTCAACGAAACAATAGTTTGATGAGAAAAAAAGAGACCGTCGAGATTAGTGTCTGAATTAAGTAACTATAGAAATCCAACGTAGATTTGTTTATAAATATAGTTTTATAAAACCAACAAATTTTTTTTTAAATATGAAACCCCAGACCAGATAGGTTCAAAATGTATTCGAACTTTTCAAAAGTCCTTGTGCAAGTAAATGGAAAAGGGGGTTGTAAAGTAAAGGAGGTTGTATAAATAATATAGTTTTCACAATTCGAAAATGGTTGTTATAATGTATTAGAACAATTTGAAATTTTAAAAATAATTGTACATGGTATTTGTTTTTAAGATTTAAGTCACTGTAAATCTCTTGAAAAGAGCTCACTCACTCACAAGGCACGAGATACGATCACAATATTCACAATACAATGGCTATTTAATAATGTTTAAATATTTCGTTTAAAATAAATTATTTCACTCCTATAACTCCAATTACATTTGAGCAGGCGAAGAAAAGTGCATTTAATTACATACATTATGATTAGGTATTTGTGGTGGAGATATCTGCGATTCGTTCGTTGAACTGAAATGTGAGGTGCTCTGAGCAACATAATTCATTTCACCTTGTTATCATAATCATAATTATTGTGGCCACGTAATCAAATTATATCAATCAATACAAACAGTTAAATAGTTTTCTTCGCCTTTGTTCCAACCTAAAAAAAAAGACTAACACTAAGTCAACCTATATGTACTTACATGTCAAATAAGTAAATAACATCATATCAACATACACAGATCTGTTGTATCAGTGGGGCCATCTCAGTCCTCAGGGACTGAGCCTCTGTGCAGTGCACCGGGACTGAGTACGGGCTGGTGCAACGTGCAACTGCATATTATTATGAACTCTCTCCATTCGAAAAAAAAATCAAATTGCCTGTCGAATTGATCCTAATAAGCATAATAACTGATTTGAAGTACATAGGCGCATAATGCACACATTTACTTATGCTTCAGTCCACTATTCCTTGAGGAGACAATAAATTGCATAATTCATGATAAAAAAGTGCAACTGCAACTGTGAGACCTATTAAACTATTTACTCGGTATCTACATGTCAGTTACTGTTGTTTGATTCTTATAATTCGTAGCACTAGTCCCAAGAAACTATTAGTTCTAGCAAATTGCAAAATTTAAAATTGGCGCAATAATTTTAGGGAAGTATATACCTAGTTAAGACTTCAAAATGTAATTTTACTACCTATATACATAATTTATCAACTTTTTGAAATACTTACCCAATTTTGACGTGTGATATACTGCTTAAACGACAATGAATAATAGAATCTAACTAACTTAAAGTTACAGGCACGATCACAAAAGTTTTTCAATTTTTTTTTAAATCCGATTTTTTAAAAAGGAATGTCTCCTAAAATCTGTTGTATGGGTCACGGGTTAAAAACGAAAAATAGCTGTTTTTTCTTTTTTTGAGAGCTTCTAAATGATTTATTTGTTAAAACCGTTTAATGTTTTTATAAATTCACTTCCTTTTTTTAAAAAATCCAAAAACTGTAAGAGCGCCCACATAACTTAAATATAATTAGATTCGGCCCTTAAAAATTACCGTTCGAATGGTGTATCATTTATATGTACGCTCTATGAGGGTCGGGTTCAAATTTGGAATATAGGATTTGGCGGGAAATACAAAAATTCAAATTATGATTATTTGTTTGTTTATTATTGTAGGCGGAATTTATTTTTTGATTACGCTTGTTTTTAATTAATTTTTAAAATGCCCTTTGCCAGCTTTAGATAAATTCTAGTTAAAAAAAATCGATTTCTTATATCTGCTTACAATTAGTTTTAGTTCTAAAAACCTTCGTTTTTTGTCACGGAATTCGTTTCAGAACTACCTCCATGAGAACTGCACAACCGTAGTCATTGGCTTTTCACCACTAGTTATAAATATATACATAGGTACTCATGTCAACACTGTTGTATTCATACAAATATTTCATTTTCATTGTTACATATCACGATGGTTTACCAGTACCAGCGTGGTTCACAATAAGTCACAGTTAATTAAAGGAAATATAGAAAAAAAACGAAGTTATGGGATCGACATCGACAATCGACATCAACGGATATATTTGCACTTTTACACACACAAACAATGCTTTTGAACAACTTTATCAAGGATTATAATACATTAGACTTTAGTTGTATTTTTTTGCCGTTGTTTTTTTTATGTTTCATTCACATTTTTATTGCAGTGTATTTAATTCACAATTTACTATTTACATTGCATCCTACTGAGTTGCATATTGCATTAGACATATATATGGAGTAGTGTCCGACGACATGAATTGCAGCAAGAATAAAATGCATGCAATTATAAAGTACCTATACTCAACACATGACTATGCTATATACCGCATAACTATCATAGCCGTTTTTAATAATTTTTTCTTAATTAATAGATTACTAATCAAAAAACTCACACAATCAGAATCAGTATTAGGTGAGGTTATGATTATGATGATTATATGACTATCAAGTATGTACAGTATTACCTTTTTACTCACATTTTACAACACGAGTATGGCGTGCGAATGCGAAACAGTAAAATAAAAAAAATTATAATTGTAATGATAATACCTATGTGAAAGTAGTTGGCCTATCAACTTGAGGATTTTTTCTTCTATCCAAATCCAAAGATAGTATATAGCTATAGACATACAAAATGTACAACTGCATGAATACTATTACCTACGAATACATATACGAATAAAGGAATATGTAAAAAGATTATGACAGAACCAATGACCGCGGTGACGGCTACTGCACAATCGGAATGGAAATTGGACTACACTGTATATGAGGAGTAGTACACACCGACGGTATTTTTTTGTTCCTATTCCTGTCATCAAACAAAAGGAGTGAAAAAAAAGTGAAGAGGTATTAATGTTTTGATTCCGCAAAGTAAACTTACCACATGCATATATAAGGTACCTAATTATTGCATCTTTTATTACTTCTTGCTATTATTTAGAATCAAACTAAAAACCTATGAGGAACTCTGACACACGCAGGTTGTGCAATTTAATAATTTCTGGGATCGTACCTACTAATTACCAATAATAAATATGTAATGCCTCTGACGTGTTGCAGTTGTAGTATAAGCCAACACAAAGCAGCTTTCAAACGAAGGTACAAAAAGGTTATATCTGAAATCACACCTCGGACATTTAGCTTGAGTTTAAAAAAAACATTTTCATGATTTTTTAAATACAATTTTGTACATATCCAAAAACAATAATATTCTATAACCAGGCATTTACAAAAATTCAAATTTTTGAAACTGCCGCTGGCAACAATGTTAATGTGGATAAACCGCGCAAAATTGAAGTGAAATATTTAAAGCGTTTATTACATTTTACTTACGCCGGACCGGGACCGGGACGGGGTCAGTCGATTGTGCACCCCCCATTTTTGCATCTGAAGCAATCGCACGGTACATTGATTTTCTTGTTAGAAAACCCTGTGGAATTTGAGATAATCTACTTTGCATAATTAAAAAATTTCAGAAGTATAGGTATAGGTAGAGTGCTTGCTATAGTCTGGTGCATTTTCAACAGTTTGATCATCATATTTCAGACTACATTCATTCTTATAGGCAGGATTGCTTTCCTTTTTTTTGAATTTGACAGAATTTTATCGGATCGAGACTTATTAAAATGCTTTCTATACTAATTTTTTGATGAATTTACTGAATTTTTGGTGTACGGAATTCATACTGGAATGTGCATAAAAGTAAAAGGGGCATTCTGAATTATTGAGACTGAGGCTGATTCTGATCCACGCTATCATCCACTATCCCTTTTATTATTATTACAGTCATATTTAGATAAACAGGTCGTGAGTCTGACTCGCTGTCTCTTGTATCGATATGCATATAGCCGAGCCAATGCTATTTTGGTTTAGTTTTAAAACACATTTTTATCACCAGAAATGTACACAGCTCGGCAACAACTCTCTTCTCCTACAGCCATGTTGTCATAATATTATTAAAAATAAAGGCAGTGAAAGACGTGAAGTTCGTGAATATTTATGTATCCACCGTCTACAGTTTGTCTAGCGAGATAGAGTTCATTTTAATCTACGCTTTTTCAACCTAACCTAACCTAACCTAACCTAACCTAACCTAACCTAACCTAACCTAACCTAACCTACACACGTAATGATTTCATTTTGCCGTTTGCCATTTGCGGTCCCATAAATATGTATCATTAAATGCTTGAGAGAATATATTAATACTCTAATCTGTAAATAGACTCTCGTTTGGTTCGTTGTCATCACATCTTAGGGATGGCCCAAAAGTAACGTTATCAAAAAATCCCCATTATTTTGACCCTCTCACCCCCCTGTCATCCGCTTAACCATTGCTCAAGGAGCTATTTTTAACCTGGCATCTCAGCAATTCCTGGTATTCCGATGGCATCATTTATGGATGATCCCTCGTAAGTATTAAGCCATGTGACTGACTGACATCTCTCTATCTATGGCCTGTGCCTGTGGCTGTGCCTTATGCACCAGCTGACTAGGCAGAACAGTGGAGTCGGCCGTCGTTGTTGAGGCATTTAGTATTTCCAAGAATGAAGTGAACAAGGAGGAAACTTGAATTCGAATTTATGAGATTAAATCCAGTTGTCGATTGCGATTGCATATTATTATTTTGTTATCACTTGATCTTACAGAAAATCTACGCTCAAAGTACGGACTACGAACTACGCCGGGGCAATCGCTCTATCTTATGAATGAGTAATTCCAATTGAAATTTTGCTTGAGAAACGCGAGAAAAACATACACAACTCTCACTATCCCTCCAAGTCCAACACCTCTATGTAGACAGGTAGAGACCAAATCGCTTATAATGCCGACGTAATATCACTTCGTAAGTTTGTAAATGATAATAAAAATAAAATTTAGACGTACCTAATATATATTATGTATTAGACAGAGATATAGATATTTATATGCAAAGAAGGTAAAGCGAAGCGAAATGAGAGTGAAATGTATATGCTTCAGTATGCAAGCACTACAAAAGTGTATATTACTATACTCCTGCTTTGTCTATAAAATTCGCAGGTATTTAATTCATACATGTTTGTTGTGGCAGTTGCCCTATTATATGAATGAAAAGACAAAGAGTAAGATTTTCTTTGTATAGGCAAGTTACATAAGACAGATTAATAGAGTCGTGTTGGTCTTGAGCGCAGTATTAGATGGGTATCTACAGCTTGGATTGCGACGGAATATGGAGTATACGCAAATGTAATAATAATTATAATCAACTTAGCATGGATGGACACATGGACGGCAAACGGCAAATGGCAAATGGCAAGGAAACTAAATCAAAGAGAGGTGCTTTACCTTATACGTGTGTTATTATTCAGAAGTAGGTATAAGTATGTAGATTCTATTGGAATGAATGGCAATGGCTGAGTGGAGTGTAAAAGTGGAGTGGAATGGTTGGGGCAGGGGTGGGAAATTAATAATGGACTGAGTGGAATAATAGGCACAAAAAAAATACTCAGGTATATATCTCTATAGATGTGGAAATTATGAAAAATTAAGTAAAACAAAAAAAAACGAGTGGACGGTTATTGTGTTATGATTTGAATTGATTGCCCTCCTGCCTGTGAAAACCAAATGGTATATAAGCTCAATGGAAATGAGAGTCAAGTATCAAACACCTACTACCTTTTCCAATAACAACAACTACTACACCTGTCTCACTAAACAACAAGCAAAATGTCCAAAACTATTGTAAGGACCCGTTTCTTTGCTTTCATTTAATTTTGCATTTTAAAATATTTTTTTTTCATATCCAATTTTCAATTTTCCAAATTTCCTAATTTTATTTTTTATTCATTTCACATTTTTTCTTTCGAATTTTCAAAGTATTACTGTTTATTTTACTCCTTCTTCTTCTATTTTTTAGGCTTTAGTAGCTCTTTTTGCCTGCGTCGCTTTGGCTTTCGCTGCCGAAGAAGTCGCAGAGAAGAAGGAAGTTACGGAAGTGGAGCCCGCTGAGAAATTGGAAACCGCCGAAGGTAACTACTACGGAGGACTCGGCTATGGAGGCTACGGACACGGAATTGGCATTGGAATCGGACACGGTTATGGACATGGTGAGTTACGGTTCGGACACGGCTCCGTGTAGTACCGAAAAAAAATAAAAATTTTGTAGCTTGCATTATTTCATTGTTGGTGGTACATCGCAGTAGTTGAGGATTCTATAATAAAATTTAATTTAATTGCGAAGGTGGACATGGTGGGTTCGGACATGGTCATGGAGGACACGGACTCGGATATGGAGGATTCGGTCACGGTTACAGAGCCTATGGTCATGGACATGGTGGACACGGTGCTTACGGACATGGTTATGGTCATGGTGGATACGGAGGACACCGTGTGGTCTATGCTGGCATTGGACATGGACACCGTGGTTACGGATATGGTAAGCACCCCCCCCCTCCCCAACTCCAGTCACCTCCCTCTCCTCCCAACACATAAGATTTAAGAGTAGAAAATTACAAGGTCTCAAACTTGATTCAAAGCAGAGAAACAATTAGGCAATTCCCATAATATTATTGTGCTTTAACAGGTGGTCATGGAGTCGGTCACGGAGTCGGTCACGGACTCGGTCACGGAGTCGGTCATGGAATCGGTCATGGAATCGGACACGGACACGGACACGGATTCGGTCATGGTTACGGTTACCGTGGTTGATCACCTAAAGATTCTTCTTCTTTTGATAACGTATACTCAATACTTTACTCATATGCAAGGAAAACCTAATCATTTTTTTACAATTACCTACAAAAACAACAAAAGAACCAAGAAAATGCATGGATTGGAAATTGGTATGAAATCTCAATCATCTTCATCACATGAAATTCAGAATCAAAACTCAAAAAGCTCTCTCTCTCTCTCTCTACAATTAGAAGATGTCTCACGATGAGAATACATAATAAATTATTGCGAATATATTTTTGTACCTGTATCAACCGTGATTGAAATTTAAGAGAGACCAGGGGAACTAATACCAATTGCAAGAACCTGTATGTGTCTATATATATGAGTGTCTACTACACATGTACCTTACCAAATAAGAATGAGATAATTAATTAATTTAAAACTAAAGCAAAGCCTGGAATACTTTGTTGTGCTATATCAATATTTTGTATCTGTGTATGATTATGATTTGACTGGAGGTAAATGATTAAAAGAGTGCCAGTCGGCAATATATATATATTTCATAATAATTCTTTGTTTTCATCAATACTTCTTTTTTTTTACTACACATTGCATTATAACTTTCTCTACTCATCTTACACATCCACAGCATATCATCACATTTTGAATTCTTTCTGACTGACAGCCAGACCACATATTGTGATTTATTATTAAAAATCTAGTTCAACTTTTAAAATAATAATGATAATTACAAAATTTGTTACTAAAGCAAAAATACTTCTTACACACTGAATCGACCGGAGACCTCTGCTGCTGCTCGTTTGCTTCATTTTATTTTCGACCCAATAATTATTTGATGCGTGCCTTGACTTTTACAGACTACTAATTCTTGAAGGTTTCTTTGAGCTAATAGAATTTAAAAATGTAAAATAATAATAGAGTATTTAGTATTTAATTAGTTGAATTAAAATTAAAAGAATCTCATTTGTATGCTTTAGTAACACTCATCGTTAGACTTTTAGTGCGTAATAACGGTTTCGATTTCGATTAAAATTCATTGGAGATGATACTCGCATGCTCTAAAGAGGGAGGTGAGAAGTGTGTTTGTTTGTAGAGAATTTTAGCTTATTAGCAAAAGTGTAGCAACACAGCCAGTTGGTAATTGCATTGTAATTTGCAATCATAGGCAAGACAATTTAGAAGTGATGCAGTGTGCGCGGACTATACGCTCGAGTGAATGGAGCGCTACAATTTTTACTCTTGAATTACTTCATTATTTTTAATTAGTTTTTTTTCCATTTATTTGTAGAGTTGTATTTACTTTAAATCTAGCCATCTTTTTCAATAAATCTAAATTCAATGCCACAACCTGTCAAACTCTTAAATCTCTTAAATGCTTGTATATGATACAAAATTTTAAAATGCATACAACACACCAAAATAAACGCAACAGTTTTAATGATATGACGAGTTATTTGGCAAAACGGAATAAGTAAGTCTATCGAAGTCAATTTGACATATTGAATAAAGGGTGACAGGTTTTTTTTTAACTCAACTTTTTTCTACAGGTACTGTAACTGACGAGGCGTTATTGCAACTAATTTGAAAAATCTAGACTGACTCTGGAATTGTTTAGAAAAATTTCAAAAATTGCAATTTGTGGACTTTTTCCGTTTTGCCTCAAAATCAATAACACGTGGAGTCAAAAGTCCGTGAGATGAAATTTTAATCGTAAAGAGTGAAACCAAACTTGTTTAACTTTTAAACTTTTTCTGGAATAAAAGATTTACGCACGGCAATTATTGTCTTCTACAAACTACGAAAAAACTCAAAAACCAAAGTTAATGAATTCTTCTTTAATGAAGTCTTCTACGAAATTTTGGCTATTTTTAAAACTTGCTTTGGTTGAACTTTGACCTTTACCATTCAGCACAGTAACGTATCTAGTTGAACAGTACACATAACGCAAATAATCGTTTAGTTAGAAAAAAATATGAACTTGATCCTTTTTGCCAAACAACTCTTCATACATATATATATTGCTGGAAAATTCAAATATACGGTAAATTTTACTTGTAATGTCAAAATTAATTTATTTAATACGAGAGTAAGAGTAATTAAAGAGCAAGCATACCCACCCGTTCATGTCTGTGTAATTATAGTAATAATATGGAGTTTGAATTTCGAATACTCGAATGAAACAGTTTTAATTTTAATTAATTGCGTACGCAGTTTGGATTTGGATTTGGTCGAGTTGTATGTGTGCGTTTTGAGCATTAATTACTTAGTACTACGCTGCGTTGTGTGTATGTGCGTTGTCCCTCTGATTGGGTTAAGTAGCTTGAAGCTTTAATGTCCCCTTTTAGTAAGCTGTTTAGGTATTTGCAGGTACGGTAGAGGTATATACATATAGGCAGGTATAGATGCTCGTAAAAGTAAATGATATACGGTGCAGCGGCTGCCTGTCTTTGACTTTGGTGTGTGGATTGCAGTGTGGTTGGTGAGGCACTTATGGGTGCATTCTGCAGATTCATTCAGGTAGATTTCCTTCACCTGTACATAATGATGTGAGGTGGGTGGTATGCTCTCGCTAATTGAGGAAAACATGCCTTCAGGTGAGTATTACTCATTCCACATTTTCCTCACGTTCATCTTTTCTTAACGCTATTATGCGCTCTGCTGTGAATGGAGGTGGGTGCATGCAGGCGGGAATAGAGCTGTTCTGCGTAGGTACATATTATTACAGAGATACACATCGTAGTCGTAGTCGTAATCGTGAATGAGTCTTGACTACTAGGCCATCGTAGTTTTTACGCAACAGTACACGCATAAATTTGACATACAGACTAGACATGAAGTACCTACGTATACTCCAAATCAAAACAAAGGAAAACAATGCAGAACACAACCAACACGGATATGTATGTATCTCACCTATACTGTATATCCCTCCTATCCAAGATGATGTTCTATGTACTAGCAGCTATCGGCATCGGCAATCTTGAATCTTCACCCAGATGAGCTCATCTACAACATTAACAAAACAAGCATTGCTTCGATTTGGATCCCTTATAATGTGTGGCCAGTGGTGAGTGGTCGCTGTAGGTCGCCCATTAAAATTCGAGCGGAATTTCTATTTTCAATTTAATTTTTTTCCAAATCCGTGAAGAAATTTATGCGTGTACCTACGTAGAATGTAGGCGCAGAAAGCATGTGGACTTGCTCTAAGGCGAGTATGTAAAGGGCAGTTTTGTGAAGAAAGTGAGATTACTTTTATTGGACAAAATGTATAGTAGTAGTAGTATAGTAATCATCTTGAACCTAGAGGGAAATCCTTGTTTGTGTAATTATGTAAATGTTATTAATATTATAATGTGATTATGTAGAATGCACTGACCCGGATGCAAGATTGAGACGATAAAACGATGATGACAATAATATTATATACTGTAAATGTTTGTTGGGATCGCGTTGCAAAATGTTTGGGAATACCCCTTGCAATTCTTTGAAAGTTTAGCATTGCCAAAAAATTAAGATTTAATGTCAACATGGGATAAGCAATACATTAATTGCAGAAACTATTAATGATAGGTATGCATATAGTTTTGTGTGTATTGTTTCTTGTACACTGTGTTAGTGCTAGTGCTGTGAAAAAAAATAGTATTGAAATCTGGAATGTTAGAAACCTGAAATAGGGCCTCCATAAGAACTTTTAATTATTACATAGGCTGTAATTTCTTTCTCATTACTTCACACTACTGTAAAACATTGGACTTTGAAAATGAAAAAAAATGTATTGCAGTTATTCGAATTAGAAATAAAACTTTGTAAATCGTAATCGTAAGAAAGGAAAATCTCATCCCATGACTAAATATCAGCTAACTAGTAAGTAAGTATGTTCTGTTTGTGAATAAATAGCTGTGTCTGCAGGAGCACTCCACCACCACATTTTACCTTTAATTGTCAAAAGGCAAGACACGCGCGAGTTTTTGCAATAAAAATAATTACTGTCATTTATTCCATGATTTTGAGTGGAGAGTGCATGTACATTGTTCCCTGTGCTTGTATGTGTGGCAATTTATTATTATATCGAATCTATTCATTATCCTCATAGATCTTTATCTATAATAATCCTTTAATATTACACCAATAAGACAATTTCAGAGTAAAATTGGAGTTCGACGCCGACAGGTTATTATTGGAATTGGAATCGACATAATGATCAGTCGTTCCGTTTCCGTTTATTTTCGTTGTGGCCACTGCTAATTGTAACTAATCGTAGTACCTGTGTTGTAATGTCTCTATGTATTGATCCAACCCACGTTAAACACCAAAACAAAATTAACAGAAGTTAGACTAATTTACTACATAAATTTATATTCCCAGTAATTTATTTTGTCATTTCTTAAGTCATATATTACATTAACATGACGCACCCAGTTAAAGTTCGCACAGACGCTTTATAATTTTATGTAAGGGATGTAAGAATATATTACTGTGAGGCATTGAAGAAAAAAAAACAACGTAAGCAAAATGAAAATGAAAATTTAATTGCTTGTGAAAATATAAGGTTTTAAATTAGTAATTAATATAAATAAATGCATGTGCAGCTTGAATATGAACCGTTAGCCTACATATTAATGACTACTTACGTTGCACTGTGTATAATAGCTGTTTCTGTATTATTAAATTATTCTTATCGTCAGTTATTAAAACTGTAATTTTTACTCTCATCAGTTTTCAATCGGGTTTTTTAATTTAATTTTTAAAATTTACTAGATTCATACATACTACAATTTATTAGTTCATCCTCGTGTTTTTGTAAGCAATACGTTAACGTTTACTTTTAAACGCTTCCATTTGTTTACCTACACAAACAAGAAAGACAAATCGTTAATATTATGTAGTGTATGGAGCCCGTAATGTTGTCAGATCATTTTTGCAAACAACGATTTTGATTTGATTCTGTGATCTGTGTTGATAAGGGTAACTAATCTGGATTATTACATAATAATGAGTAGCGATGAAATTTTATTTTTGTGTTGGATGGGTTCCCTTGAAGACATCTTATATGACTATATTAATTATATTATTATGAAAATACATTTAATTTATATACTTTACTAAGCACATGGCTTGAATGAGGTCTGAATTTGGAGTTTGAAGGGGGAAAGACTCCAAAATCGTGTAAGAATAATTATCGAATGTAAAGGTTACTCTATCAGAATTAGTCGTGTACTTACAAAACTCTGATTGCATGCAGTGATTGTACTCTCATTGCTAGGATAGGGTTTGGGCTATTAAAAAAATAATTAATGTTATACAGATTATGATAGGACAAGAACGTCTCGGTCTCTTATGCTTAACGTTTCAACTGAAACTCAAACGCCGAAATTCGTCACGTTTCCTTCGGTTGCCTGTTTAAATTTTAATAAAAAGCTCACGCCATTTACTATGTCGAGAGTTTGAGAATGTTGAGTGCATATGTATGCAAGGCAAACAAAGTAAATCATGTTATTATTTATAAAGTTTGAGCTTACGTTAGTTTTATTGTTCTCGCTATTATATTTTATATAATAATTATATTATCTATTATTATTATTCCTATTATTTCTTGTGAAGTCAGTGTTTTACTTAAATGTAAATATCCCTTAATTTTTCCCTTTTGCCGCTTCATTTATTGACTTTTCTTATACCGTACCGACCCGAGATATAGTTATTAGTCCTATAAACGACACAGTAGTTCCAATATTTATAATCTCATCAAGCGTAGTTCTGTTTTCATAGTTTCAGTTTTTATATGTTTCGGTTATACACCTTCAATTTCATACTGGTTCCCCATATTTTCCCGTAGAGGATATATATATATGTATATTTAATGGTGATAATTATCCACCTCGCCCTACAAATTATGCTCTACTTTCATTCGTTGTAACGCTTGACCTTTGAAAAGCGTAAACAGACGATTAGTGTTTTGGTAGTTAATTGTAGAACGTGAAAAGTTGACAGCTTTTTTTCTATAGTAAAAGTGCAAAGCACTAACGCATTATGCACATATTTCATACGGCAAGACATTACAGTACGTGACCAGAATTTTATACAAAATTGAGCTTCCAAAACTCTCGGTCCTTTCTCAATCTTTTCCCTTTTTAGGTAAATTTTGGGCGTAGAATGTAAAAATATAATCCTATTAAAATTCATGGTAAGACCTACTTATATACGTACTAATAATATTGACTTCATTTTTTATTACTGGTAACACCGACAGTTTTAATTTGTATACAACATCCGAATGTAAGTGCTGTGCCATGCGTAATAAAGTAATAAATCTCCTCTATGTCGAATGTTGTATGATTGGATGGAGGCTAGAAAATTATTACTTGTATTTTAATTTTTAATAGCACAGTCATTGTGTCAACAGCCTCTATGATGAAGCAATCGTTCTGGCTTAAGACAGTAATAATCTTTTGAAATGGAAGAAATCACTCATTTTTGATGCCGATCTGTATCGGACGTCGACGTCTCATCAAAGTCAGCCCGATCCTGACTAAACCTTCACGTTCACTTTTAAAATCCTGTAAAAGCTGAAAGGTCTTTTTTCGTATCATCACTCACTAGCCAGTACCACAACACCTGGTTGAAATTTGAAACGCTATCTTCTATGATTGTTGATGATTCGACGACAACTTAATCATGGATTATTTATCGTAGGATCTGTATCTGTTTAGCGCAAATATAGTTTCATCATTTCACTATAATTTTTCAAATAACCAGCTTACTTAGTTGATATAGCATACTATAATAATGCCTTTCGGTCGTCACGCGACGACTTCCATTTCATTCCTTTCAAACTACCCTATCACAGCCTGTTTTTCCTATACTCACTCGTCGTCGGGCTGGTTTAAAAACATTTTAGCGCAATAAGTATATTGCCATTACGAGAACAACGAGAGCGTTGTCATTCTGAAGTGCAACTTGAAAAAGGAAAGAATCCCGAAACGTCGTTCAAGCACAATTAAGTTATTAATTCGGATTTTTCTACTAATTTGGTGAGTATCCTAACCAACTCTCATTATTATCTTATCATCTCACCTTGCGCCTTACTCATTACTTAACTATAATAATGCCCGTTCGATTTGGAAGCCAAGTGAATCGCTTCTCGCCTCCATTGTTTTCGATTAGTCGTCTTCGTATAAAAGTTTGACCTAAAAAATTACAAGAAGTTTACTTTCTCAAAATTTATATTATTTTGGTTTCTGCTTTACATTTTTTTCATTTAAGTTTTTAAAATCTCATTAGCTGGATTCTGCAAGTAATATCTGTAAAGTCCCAAAAAATGGCGGTAAAACCACACTGCAAGGACAAACTAAGCCACTATCCAGCAATCCATATGCAATAACGTTTTACATAATTATATAGGATATAGGCTAGAAAGATATTAATTTAATTGTTACTTTCTGACTTTGACTTCTATAATAGTATGGCGTCTCCTACACAAGAATTGAAGTACAACCATGGAAGACAAAATTGTGGTCAAACGTCTCAAAGCCACACACTTGATCCTGATGACATATCCGTAGCCTAATCGTGTAATTAATCGTGTCTCCATACATTTAAATACAATTACATGCTGTACATGATTACAATTTACAATTATTATAGTTGATGTATTGATATGGGTGAAGATTGTCCAAGTGCAGCAACGATGAAGTACTGGCACTCTCTTTTCTTTTGATTTTGTAATTACGAATAATAACCGCCAACTACCTGCTGTTCTCTTACTACAATTAGTAAGGTTGACATTCAGGACTTGAGCAGGAGAATAATGGAAAACAAAAAACAAGGGAGGTAAACTCGGAAGTCATGTCACGGAATTATCTCTGCTTAAAAAAATGTGCGCTCCAAGCGTCCGCAAGATTGTGCCGTTAAACTTCACAGGACATAATATTATTGTATGGTATGAGGCGTAGAGACAGTAGTTCTGTGGCAGAACGTATTCATAATTAGTATTTACCTAGGTAATCATTATGTTTTATGAATAACTTAAAAAGTGAAATAAGATTTCGAGGATTCGTCTGACAAAAAGAGCGACTTTTATGTGTTCGTTGTTTGCAGACATAATACATAGATAAGCTAGATTCCGTAGTCCCAGCCGAAGTCGCATTTGTGAGATAATTTAATTAATTATATATATCAAAGCGTGACCTGTGACCAAATAATCTAAATCCAATGTGAAGGCAACCTATACGAATGCGGTACGAACGTGTTGGCTATCTACTATCAACTAACTATATGTGACCAACAAGCGTCCAACATCTATTACTTCGAAGCTACCTAAATGAAGAGAAGGAAATGGGACTCACTACATAGACGTACAGATTTTTTCGACTTCTACTGGGAAATGACTCACAGTACTCAGTAACTCAAGAAAAAATAATTTATAATTAACTGTATATTATTCTAACTTTTAATTTCATTTTTTCATTTTGAGTCACACAATGATTCCTACCAAATACCAACATTACCAACCTCCTATATGACTTACATTTTGACAGGTATGTACTGTACTACTAGACTCTTTCATGTTCGTCTAGCTACACTTAACTTAGCTTATGATTATTTAATGGTTGCATTGTGTACAGTTTTATAATTTTTTCAGCTTGCGTCATATAAGACTTCAGTCAGGAGCTGTTTCTGTTTATATTTTGGATAACAAAAGCGTTCATTAAAAATTGGCAGGGTGTGCAAACGCGGGTGTAATTATATAAAATCCGTCAAACTGTTGTAGTGTTACATTGTTAATTGTGTATGAGCAAGGAGGCAGTATAAAGTGTACTTCATATTTTAACACTTTTCTATAATTTATTTTACAATATCAATCAGTCATTTTTTTTTGTTCTTTCGCTAACAAGTTTATACTTGGAAGCGCATAACAGTTTATCAAGTTAAGTGTAAATTACATATGGCTTTATATAAGTAGGTATAATGGTATATACACTTGCATTTATTGCAATAAAAAAATGTGACTCCGTGGGCCTGTATTTTTATACACTAACAGACAGACTCAATGTTTAACAGCCGTAAAATGCAACATGAAGATAATTTTGATGTGATGCTTTGTGAATTAAGAGAAATGTTGACTGATTATAAACAGAGATTTTCTCATGTTTTTTATCTTTTTCTTTTTTATATAACATAATGTATCCTATTTTATATATATTCCATTACCATAAACTATGAACTACACAGACATTGCATTGCCTTAACAAAGAAAGTATTAATACTGCGTGAACTCAACCTGCCATGTCATGTTCCCTGATTTCCCTGTGTAATATCAGTAGTTTAGTAATTAATTCATGAGCTGCTGGAAGTATTATCTCATCACTAATGATAAGTATCTCCCTAATATCAGGAAATCACAGCGTGTAGATCCGACAATTTTTAGAGTAATCGTAATCAGCCCTCGGTCCTGATTACTGGCGATTCTGTATCTTGATTATGAACTCAAGAGTCTAAGTTGTTTTTAGGAAATCGGTATAACAAATTGCATATATTCAAACTGTTGATGCTGATCAAATAAAGCTTCCGGTGCATATTGAAGTTTATTGCAATTAATCAGCGCACAAATAAACCAGTAAAAGTCAGTGGAGAAATTTCTATAAGTAGCTCTCGATTCTAGATCAGACAAAAAATAAATTAGATAAACGTCTATATGTTATTCCACTAAAAATTAAGTTTAAAAAAGATTTATTGGGAGCCATAAAAATCGAAACAGACAATACAGTTTAGCTTGAGGGACCTAAAGTACTTAATATACTTGCTGTACTATATAGACTACAGGCTATACTGTTAAAAGGCTGTTGAGCAATTAAAGTCAAGTTTAATTGGTTTCAGTTTGGATCATATACACGGCAAGGTTGTTGGTTGCAAATCTCGAAGCAGGTGATTACCTACTATCTAGGTAAAAAATACTCATTGTCCGAGTAGCTGAAAATTAACCTGGATGCTTATGGTTGTATTTATTTTGTTATTTTGCTCGTGGGGTGTATATTAGAATTGAAATAGATGAGTAAAAATGTTTGGGTAATAGTAGTACCTATTACATGGCCTACTACACTCAACCTGCCCTAGGACACACAAAACTTAAATGACTGACTACAAGCGTCTGTTAGCAAGGCAGGAAATGATGTAAATTAAAATTCTCAAAATAATCTTATTGTAATAGTCAACTCAAGATTGAGGAGATTTTTGACAAACGAAAGTGAAGTAACTGCAAAGTATAATAATAAGAGAAGGTGTACTCTATAAGGATTGTACCTGTCCCTGTGCCTATAGTATATAGGATGTAAACCTTGCGCCGTTGCAAAGATCATGTAATCAATGCATAATAAGGTACCTATCAACATGTGCTTCTTGGTTGTCTGATTGTCTGAGTATAGAAGTTGTAGTTTAATGAATAAGTGACATGATTCACATATGAATTAAAAACTACCTAAACTGCTGAACCATAGACTATGCAATAGGAATGGAAGTGGAAACTGCAGCCGGACTCAGGTACATACCATAATGTGTCACGAACATTAAATATCCAATTTATGTCAATATACTTTATAATGGTATATGTACCTTCATGGTTATGAAACACCGCGCTTTTGGTGGGTCTGCCTGCTGCCTGTTATTTTTTTTGTAGGGCTGAGGCCAGTATAAATTCTCAGCCGACAGTCAGAGTTAGCATCAGTATCCAACTAGCAGTCTTGGAATCCAACAATTAAAACAAAATAAACACAACTATTCTCCGAAACAAAGTCAATTAAGACTACTTTACCACAATGGTTAAACTTGTTGTAAGTGAAGACTTTCAGTTTCAGTTTTGTGATTAAAATAATTCGTTTTCAAAGATTTCAGTTTTTTTTTCGAAAAACAAATGCTAGCAGTTTTGACCAAAATTTTTGTTTAATTTATATTTGTATATAGGCTTTCGTGGCTCTCTTCGCCATCATTGCTGTGGCTTTTGCCGCTGAGGAGAAATCCGAGAAAAAGGAGAATGATTTGGAAACTGCGGCGGGTCACCACTACGGACATGGAATCGGCTATGGTGGTTATGGACACGGATACGGCGGATATGGACACGGTTATGGTCATGGTGGTTATGGATACGGATACCCAGGGTACGCTGGTTATGGATATGGGCATGGTCATGGGTATGGCCATGGTTATGGACACGGGGGTTATGGACACGGTTATGGTAAGCAATTTGGTTGCACCCGGAATCCGTTCTAAAAGTCGGATTTTTCCCTGTAGTCAAAATTCTTCTCAGCTGGACTACATGTCTGAGCAGTTACTGTTTGTATAGTGTATTTATCCTTAGCTACTGTGTATATACGGCAGTACACATGCAAAATGTATATGGATAGTTTCTGCAGACTAGTTGCAATAAGAACTTAAGAAGTTTCTGTATATTAATATTATTCTATATATTCACTGGAAAAAAGCTGCTAAAAAATGAAAGTTTTTTGAGATTTTAAATTTTTCCCTATAGGGTACCGATCGTATGGTCACCACGGCTACGGCGGGCACGGCCATGGCTACGGTGGTTATGGGGGTAAGTCTAGATAGAATCTTTTGTATCTTGTTTGACATTTTGAGACAACCGGTCCGCGACTGGTACTGGTTAGCATTGGATTTGGATTGGATGCAAAAATCCAGATGATAAAATAAAGCAAATGACTCATATTCCCATTTGTAAATATGTAGGGCTCGCTGGCTACGGTTACTATGGTTAACTCAAGGGAAGGAACCCTACGATGACACCTTAGATTGGCTTAAAGAGATGCAAGGAAGATTGACCAATGCAACTAGACAACTCCTACCCTTTGGTCTTGGTAAAATAGGCACTAAAAAGGCCAAAGTTACCAAGATCAAATCTTCCAAATCTTCCAACAGCACAACTATTCCAATTCCGACGGGCGGGGGATCAAAAAAGAAAAAAAGACATAACTCAATAGCTTCAATATTATCATCAGAGAAAAATTAAATTATACATCAATCCAAATTATTTTTTACCTGTACCTTCAAATACGTTGTTCATTTTGTTATTCGGTTAAAAGTCTTTTGAATCCTTTATAAAGAAGTCTATTTTTTAAAAATGTTTGTACGTGTAGAGATATATATATATAATTATAGTCATCTATAATATTACTTGCTTGTACCTGACAGCCTGAAAGATGAATTCAAAAATAAAATACTTTTATAGATACAAAACAGCTAAAATCCTTGTGTGACTTGTGCCTTCTTTTTTGTTCATTCATAATCGTTTCTAATATCTAATATTGGCATATTTTATTCTCGATTAATTCTTCTGTAATATGAAGGTAATTAAAAGATTATGGAAATTACATCATCAATCCGTCACCACCATTAATTCTTTATTTTCTGGAGTTTAGTTAGTCAGCTTACTGCGCATATTTACCAGCGTCTGTATTACCAGGAAACATGCATTCAAAACTGACCAAGACCAAAGTATTGCATTATTTAGAAAAACATATATTAATTTTGGAATTTTTTAAAATGCTCGAATGTAGCAGTCAGTCGACTGCGCTGCAACTACCGCGTAATGGCAATAATGAGAATTAGTCGAAGCAAACCGAACGTTTTGAAAAGTTGCCAATTTTTGTTTTCAAATTATTTTAAATTATTATTTGTAATATTACTGATTGAGCAAGCGTTATTTTATCTCATGATTTTGAAATATAACTTATAATTATTGTGACCAAATCCATTCTTCGTCATTTAATATATATGGCACAATTATATGCAAAGTGGGCAAATGTCAGTTGAATTATTTAGTTGTAATTACCAACATGTGGCAAAAGTCATATTTACTTCAACCTACTGCCTGCCCTAGCAGAACCAATTAATATGAATAATTGCAGACTATTAAATATTTAAGAAAACCGTTAGCATAGCACCGACCTTGTCTTGGTGACATTACTGCATGCTACTATTTAAGTACCTACTTACCTGCGCTATTACTTTGATTTCACTATTTTACTACGTCGTATCGCTACAACCATATGCAATATCGGCTATGTAGTATACTACTACTGATTTATTGACACCTTGTTAAAGGGAACGGGACGGAGGAAATAATGGAAATAAAATTGGAAAAACCAAAACAGTATTAATTTTTTTTCAATTTTTAGAATTTCTAAGATAGTAATTTAAAACTGGATGCATTCACTTATTAATGCGCACATTTGCGCTTTGTGATAGGAAACCCAAAAATGTTATAATGTTGCTTAATAATAGCTTCTTAAAATAATCATATGACGCTCGCTTTTTACGGTCGGTGTGGGACGTGGGATCAACTTAGACGGATGGATTGTATTTCAATATTAAGCATAGTAGTAATAACAAATTACATTTACTACAAAAATGCGGTCAAAGCATAAGTTTCAAAAGGGGAAGGAAACTCATAACGCAAAGTTCAATTTAATAATAACGATCTAATCGGGATCAAATCAAAGTCACGGAATTACATGCATGTACTAAAGGATTATCTCATTTTCCGTAACCACACTTCTTGTTTCCCATAGCTGAATATCTTCCCAAGTCGTAATGAAATAATCTAAAAGTATATATAATTACACTTAACATGTTTTTATGTGGAAGCGCAATGATATTATGATGTTATTTTATTCACCCCATTGCATATACTTTGTAATGATTTCTGGCGCGATTGTGTGACATCTCTGTTTCAAATGGACACTTCTCATGGGAAAGGAGAAATTAAATAATATGCAAGTAGCCTGCCAAAGTATATATGACATATGGGAAACTATATGGCTCTAAAAAACTACAAAATACTCTTGTGAGGATTAAGGATGCGCTGTTTGGTGAAGAGGGAAACTGATTATGTAAACATGACACCCATAATAACTCATGGTATTTATTAAATAGAATTTCAGTTCAAAAAAAAACATTATCCACAGAGCTCCTCTGTCCCACTGCGTCCAACATGTATAAATTAAACAAAAGTGTTACGCATTATTAATGGAAAATTATGACAAATTATTATTATTATTAGATTACGACTTTTATCAATAATGCAATCAATGAGATGTAGGACTCGCGTGGGTGTTCACTGTATACATGTCTGTACTCATTATTTATGTAGTTTCGCCAAGGAAATTAATAAATTAATGAAGCACTTCTTAATGCATTCGTAGTAGTTCTCGTATAATAATAATGCACATTTTCCGCACGAAACCAGACTTAACTTTTTACACACGATTTAGTTTGGAGCGTTATTCAGACATAATATATTATTGTAATTATCGAACAATCTAAATGGAGACTTTAATTATTGTAGTTCTAGTAACTACAATTTGCTAAGATCAACTTCTAACTTGAAATTTAATTACTACATAACACATTATAATGTGTAATACTGTATGTATATGCTATGACTTTGTTGCAGAAATATCGTTTGCAAATTTAAAGTAAAACCATTGCTTTTGCTGCCCATTGTGTTTTTGCGGCAATGGAGATGGAAATCGCAGAGCCGAACCAAAACCAAGGTAGCTGCTTTACGCACCTTGTAATTATAACTTTTGAATAGAACAAAACAATAATATTATTAAGGTACTCCTATGGTAGGTACTCTCGTCGCACACTCCTTCCTGCTCGGTGTCACTTCATTATGTAATAATAAAGCCTCAGACTGCATTGAAGGTACACTTGCACTATGGGTTCCCATTATTGCTGAAATAAGGACTGGTGACGACATTGTCGTCACGCTAAGACCAGTATAAATTGTCGACCAAATGTCCAAGTCAGTATCAGTTTTCAAACAACCAACTAACAGTTCAAACATACCTTCTAGTTCTCCAAAACACAACAAAACAAAAAACAACTCGTCAACATGGCCAAACTTATCGTAAGTGCAGGCTATCAAAATTTCAAAAAAAAATAAATCGTATTTTGTTATCATTTTTTGCAAAAAAAAGGTTTTTGTGCAGTTCTGAGCGTCTAATCAAAACAAAGGCTCTAGAATTTTACTTGAAATTTATTACATTTCTAGGTTTCCGTTGTTCTCTTCGCCATCATCGCTGTGGCTTTTGCCGCTGAAGCTGAGAAGTCCGACAAGAAGGAAGATCTCGAAACCGCTGCTGGAAGCATCTATGGCTATGGACACGGTCTCGGATATGGTGGCTACTATGGTAGCTACGGATATCCCGCCTATGGCGCCGGTTATGGATACGGACATGGTTATGGACATGGCTATGGACATGGCTACGGTTATGGACACGGTTACGGACATGGTTACGGTAAATATTTAAAATGTGTGTACTTCTTAGAAACCATTCCAGTACGGAGCTAAAAAAAAGAAATGCAGGTGCACTCAGGTCATCTCTGAATGAACTTACCTCATTTACATTCTTTTTCCTTGCAGGTTATGGTGCCGGATACGGGCACGGTGGATACCTTGGAGGATATGGTCATGGTGCTTACGGACATCACGGTTAAGTCTCAAATAGTCCATGACACCTTTGGGCTCACCAATGCAAGGAAGCTTCTAAAGGATTTGGAACGTCACAAATTACAAGCACCAAAAGATATTAGCTTCCAAATGTACTCAAAGTACACGACTTAAATTTTATTTTCATAGCTATATAAATATTCGATACAAAAACTAGCCATTCAGCCCTAAATTATTCAAACATAATATGCTAGCTAATGTAGCTAAAAACAATTCATTATATTCTTTTGTACTTCCGATTCGGATCCAAAATAAAATAAAATAACTTATATACCTACACAAAGTATTATAAACAACAACTGAATTATTATGCAATTACTGGTCTTCACAAGCTGAGCTTCGAATTCGAATTTAAATTTTTAAATCAACAAATCATAAAATATTTAGTTAGAAATATCACGGGTATAATTTTACTAACTAGTACTAGTCCTAGTATATACTTACTTAAATGTAAATGCTTATCACAAAGTGATCAAGATATGTATTCGCTGCCGAATTGACAACTGTTTTACTTTCGTCTTCCAAATTCCGAAGATGTCTTCACATACTGTACTTAATTCTCACTACACCTAAAAATCAGTTTTCAATTAAAATGCAATATAACAAGATTAATTAGCCGCAACCGCCAACCGCCATTAATATTTTTATTAAAAGACTGAGTCTTTTTCAAAGTTATAAACTCTCTGTTTTCGCACTCGGCTGACTCGGGCTACTCCATACATTTCATAAATCCTTATGTATGTAACAGCACTAATAATGGAATTTGGCCGCTTCAACATTCAACTAACCTTTTTGTGACTCTCACGCAAATCCTGTAAAATGCTCCTAAACTGAGCGTGAGCAGCATGTGAGAAATGATCCGTAAATAATGTCATCCAAATTATACCAATTTTTGACCCACCCACCCCCATGTCATCACTTTAACATTACTTGAACGGCTATCTTTCACATGGCATGTCATCAATACCCGGCTAGACCCACCCATGCAACCAATGACATCATATACGGTCAATCCCTGTTGAGCGAGCAGCGAGTATTACATGTGTTTAATCTTCGTGTGCCCCGCAAACTGAAACCAAGGGCAGGCCTGGGCTCCTCACAGCTCAGAGTAATCACGATCCTTTGTATTTACAAAGATGAAGTGAGGTTGGGAAGACGAGATGAGAAAGAAGGCGCCATCTTCCTGGATCGGTCGGAGCACTACAGGCGCAATCTACAGCGTGGTTGTTCAAAGAGCAGGAGGTATGGTGAGGAGGAAGCACGACCACGACTCAGATTAGTTTCCCAAGCAGCCTGCCGGTGGAGTCTAGCAGTAGCAGTTGAGGAGGATCAAAGTGAGTTGTGTGATCGCCATCAAGTTTCTGAAAAACCTTCAAAAATGAAGAGGAATTTAGCGAAAACTGCTTCCAGAAGGAAAAACCGGAAGAGGCATTTTAATGCCCCATCCCATGTTAGACGAGTTTTAATGTCATCTCCAGTGTCCAAGGAACTCCGGGCAAAATACAACATCAGATCTATTCCCCTTCGGAAAGACGATGAAGTTCAGGTATGGTTCCTTTTCCTTTCTACCTTGCTGTACAGCTTTTATTTTTTTATTTCAATCTATTTCTCCTTATTTTATGTTAGTATTATTAATATTGACGTAACATTGGTAGAAAATGTAAAATTGTGAAATAAAATAATTGTCTATGATGAGCATAAACCATTCACTGATATGGAGGAGCTAAATGTGTTGCTGGGGACTCATTTAAGAGTAGGTATAGGTTTTCTATACACTACTTTTGAGTTCCCCGTGACTTGAGAGTAGCAAACTCTAATGCAGAATACTTGGAACTGAGATTATAAAGTGTGAACTACATTAATATGGTTTTGACTGTGCAAGTTTTTAATCGATTTTTTTTTTTGTTCATCCAGGTTGTAAGAGGCCACTTCAAAGGACAGCAAGTTGGCAAAGTAACCCAAGTATACCGTAAAAGATTCTGCGTGTATATTGAGAGGGTCCAGAGAGAGAAGGCCAATGGAACAACTGTACCCGTGGCTATTCACCCTTCTAAGGTATAGTTAGCTTCGTCAAATTCTATTTCAACTGTAATTGTACAATTTTCGGAAATGTAATAGGCAAAGTGTATTGACTTGATTGAGAGTAAATGCGGTGCGAAACAAGCTGGTACTGCGAGAAAAACATGTTTCAACAGAAGTTGGAAATCTGAAATACTCAATTTCGATAAATAATGTTCAAAATATTCAAAAGCGTTATGTGGTCGACCTGCGAGTAGCAAGGGTAGTCAGACGATTCAGAAATATCTGAGCTTAATGGTTAGGGAAGCGTGAACAATAACGTTATGTATAAAAATCTGTGTTAGCTCCCCCAAAAAATGCCCAACTTTATTATTGCAAGCTCCCTAGTTATACATAACAGTAGGTTTATGATACAAGAATGAGACTAGTACTAACAAACAAAAACCGCCGACATGTACAGGTACACACTAAATGGTATGGCTTACAGTAGTGCCTATATTGTACATCGAGATAGACTTAAGTATGCATGGTAACAAACCGTGTTTTAGCAAGCTTGTAGTGCATCGTGACTCTTAAAGCTGCAACGTGCATTTCTGTTTGATCTAAATCCCTTCAAATTTAATTTCAGAATTGCTTTAAAAACAGTAGTTAAAAGAATAATTTGTTTTAGACTTTTTGATTTTGGTTAGGCTTAGCACAAAATTTTAATTTTTGAAACATAGAAAGCTGTCCTTCGAAATATCCCGGCCGCATGAGTTCATCTTTCTGGATAAAAAACCGTGTCTAGCGCCATGAAGGGAGTTGTTGGCTGTCTACGATAGGGTAGTCTTGGGTAATTGTGATCGCCCAAGTCTTCAACAAGAAAACATTAGCAATGCTAGTAGAGGGATATCTTACGTGGAAGAACCGACTATATTCTTCGATTCAAGGAATTCAGTTACTGTCGGTGCTAATGTTTTCTTGTTAGAAACTAAAGCGACCACAATTACTTGCCCCTACGCTAGTAATTAATACCTGTCTGTACGAACAAAGTCCACTGCCTTCTTTCTGATTCACATGTTTTGATCATGTATCAGTTTTGGGCTATGAAAAGCGACTTTGTTTTATGTAATAAGTGTTAAGACTATCACTTATTGTGAAAAAATAGCTTTGATATTAATGGTTTATCGCAGCCATTATCCCTTCTGTATTTTCTGTTTCACTTAAAACAAACGTCTAGTTAAATTGATAACTTGGAATCGTCTTGAATGAACACATAACCAGCTAGAAAGCAGCATTTTGTCCTATAGTTCCCAATTTTGGTTACTGACGATGCTTTTTCGAAGTACCTGTAATATTATGTCTTTCACATACCTGTCAACATAACAAATCTACCACGATGTTAGCAGGCTTAAATTCCTCATTTGCATCCACGTAATAGCTAGATGGTTAACAAAACTTAATATATTAGTTAAGTATGGTTAACTATTTTGGCTTAAGTTTTTTTCCGTAGTTCCTTCAGTAGCTAAAAAGAAAGATTATTACTGGTTTATGTAATTTATTAAGCAAATGTGGAACTATACGATAGATAGTGTGTCCCTCTGAAAGACAGACATCAGGATGCAAATTTGTAATTTTACTATTTTAGTTACGTTGCTAAACTGATTGTGTATTTGGTTTTCTACAGGTAGTCATTGTCAAATTGAAGATGGATAAAAATAGGAAGGCCATTGTAGACCGAAAAGCTAAGGGTCGCTTGGAGAAGCAGTCCAAGGGCAAAGGAAAGTACACCGAGGAGACGGCAATGGATACAGCAGCCACATCTGCTGCGTCGACATAAACTAATTTGCGTTTTTTATTCGAAATAAATCACTTGTGGTTATGATTTTGCATTATAACGCAGAAAAAATAAATCTAATGGACAACCTTTTATCATTTCTTACACTTTAATCAAGTTCATTATGCATCGGGGCAGGTAGTGCATGCCAGTATCAATATGCCATAATATTCGTCTATTTTCACAGCGGAAGCGAATTTTGCGATTTCCACTCTTACACCATGATTTCCACACGACTTATCCATGAAGTCGCATCACATCAGTGCCTTAGTGCTCTTTCCGGGTTTTGGTAGGCAGTTTATTTCCTAAGCTTACGCCGCCATTTAAAGATGCTGAGAATGAAGTTTAAACATAATTTAACCGTTATAGCTGTAGAGTTCAGTAATTTTATTCGTCCATACTCATAGTCCAAAAAATTAGCTCGTTACTTGAACTATATTTGTATTGCATAACATTCACGAACACAGTCAAATCATACCATTTGTACATTAAAGTAATTTACTTGCTATTACATTATTACTACTATTATTACAATTTACTGTTGTATTTTATGTTGGTTCAGATAATGCATTCTGTAATTATAGCCGAAACACTCATACATTTATGAAGAATTGCTCTTTAATGCTTAAATTTTAAATAAGTAAAACTATAAATCGTTGTTTATCATCGTGGCTAAAATAATATGTAAGCAACTACACTAATCGTAAAGAAGGCCCTGTCCTTGAGTGATTGCTAATTATAAAATATTGCTTTCATGTAGATTACTTATATTACTATACTCCGTGCACAATACGCTTTTGCATAGTAAAAATATAAAATAAGTACAATTCATACTACGATATTTAATACAAAAGATCAGTGATCTACAATTATGTCTAAAATATACTTTAAAGTTCAGTCGTTTCTAGATGCTTTTTTAAGATGAGGCAAGTCCCTCCGTTTGAGTCAATCCGATTATTATACATTAAATTTCGATGGAATGTTCTGTTGAGGTCATTTCGTCTTGAAATTTCTGCGTCTGAACCTACAAAGCTCCGCATATGGGAGGATGGAGGGGATGCAGACTCCGTGGCAATGGCGTTTTCATCCAACGAATCTCTCGACTCAGAGTTTTCACTAAAAACATGGAGAAGAAAAATGTTACAAATACTTGAATAACCGAAAATACGCTCGTTAAACAAAATACTGGTTGTGTGGTGTAAATGATTATTATGTTAGGAAAATCGTGATTCGTGAAACATCATACAAAACAAAGCATTACGATTAAAGAATTACGTCCCAAAATAAAAACTTTCACAAAAATGAATGAGTCAGGGGCAGTAAATTACAACGAGCGCTTGTGTAATGAAAGAACTGAAGACAGGAGGGAGTAATTGTTTTGGAAAACTAAAACTTAATTTACACACACGTGAGCAGGGGATTATGTTAGTACAGAGATGGATAACAGACAGAAGACAGCTTCGGCAAGACATGTAGGTACTCATTGTACGTATATTAATACATGATACAAGCCACAAGCCATACTTACTACCTGAGTGAGTCTTCTTTGTACCAATTGTTGTGATACGCTTGCATCCAAATTGGATTTGATCCCTCACCACTATGAACATTAGTATTGGGTACATTCCCAGTCCGGGGTATTATTGTTGAGCTTGAGCCTGAATAAAATATTTCTCATTAAAGCCCTGCTATAGACGTTAGATGAAGTAAGTGAATTCAAAAATGGTACCCGCTGATATTTTCCGAAGAATAGATACAAATATACTTATATGAATACATAAAAATTACCGTAAGCGTTGGCTGTCAAAGCCTTCAGCTGTCTCTGATACTTGGCTCTCTGAGCAAAACACAGGGAGATCACTACAATTAAAATTAGAGCAAAAAATAATGCCGCTCCCGAAGCATAAACTAGAATTAGGTTTCTCTTCTCCTCCTGCGCTTTCCCCAAGGGAAGAGACAAACTCGATGCTTGAGTATCCAGAACGTTGAATTCCTTGAAAAGCTCATCCAAATCTTCAATGTTCAGATCAATTAATTTGAGAACTTGGTTGACTTCCAGAACTGCATTTTCTTGTGGATGTACTAAATGAATATAAAAATCTGTTTTTGTCTTATCTACAGATCCGTCGCGATTTTCATGGAATTTGAAGTTTTCATCCACGTTGACCACGACTCCTGTCACGTTCCCTAAGACTCGGGTAAATACTTCAACGTGCTGTCGAACTTCATTGGGACTCATTCGAACCGTCACTTTGACTTTCTGATCTTCTCGGAGTAGATATACAAGGGCTTTCGCTCTATCATTTAGTCCGTAGGTATCATTAACTCCGATGTTGATAACAAAATGTCCTTTCATATCGGGCTGTGGATCAAAGGCAAGGGAAATTGCGCCGGTAGCTTCGTCAACAGCAAATAAGGAATTTTCATTGTTGATCAAGTGACCAAGTCCTTCTGATAATGACATGGTAATAGGAGGGACTATGAAATATTTTAATTTGGCATTCGGCGGGGAATCTGCATCCGTAGCTTTCACGTACATAAATTGCGTGCCAAAATCCGTATTGGTTGTTACACCCCCTGTGAATATTTTTCGTACGAATTTGGGTGCATTGTCATTAACATCCGAGACGATCACGGTGACACGTAAAAATGAAGATGTTTTCTCATTGATTGACTTATCTCTCTGCAGACAATTCTCAGTTGCAACTATAGTTAATGTATGGTTACTGCTTTTCTCCCTATCCAATCTCACTTTGGTTGTCAGGAAATGCCGGAGAGGGTCTACCATAAATAAATCAGTCGAATTGTTTTCGTCAGGAACAATAAAGTAGCAAACTTGGGAAGATTTCTTTTCTTCTTCGTCTTCGTCATCACGGTCTATTGTTGTTGGTAATTCAATTCGTTCTCTTCCAGCAGATATGTTCTCTGCACAGATAAGTTAAAATTATTTTACATGTTCACAAAGATCCCTGTCTGAAACTCTAAATAATAAATCAAACAAACACTACACTCTACATATCCTTTCATTGCATTCAAACCTGTAAAATTAGCGACGAACTGCTTCGTAACAAATTGTGGCTTGAAATCATCCACATTACGAACAAGTATGGTGAGATCCAGATCCGATGATAGCGGTGTGGGGACACCCAGGTCATGAGCTTCGATCCGTATCTGCGAATTTTAAACGAACAATCGAATACACTCAATAGTTACGAAATTCGGATTAAAAGTGCTAAGCTGCTACATTTTATTTCATAAATGGTATTATAGAATCAATTGTTACATGGTAAAGCTTCTGATTTTCCCTATCCAGCAACCTAGCTAGCGATATAACCCCTGTGACTGAATTGATTTCAAAAGTTTCCCAGTGCCCAGATATATCTTGTCGAAGCCGATAACGAACAACCCCGTTTTGTCCGATATCGTTGTCCACTGCTCTCACTTGAATGATTGATGTACCAATCGTTGCATTCTAAACCACAAAAAAAGACAGTGTAGTTTATTAGCTATTTACTGAAACTTCCGTTTAACGTGCAAACATCAACTAATATCAATTAAGCATAATTCAATGAATTACCTCGGCTACTCGAATCGTGAAATTTTGGGCAGGATTAATGAATGTAGGTTGATTATCGTTGAAATCTAAATGCAAAACAAAATGGATAGTAGCAAAAACAGAATGCCTGAATTTAAAAAATAAAATTCTTTGCCTTGGAGCAATAAAGGTATAAAATTCATAGATTCATGGGATATGTTGACTCATACCTGACACGCAAATTTTAGTGTCGATGGATGCCAAATTAGGAGGATGTCCTCCATCTTGAGCCTCAATGACAAGGGTGTAGTTTCCGTAGAATCCTTTTAGAGACCGAGCTGGTAAAATTTTGGCAATATTCTTTCCATGTTCTAATTTAAATAGCCCCAATTCATTTCCTCTTCTAATTTTAAAAGAGACCCAACCATTTGGAGTATCAGGGTCGTCGTTGTCTTTTGCACGTACTGTAGTAATTACATCTTCATGAAACTCAGTGACAGAAGCACACGAGTTGGGCTCAATTGGCTCAAAGCTTGGCACCTGATCATTAATATCTGAAACTGTGACTTGTATTTGCTTGAAAGCATTCCTACTTTCCCCAGCAGCATAACCGTATCTGTAGTTATCCCAAGCCTGGACAACCAAGGAATAAGTAGACGTTTCTTCTCGGTCCAAAGGCTCCGCCACACGAATTAAACCAGACTCTGGGTCTACAACAAATTTTCCTCCAGAAGATCTCCTATCTAGCAAGTACGTTACTTTTCCATATTGCCCGGAATCTTTGTCTTGAGCTTCAATTTTAGCTACTACTGTCCCAACGGGAGAGTCTTCAGTGACAGTAAAGTTAGATATGTTGTCAGTGAAAATCTGAAACAGAACGAAAACAAATGTATAACCAAATAATTATAAGATTAGAATAATATGCTATTAAAAGCCGAGTCGTTTGTACGCAAAGTAGAAATAGTTAACATACTGGGCTGTTGTCATTTTCATCCACACATTGGATATAGACATGTGTGGATCCAGCACGTTTCTGAAGAGATGTTCCTGAGTCCTCAGCCACCACGGTAAAATTCAACCACTGCCTTCGTTCTCTATCAATTTTAGCAGCAACTTCTATAGCGCCCGAATCCGGATCAATCTTGAGGGGAAAGTTGGCACGATCAATATCATCTTTGTCTGGACGTAAAGTGTATCTTATTATTCGTTCAGCATCGGCATCATCTGCGGTCACTGTAAGAACTGGAGTTCCAATTTTAGAATTTTCTGGAACTGAGCTTAGGTACGGATTAGAACGAAAAACCTTTTGAGAAAAATTAAAACAATTATTATCACATTTCCCAACGTTTAAAAATCCATTCAAATTTTCAATAAATAATCATGTATCCTAAACTATTTTGCTTTACTGGAGAGTTGTCATTTAAGTCTTCTATTTTAAGCATAAGAGTAGCTGTGGCCACTTGTCGTCCTTTTTCAGCCCCGAGGTCCTCAACTCGAAGTCCAAATTTAACCGTTTCCATTGCTTCTCGATCGAGATTTCCTGTTACTTTAAGGACACCGTCAATTGCTTCGAGTTCAAAAAATTTTGAAAGGTCTATTCCTTTAAGCAATCTTCCATTTTCATTTCGAACTTCTGATCTATTAAAATCTATTCCATAGCGAAGCAGTGGTTTGAAATCTAAATGCAAAAATATCAATATCAATTAAAAATATCATAAATTCCTTTGTCATTTCAATCATACTTTTTTAGAATCAAGTAGGTACGTGAACGACGTTTTACCTGGATCAACTGCCCGAACTTGGGTGACATAGTGACCCTTTGGAACGTTTTCTGGTACTTTAGCGTGATAAATCCCAATGGTATGGTCGCCATCTACTTCATTGAACAGAAACTTGGGCGGCTTATTGTTAACATCTGTTCATAACAAAGTTACAGAAAAAATTACTTATATATTTATATATGGTCAATTAAATAGTTATGGAGTATTTAATGAAAATATTTTAAGCAATAGTTTCTTTTAATGTTTAATAATTCTCGCTCACCAGTTATTGAGATATTTACAACAGAAGCACGTTCACTTCTTTTGCCGCCTCCGTCAATTGCAACTACCTCCAAAGCATGCGAAGTTTGCACGTTGTAGTCCAAGGTTGCTCCAGGTGCTAAAGAAATCATTCCACTTTCAGCATCAACTAGAAATTTATCTTGTGCCCCTCTCTCGATTCGATAAAACACTCTGTTAAATGGCGCAGATGCATCCTTATCTGACGCTTCCACTCGAATAATTTGGCTTCCACTTGGAGTGTCCTCACGAATTATCTTGTTGTACACAGACTTGTCAAATATTGGCAACTGTCAACGTATACAAAAATTCTTAAATATTAGAACTTCAAATAAAACGAAAAGAAATATGATGAGACACATAATAAACGACTTACGTTATCATTAACATCGTGCACAAAGACTGAGACGGGAACGAGTGAAAAGCGTGGTGGAGATCCAAGGTCGTTAGCTCTAACAGTAAAATTTACACGTTTAACATTTGATTTCGGATTTGATCGCATAGTTGGAAGCTGTTCGAAATCAATGGGCTTAATTATCTTGATCTTTCCGGTAAGCTTGTCCGCCTCGAAGTAATCCTCTTCATTACCAGCAACAATAGAGTAGCGAATGTCACTATTTGGTGTCCCTAGTTTCGATTGACAAGTTTAGGTTTTATAATTTACTAAACCCTATTTACTATGAAAGCTAAATTTTTGTTTGATCTGTTTTCTCGAAGGTTAGTACTTCCGTAAATTACCTTTGAGATCGTCGTCTCGTGCCTGTACTCTCAGTGGAGATACAAATTCATTCTCATTTTCAAACATACGAGCTTCATAACGACTTTGAATAAATGTTGGGTCGATGTCATTTTTATCCAGCATGACTACAGTTAGCGAGGCGCTTCCCCTATAATTATGCAACAATGACTTGATACGTTTTTTTATAAATTTCCTATATATTAAGTTGTGTGTAACGCCCTATGGCTATCTAGGTGACCTTAAAAAATTGTTGGCGTGGTTCATTAATGCAAATGTCATAAAATATTACCTATTTCCACGACCCTGATTGTCTCTTGCTTCCACTGTAAGATAATAAATTGGACTGATTTCCCGATCCAGCATAGAGTTTTCAGTGGGCTTCACGGTGATGATTCCAGTGTACGGATCCAAGTTTAATCTAGCCACAACAGTCAAATTAGTTTTTAATTTTTGCCAAAATTATGAGTGCATTCATTATGTTGGTGTCGCGTTGCAAATTAGCAAAGCATATCTCTACTCGAACTTAGAACTTTGAATGATATATAATATCGTGATTACTCGTTCGCAATTGAGCCAGTCAAGGAAGTGTAGCGTATTCCTTGGGAGCCAAAAACTCCAGAGTCTTTATCAGTTGCTTTAACGGTTGCAATTGAGGTTCCAGGTGGGGCATTTTCCATCAACTCAATTTCATAAACAATTTTTTCGAATTGAGGTGACTCGTCATTAGAATCCCTTGGTTTAAAGAAATTTAGTTCGTCAAATTATTCCACCATTGTACAAACGTCATTGAAAATATAAAAATATTTGACAATAATCATAATCATGTAACATCTTACCGAATTTGTACAGAAACGGGAACACTAGAACTTTTATCTCCAGAAATCTCTTCAGCAATCAGAGTAAAATTTATAACTGCACAAAGAAGGTCACAAATATTTTATTTTTTTTATTTAAACTCGACTAACTCGTTAACTAAGCCGATTTGGAATTTAGCCGTACTTCCATTAGTAATAGACTGTCCAAATAAACGTTTTCTAGAGCAGTTACCTCTATAGGAAGCATTATAGAAGAGAACTGAGAACTGGCACTACATATACAGGTTTGGCCGGCTAAACCAACACCGAGGCGTATAGGATTATAGTCGGACACCCCTGTACAGAGCCGACTTGAACCCTGGACTTGGTTTTTATAAATATTAATAATTTAGCAAAAAAATAAAAAATAATAATAATTCTTTATACCAAATATAATGTGCTTTAACAAAAAACATACACACATGTAAATGTAAATTCAGAAAAATACGTATGTACATGCTCCTTGGGTGAAGTAAAGGTAAAACTATATTTAATATTACGGAATGTGGACTAATCTCATTACCTTTTAATCTCTCATAATCCAAGCGCGACGGATTTTTAACACGAATTAAAAATGAAACTTGATTTATTCCTTGAGACGGCGTCACTTCAAAAACTCCTCCATCCCCTTCTAGTAGCAGTCGAAAAGTTCCGTTAAGTCCCTAATAGGCCAAAAAGAGATACAGAGTTAACTCTATTGAATTTGTGTACAACAGCTACAAACACGATTTCACATTTCACAGCTCTTACGGGCAAGTTCCGTGAAAGTAAATCATTTCTTAATCTTACCAAATCATGATCATAGCATTCTGGAACTGAATCTCCCAGAAATGTGACAGGCACATCCACGGGAGAATTTTCCACTACTTCAGCCATATACGAAGGACTTCGGAATTTAGGAGACTGTGAGCGAAAAAAAATAGCATATACAATTAATTAATGATTGTGGCTTTGATTGAAAAAATCACAACAAGGTAATATTTTGGACTTTACCTCGTCATTGACATCATTAATGATGAGAGTGCACTCTGTTTTTGTTGAAGGAGGCGGTCGAATCTTACTTTTTTCAGTTGCCTGTAAAAATTAACAAAAATCGAATTCTAAACGAACATATCAAAAGTTCGTCCTTTCAGTACGGCTTACTAGTTAGTCATTAGGGGAATCGTCCCTACTACGATGTGGAATTCTTTTCACACACACAGTATACAGTGTACCATTGGTATTTAAGGGGCACGTTGCGATTAAATATAGAATGCTCAGACATCGACATCCTAAACGCCGAATGCTGGTTCGCACACAGCAGATTTTCTCATGGATTATACCACAAGTCAAGTGTTTATGGCCCACGTCATATCACAACTACAATTCACATTTCTGGGCATCGATAATAATGCGTCTAGAAAAGAAAATAACTCATACCAACTCTTTTGTAAGGAAAATCAGATCACGCAATTTATAATGCTGGACATAACAAATTATTTGGATGACCAAACGACTTCCAACGTCTGAACGTTTCAAGTTTCAACCAGGAACACGGCATGGCTGGGGATGTTTTACCAAACTACTACAAAAATCATGAACTAATAAAAAAAACTTGAACTGCACTAAGCCTCATGAAAAACAGCGGAGAACATGATTTGGTAATCCACAAAAAGCGTAACAAATCCAAAGCCCATTGCACTATTCCGATTAACCTAGGTATACGTATTTAAGTATACCCTATTTGTCTATACCCACAATAAATAATAGTCATGTATATGTATGTTCTTCTTTCCTTTCTTACTTTGATAATAGGAAGTTACTGAGAGCATGTGTAAAAGCAGGCAGAATCACCATGTACCATTTATGAAGAGAAATTAGATTATGCACACAAATATTTTCCCACAACATTTCTAGGTACGAGGACCACAATAATAAATAAGACTCTGTATCTAATTTGTTCATCCTTGGTATCTAACTCACCACAATTTGAAGAATGTATGATCCGCCGTGAGCATTCTCGCGGTCAAGAGTTGATTTAGTGAAGACGATTCCGGATTGACTGTCCACACCAAACGAGTCATTTTCATTGAGCAAAGAGTAGGTGATCTCATTATTGACACCGCGGTCACCATCAACAGCACGAACTAAATTACAAATCAAAACATTCCATGTATGTACATGTATATACGGAGCATGTTATATTTCTCGAGTACTGCATGAGCTTTGCCAAAATGTACGCATATACCCATAACGAGGCCAACATGTATTATTTGATCGCTAGTAGAAAAAATTTGGCAGTGTTTGAAAACGAAAACTGCGATTTACAAACGCTGATCACATCTTTACTAAAAAAAACCGGGAAAGTAATAAATAATATTTTCAGTTCAGGCACAATTATATATATATGTAAGTAAATATTTCTATTTCTGATTACCTTGAAGTACGTAAGTTCCTTTAGGCACATCTTCATCAAGTCTAGTGACGGGAGGTACGACGACCCATTCAGGCGGTCTGTCTTCTACGTCAACAACTTGAACAACTAAGGCTGCTGTGGCAGTATTGATCTGGTGTTAGATTGAATACACTTTCATTGTAATAAATTTGCCTTCAGATATGTGCTAGCAATGCTGCCGTTGAATAATTATAAAACCTTACTTCATATTTAAGTCCCGTAATAAAAAAAAGTTGTTTGTATTTAATAATTTTTACCTACTTTTTAAAGTGTGTTCTAATTTAATGATTTTTACAATTTTCTATACTTTGTATTTAGTATCCGTTCACCATACAGGCTTATACTTGTGTTTTATAGAGCTGCCTTTAACTTTTAGGGGTGTAGTAGGTAATTAACTACGCGTTATTTATATGGTTACCTACTTTATTTGAAAGCGTACATAATGAACATTTTGCCCCAAATTAATCGAACTAATGAAAATATGCGGGAAAATATCATAAACAACTTACTCTGGCGGGATCCGAAGATCGATCGACAGCCAAAACTCGTAACTGGTATAAAAACTTCTTCTCATAATCCAGTGGTCGTAAAAGTTTTAAAACTCCTTGGCCATTGACTGTGCTGATGGAGAAAAGTGACTCATCCCCGACTTCCGTTTGTAATTTGTACACAACCTGGGAATACGATAAATAAATAAATCGAGGTACTTACTTACAAACGCTTAGAGTTTACTATTACTCCAGTGCTGGGAATCGCTTGATTAGCACATTACCGGTCACACAATATACACCAAAGCAAAATCAAGGCAATGGTTGTAAAGAAACTAAACATACCTGTCCATAAGGTCCATCGTCCCTATCTGTAGCTTCTAGTGTGGACAAAATCTTAGGAACGTCAGAATTTTCCGGCACTTTGATTGTCGCTTGATAATTGGCGAAAATTGGGGAGTTGTCATTTACATCTACAGTGAGAAAAAATGGGATTACTACAAGTACTTGATGGTTATGGCTACGATCGTAAAAAAACCAAACCCCAAACCAAAAAAAATATACATAAGAAATTATTTTACACTCAATTATTGGTCTGACTAAAAAGCTGAATTACCTACAAGATTTACAGCTTAAAGCTTATGCACAACTACAACTACAATTTACAATTAAAATTAGCAATAACTACTACGCATTCAAAATTCTTTGCGCATGGATAGGAAGTAACCAGCAATAAAAATAATAGCAAGAATAGTTTTAGTATTCCATTTCTGGGAACAAATGGGAATTTTAATTCGTAAGAACTGAACGGTATTTTTGTAATTGTAAGGAGAGCTTTACCTTCCACTAGAATGAGAAGACTTTGTGTCACATAACTTCCGTCAGCAAGATTTCCATCTGTCACTGTTACAACCAACATGTACTCGTCCTCAACCTTTAGAAATCAAAGACCATAAAGTTCAATTGACTTTCCGGTAACGCATTTTGTATTACATAGAAATAAATATGAGAGCAAATTGTTTCTGTATAAGAAACGTACAAAATGTATTAATTCAAACGAACACTAAAATATCAAATATCATTCAATGCAGGTAAAACAGCGCTACTTAATATGATGGTTGTTTCTTGTTTCGATCTACATAATCTAACAATGATAAGGGCGCTTTCTTCAGCTTTATACATAAGAACGTATTCTTCCTTTTCCAAAATTATAACGTAGGTACTAAGTACTAATAACCAACATTATTATTAGTAGCAAAAATAAAAATTATATGTAAGTAGGTAGAAATAATTTTAGACATGCTAAATGCTCGTAAATTATTATTACGAGAACCATTAATAAAAGATGCTGAGTCCGCCGACACCTCATTCACAATTCACAATTCTCAATTCACAATACATCACAGAATGGAACTTACAACTTGTACACGTATCTGTAAATATTCAACTTCCTGCGTCTGTCTCTACTCATGTAACATTTGAAGGAAACGCTTCTCATTCCCAGACTCAAGTTTGAGAGAGAAGAAGAGTGAAATAAGATTTATATACTTCAAGTTCACACATTTATTTTATATCTGTAATCTGTCTCAAAATGGAAAGATACGTTGGTTGAGACTCAACCGAAACCACGCAGTAGTTACATTATGCTTCCTCACTACTACTACCATATATCTATCATCTATGTATAGACATCCCACTATACCAACACATTTTACCTCTACTAGATGAAGCCTCCATAATATGCTCGGAATTCAAGACTAAAAAAAAGCTTTGTCATCTTCATTATTTCTGTAAAGTAGAGAATCTATTTTTTTTGTGTCTCCTTCCTTCTCGCTCACTCTATATTCTGTATATTACATCCTCAAAGAATCACAGAGAGAAATAAACTAACTGCAAAATCGTCTTCAATTTCAAATACACAGATATAGAATAGAGCAGTGCAGTACAGGATAAGTTACAATGCAACCGTTTTCAATTGCTCCATTATTAAAGCTAATATAGCATGGCCATGCCATGATGAATCCCCCACCTAAAAAAACTTCATTGTATCAATGGTCTCAATAAAGAATATCTATATCACTATCACTCACAACAACTATACAGAGCTACTACTCCCACTTCGTCAGTTCGTCCTCATAGGAGAGTTGTCATGAAATCCTTTTATTGTTGTCATCAAATAATGAATTATCTTTTAGTTCAATTGGTGGTTTTCCCTAGAGAATACCAGTCTCAACTCGTTGGTACTATAGCGGAGATTTTTCAATTCTATATTTTCCACTACTTTAATGTGGTTCTGGTCCGAAGACGTAGGTAGGTAGGTACATATAGGATGGAGACTCAATTTCAAAATAAGTCTTCCGTTTTGGCCAGTGAGGATAACCGAAGCCAACCACTACCACCTGCAGATCTGAATTCTCAGATATTTTTACAATACTATCAAAATTCAAAACAAAAAATTGTAATTCCATGTTCTGCAACCTTGTGATCCTTTAATATGCGGTGTGGAGTCGCGAGAATTAAGGAGCTACTTATTCTATAGGTAGCTTATAGGTAGTACACGTCCCCACTTACTTATTATACATTACATCCACAATAAAATTTAACTGTAACGCAACGGTAGAACACAAAACAGATAATTACACCCACTACAACACAGACCTACAGCCTTTGTTGCTCATTTCTAGGCTTGCTTATTAATCTAATGATATGCAATTAGGTGTATTGTCAACCTATTTTACTTATTTTATTGATGTAACAGTTGAAATTTGATTTTTAAATGGATAAATTACATGTTACGACGTTCGTCACCTAAATGCCTGATTCAGAGTACATATTATACAAATTATTTTTTAACGTTAATTACACACAGTTGCAACGTACCTACCTAGCCCCTGAGCTCCCTATTAAGATAAATAAATTTGTGTACTAAATCCTAATTTTCTACTAGGGCGGACACAATGTAAATTAAAATAGTATATATGCATAAATATCGGGCAACGGCCATACATGTAATTTCTACAAGTTAAAAAAAGTTTTTTATCATAGGGATGTACGCTGAACATCATTGAGTAGGTGGTTGTGTAATTTAACTTATGTAAATTCCTGTGAGAATCGTTTCAATTTATAATCAAGATTCAAACGTATAATAGCTTTGAAAAATTCGGAACAATCAAAACAAAAGAACTTCGTAAGAGTGGACGAGAATATATATCACGCGAATAAAAGGTAATGTAATTACCTACCTCTACATCTTCTTCAATAGCGTACTTAATTTTATTAGGAATTCTTTAGGAAGGTTTTTTTGTGGTGTGCGGAGGGAGAAATGAGATCACAAGTTTCAGCAGTGAACATAAACCTTGTAATTTTCGGGAAAAAAAAAATCTATACCTCACGATCCAGCTCCTTCTTCAAATAAACATTTGCTTCATCACTCCCAAGATTTTCAATTCGAAGAAGTTCATTTGCGATTTGTCCTCGTAGTCCAAAACTTAGAGGATCGTTATCTGGATCATAGCCTTTGAGCCTATAAATGAGGGATCCTACAGGAGTTTCCCGGCCTTCTTTAAGTCGTAGAACTATCTCGCTTTGGCCTTCATTAAGTATGAATTGTGGTGGACTATTCGCCCGCACTTGCTCCACGCGGGAGGAGAATAATAATATCACAAATAGAATATTGAAAATAGTATAGCGGAGACAACTATTCTTGAGTAATATGGCTTTTGAAGAGAACAGATGACGAAGGAATCCGGTCAAATCCTGACCCTGTGTCTTTGCGGACATAAGCTGTCCTTTCCAATCCCGACAGTCATTACTCTGTCTCTCATCACAAGCATCGTCAGCGTCACAAACAGACCTGTGAACCTTTTGTATACTTTTTGCATCAAATTTTCCAGCTACAGTCCCTGACTGATTTGTAACGTCTAAAAAATTGGCACTGTCACTACAACTGTACATATTTTCGTTAGTTCTGTGGCTTCCTCTGAGTCTCATTTGATTTTTTACCCCTGAATCGGAAGTCACAGAGCTCTGCCGAAGTTTCTTGATGTCACTTGAGAAGATAATATTACGTCGGTGTCCTTTCCTTGTAACACTGCTCCTCCAACCTTTCTTTAAATTGTCCTTTCGCTCAACTCCCTGTGCTTGAAGAAAGCTGCATCGTGGGACCCTGTTTAGTAGGTGTGTGTCCTCCTCCTTGAGCCTTGATGTCATGTCACCACTAATACTAATATTAACACCAGCCGACCATTCTGGCTCATGCTTCTTTGTACGTTTGTTTTTTTCCGGAGATTTCATTTTCAAATGAAGATGAAATGTGAGGTTAAATTAAAGTTGGGATAACTATCATTGGTTGGGCTGAATGTCAGAAAGTTCATTCCTGTAAATTTAGAAAAGACAAAAATAATGAATGAAAATAAATACAAACACACTGATTAAGGTAAAAGCGAGACAAGCAAAAAATCCCTTTGCTCACTTCACGACGACGACACAAACAAAACTGAGTAGTGACTCTAAAAAGCTAATATTTTTTTTGGTCTCAATCCTGACGGGAGGTCAACTTCAACTTTCTATTCGGCATGGTTTTAGATTATGTACCATTGTGAGTTTACTATCATTAGGATTACGATGACAATTAGCTACGTGTCTCACTATAGGACTCTGACTACCCCTCATCTTGTATTATGGTTATTATTTACTTGCGCCTTCCCTCTGCAGACTGCCTCCGTTGCCTTCGTCCCAGACCCAAACGTAATGCTGCCGCCGCTGGTCTCAAGAACTTCAAAACTTCAAACAAATGCCAAATAAAATATAAAACACACACAACCCTGGATGGCACCCACTACTCCACTAGAGAAGTACTACTGAGACATGTAACTTTTTAAGTTGTTACGCTCACTACACTATACACTTTAGCCCATTTAATGACGAGCACGCACTCCGATGAGTGTGAACTCTCACTGTGCCTCCACTGAAAACTTAGCTCCTTGCTTATGAATCTTGACAATTTACACGGATGCTGCAGCTGCTGCTGCTGAATCTTGTACCCACAACCTGCGCCTACCTGTCTGTCTGTCAGTCTTTTTGGACTGCTGTTGACTGTATATTATACTCTGTATAGAAGTCTCTATAACTAGTTTCGCTGCCGCCGAGTGAGCGAGTGAGCCTCCTCTACAATAATCTGCAGGTCTATACCGTCAACCGTACACATAGACAACTCAAGAAAGACTCAAGATCTCACATCTAACTGCCAGCAGGCCAGCATGGGCCTCGAGTTAAAATCCATGCCAATCACGGTCTCTTCGTTTTGGTTTCCAACAATTAGTAATGTGTACTTAGTCAGTTTTTTTAGTCACTGAGAAAACAAAATCAGTTGTAAGTCCTATATACCTCCAACTCAATCATTACATGCTTTTTTCATGCTTCCAAATTCCATACTTGTGTGTGGGTTAAATGCGGAAAAAATGAGGTTTACATTTTCACATTACTCATACACCAAAATACAAGCACATAGACGGCAAACACACAAGTAAGCAAGGAAGGAAGCCAAGGGATTTTGCTTTCTGCTGTACTCTGTGCGTATATAGATATATAATTATATTTGCGTATTTACTTATTTACTTTATATACTCGAAAACCATATCATTACAATGCAAATTTTCTCTTGCCAAAATACGAATGGGAAGGACGAGCTCGAGATTCGTCTTTAGAGACCCTCCACAATACAATACAATACTCCACATATTATTATTCGTATACCTTTTACATTACTTCATAGATTTTTTTTATGCCCGCTGACTGCGTGTACCTTACGTATATTAGCCAAGCCACAGAACGTCAACATCATCAGCTATAGGCCAGTTTAAAAGTCTCAAGTAAATATTATTCACCATAATCTAGAGTCTCTTATGAGACTCTCGTAGGAAAATTAGAATATCAACCAAGTAAAAGTCAACATTATTATGAGATTTTTCAATTCGATTTCCTTTACCAGAGTCGAACGCATTCATTCATTTTCATTTTCATATTCATAGTCATTTTTCATTGAGAACAGAAACCATTATATATCTCAATGACGAGACTACACGCACACGGATACATAGTACACGGCACTGAGCAAACTAATCAACTCGTCTCGTACACAACTCCTGAACCATTTCAAATTCCAATACTAATACTTATTGTCAAACCTAAGTGCTCAAATCAATCACATGCTGAGACTCCCGAGCGACAGACTACATGTACATACACTACATACTATGAGCCCCACAGTAAAAGTTTGTATAAAAAAATTAAAATAATTTCATTTTCACACGACTCAACCACAAGCTCATAATAATATTATGTACATGTACAATAGCATAAAGTTCACTCAATTGTCACTGCACATATGCGATATAGACTGTGAGTCCATGCATGTCGACTTTATGGTTTCATTACAGACTGGAATTGGAATTTGATAGTTTTGATTACTACAGCGACCAAAGTATCAAAGCCAAAGCCAAAAGGAAGTAATACAGTACACACAAAGTAGCGTGGTGTAATATTTTCTCGTCCGTTCTTGATGGTTAATGCCTGTCATACTCCTGAACCGCTATCATAATTAGTATTGAAAAAAAAATAAGGTAGTTTTCTATCGGAAGTTAAATACATACACAATTAGTGGAGTTTAGAAAACATTATAACATTTTAAAATCATATAACCAAACCAATCTGACCCCAGAGTTTCTTCCAAGACAATGTACAACATCATGTATAATTATAATCATAATCCAAATGATACCGCTGATAAAAATCAAAGGTAAAGTACAAAGTACCTCCTACCTAATAATTACGTGTACATTATAATCCAAATACCAACAAGTAACAACTTCACGAAATCAAACTCAGAAAAAAAAGGCCAAAAAATGCCCTAAAACACCCAGAAACAACTAACAAGACAAAAGCACAAGGTAAACCAAAAATTAATGGAGGTTCTCCATAGCTTCCAGCTTTATATAGGGTAGGATATTAAAGAGAACTAAAATAAAATTATGATTCACTTTCTTTTTTATTTTTATATTTTTTGTACATTTATATTTATACAGAGGGAGTAGGAGATAGATGTGTCTTTTGTTCAAAATAAACCTGAGTACATAGAAGCAATAAGAAATATATAGTTTGAGAACTTTCATTGTTCCTTATATATTTTTCGATCTGGCTTGTGGCTTTTCAATTTCATGTATACCATTACCATGTGCATTTCATTTGACTTCCCAAAGCTAAGGCCGGTCCTCACTACTCCTCACACTTCACAGGCAGAGAGGTTCATAGTCGTAAGTACCTATACCTACTTTGTAAAAGTAGTACCCTCGTAAGTAGGTACTTCTTACTGTTCTTTATATTAATCTACTCCGCTGGGAGTCCTAGCCTATAGTCTATAGAGTTGGAGTAGTATACCTATATACTTATAGTTGAAGTATAAAGTAAAGTAATGCAAGCATGAATTATTACATTGTGGCAAGTGGGAAATTACAATCATTTTATTTGTCCTATTCAAATCCACATTTAAATCCACTTCTTTTTTTTTTAAGTTCACCACTTTGGTGTGGAGAGTTTTTCTTTGAGGCTGGCCTATAGTCTGTGGCAGAGTCCCACTGTGAGTCCCGACCAACAAATAAAATTTAATAATAATATATATGAGAATTATTTTCCGTCTTTCTATGTATAATAACACGCAGTCCGAAGTCGTCGCCGCAGAAGGAAAAAAAATAACGTTGAACAAATATATCACTACATAAATATAAATAATATATATCTGTTCTATGATCATGATGAGGATGATGATGCATGGTGACGAGGAGAACAAATGAGGAAAAACTCATTTCTACTTAAAATATTCCATAATATGTCTTTTACGAACAAACTTTATTACAATGAACAGTTATATTATACTATATTTTTGTAATTAATTTCACTTCTTTTCGTGTCACTCTGATATAATGTGTATTACATTCAGCCACAACAACAACAACAACACCAACTTTTTAGTTCCACTCTAGTCAATTCTTCGAATAGACCCTCATCCGTCTTTATACAAAACCCTTTGATTACTGATTTGACTTTGGAAAATCTACCTATATACACACAGATGCGTACAAGCTTATTTATGTATGTATAGAACTTTACATAATTATACACACTATATATGTACAAATGCAGTCAATCGTCACGCTGTCCTGCTCACGGCTGAGACTTTACCGACGCGAGCTATGTAGACTTTAAGACCGTCAAAACAAACTCAGGAAAATGAAGTGAGATTGTTAGCGTTACAGCATTTTATTCAACTCTCTGGTGTCTTAATGCTGAAGGAGCTTTTTTAGAAGTTTTTAGACTGTCCTGAAATCTGAAATTATCTCCATCGCTTAATACCGACAAAGGAAGCATTGCTATACTCAAATTCAAGATAACGGCGGGAATCATTCCCAATTGCCAATTACCTTTATTATTAGCAAGTTCATTCTATGTAGGTGCATCTACTCAGAAATATAAATTTTCAATTCTGTAAGAACAAAAAATATCAATTTTATTTTATATTTCGGAGCTACCTACTTTATTAGATCATTACAAGTCCCGGAATATAACGTGGCTCATGGAAAAATCCATATTAGCAACGTTTATTTTTTTCATATCAAGTCCTAAATAACTGTATCAAACTGTTCACGAAAATCATATTGTATCCTCCTATGCACAAGAATATAATTTTCAATTCACAATCATACGGAGCAATGGAAGAAACACAGAATTTTCCATTAAAATTGCCTTGGTAAAAAAATAAACCTATATTTTACACTTAACTTCCTTTAGACCTGCCAGCAAGTGGACTATACGACAGTGGCTGGACAACAAAGGTTGGAATAAGAATTTGACCTGTTGCAAAATAAACGATGCTATAGGGACATACAGAGATCCACCTACATACTTGTATACCTCGTTGGGCTGTGAGACCATGAATCAAATCATGTCAAAATTATGCTAAATGACGTTGAATGGAGCGTACCAAAATCAAAATAATGATAGAAATTAGTATTTAAGATAATGATCCCTGATTTTATCACCATATGATTTGAGAAGATACAGATATCTCCCGTCATTTTATAGAAACAAATTTACGAAATAAATTAAAAATAAATTGAATGCTTCGTGGCTGCCCACGGCCTTTGAGTCTTATACTGCTGTAGCATATGCACAGATATATTGGATATTTTTTCAGAATATAAATTGGTTTCTGAGTGAACTTGATGTACCTACCTAAGTACTCCGAGGCTCAAGAATCTCATTGACAATGTACTTCAGTCCTGTGGTCACCTACAACCTTGTAGCTACGTAGCTATGGCTTTGTGCTTAGAAGCCATTGGTATAAATAAAATGAGAGAGGGGTAGGTGGTTTATCAATTTTCACAGCTGTACTGTGTAGTAAGACACAAACAAAAACATTCAATAATAAAATTAACGGGCGAGTATACACACAAAAAATGTAATTCCTTTCGCATTCCTCGCCAGAAGATTAAGATTAAGTTCGTTATGAGAATTAGGAATTACTACCACTTAGGTACCTACCTACTTCACTTGTTCACGTCGAGTCGAGATAATGCTTAAGGACTTAAGGACTTAAGCACAAGGAGAGATACGGTACAAATTTTACAGATTTTTACACACACTCTGATGTCTGTTACAAGCTGCATGAACATTGGTTTTAGTAGGAATTATAATTGGAAGTGGATAAAGTGGACGTGGAGTGACTTGCTCAAAAATTACATACCATTCAATGGTGCCTCAGATTTAGACAGTAATTGTAATTCAAAACACAGGATTTCATCGCGTGTCAAGATCATAAATGTATTTAATTCACCCGCAAAAAAAAACATACTCAAGATGTGGACACCGTAATATTATTATGTACATCTCTAATCATGCAAATTAGATGAAATTTTGAATAAAAGTCAAGTCAGTAGCATGCAATCCTGTCATGCTTTTACAAGTGAGAAGTCTTACGAGGTCTCAATGTCTTACATCTCTCAAAGTTGCATACGCAAGTACTACGCTATAGCTAATGTCTCTGTGGAATTCATGGAAGGGAAAAATTAGACAAAAGTAATAAGTGTACGCGTAGCGGTCACTTTGGGTTCGGATTCATCAAGACTCATTATTACATACTACAGTTCCCGCAGTTCATGACGTGAGGCCATTGTTTTATGGTGTAGGGGACTCGAAGAAATGCAAATGCACGACAGTGAGTGAGCAGGGCAAAAATACCTGTGGAAGATGTTATTGTTTTGTACAGTTGCAGTAGCAATTACGCAAAAATTACACTGAACATTGGATTGTGACTTAAATAGGGGATAAGCTCCGGTCTTACAACACTACACATAAGGCTTAAAACTCACCTCATATTATTGTATAGTCGAGTTCGAGCTGAACATAACAAGAACCGCGCTCTCCGTTTGTTCTGAAGAGATGACGCAGTTAGGCCAGTAGCTTAGAGGAGATAATGGTAAACGGAATTAATCGTCCGGACAAGAGAATAGAAATATACAGAGTCAGGACTGAGGCAGGACTCAAAAGAATATGTAGGGAAACCTAGTGAACCGTTGCGGCCACATTAGCACCAGACAATTTGAGCGTAAGAACGAGAAGACAAGACACCATCACCAATCCGAATCTCAATTGTGAGTAATCAAGTAAATAATTATTATGCATGTGTAAAGCACTTTATTAAATTGCAACGAGACTCTAAAAACCAAACCATCTAACATTCTACGTATAGAAATCTGAAATACGAATACGAATACGACGACGAAGCACGAGTGATTTGCTTCAATTTCTTTGCATCAGTTACTCTCTTCCGTGAGTATGAGAGAAAAAAAACATATACAACTAAATTTTCTGCATTTCCAACTAATTTTAGACTTGATACATTTTAACACTCAATGAATGAGTACACACATTTTTCTCGAATTCGCATGCGTTTTACATTTAATTCTAAGGAACTCAAAAGTGTGCATATGGGAATATAAACATTCCAAATAAATCCAAAGTTATGTTATATAACGTAATATATGATATACATTGAACAACTCATAGGTTCCGACCCCATTAGACATGATGTAATGCGACACATTAAAATGCAGTTTGGAAGCTTAAGTTACAACAAGGTACCCCCCCAATCTACTCATACCTATACCAACATACACGCAGATTACCATATGTAATTAAATGGAGTCAACAATCTGCAGAGTAAGTCAAAGTTTAGCATAAAAAGAGATTTATAAAAAGGCCTGATTATTTTTTTTAAAGCTCTATAAGCTATCATGATAACAGAACATGTAAAAAAAATAGTTTTGTATGAAGTAATTTTGCCTTAATTTCCCCTAAATACACTGTTACAGTTGAAAGTTTTTCAAACTTAAACTTAGATGATGAACAGAAGAACATGGTCAAGATTTTCCAAATTCCATTTTGATAACGAAATCAGGCGTACGACTTAAACCGTAATAATTGCACAACGATTTGTTGACTACAAACTATTTACAACATATGAACTCTCTTTTTTCCTCTCTCACTGCCCGTTATATCACTGCACCAGCTCTAAAATCGCCACTACTACACAGACTAACGATGGTAACGCGGTGCCGGACAGGGACAAACGTTACTACCCCAATACCACTTCCATTCCTGCAGATTACAGAACAAAATAAAACGATAACATTGTCACTGTACGCATCTTCTACGACAACACGTTTTTTTCCCTCTGGATCTATGTGATGAGCAAGATTCGTGCGATCAAATTTTTGAGCATCAAAAAACTGTGGACAGACGACTTGACTTTATAGAACATTACAAAAATCATCACCACCGTCATTATGGTTGGTAATGTCCTTCCCTTTGTTGTAGGCACGCTCTAGCAAAATTAAAATATGTAGCAGGCACTGCATTAGGCAGTCGTCGGCTTTTATTCTTGAAGAATCTGTCCGACAAAAATTACACGGACATAATAATAATAATAATAATCGCTTAAGTACAAATGCACAAATAGTATATCTATCCATATAGTAAAGGAAATTAGAATGATTACTCATTGATGATTATTATGATGATGTGGCTATGTTAGTTCACATGAAGGAAAGACAGAGAAATTCAACAACATCGGCAATCGGCTTTGTCTGATCTAAAGTGGAATTGATAAAATTAATTCACCGACCGAGAAAATATTCTTACAACTCTATTAATTGACTTGTTGAATAGTGAAAAGGACGGTCAATGTATAAGCCAGGTGCCTTACATAGATTTTTTTCAGCAAACATCAGTAATAATTTTATTTCCATTAACATCCTCACACTAATCACAAGTTCCCAGAAGAAGATAAGACGACTGTTTTTACTTTGTTTATGAGCAAAATGATAATTGCTTCTAACTCACAGATCTGCATCTCAGTCAGTGCCCTACTTTGTCTTGTTACTGTTGTTTTATTTGGGTTTGAATTTGAAAATGAACTACTAATGAATATATCTTACTTTCCTTAACATATGAAACTCTTTCTTCACTCAATTTTTGCTTCCAAGTTTTTGTTTTTTGAAGAAAAACATTATTTTAGTATAGTAGTGTTGAAGAATCAAGATTTCGTGAATTAGCGATTGACAGCATAGCACAACATCAACATCATCATCATCATCTGATGCACTGCGATAATTTTCCCAAGTGTAAACTGTATGTTCAACGGGCCAATCTGCATAAGTGCTAACAAAAAACATGTAATTATCCGTGAACAAGTGTGTGTTCATTACTCGAATGTCCTTCTTGTTCTTAGAATTACATGTATAGTTGCATGTACATACGATTAAAGTTAGCTATACGGCTACGCCAGCGCAGTGAGCTACACACATTTTTTGTAAACTATACTTAATATTGAGCACAACCGAAGTATAAAGAATAAAGTGTAACTGATAAATTTTTCAAAACTGTACTTAAGTACTTTTCATATTTTTTTCCACTTTACAAGTGTAAGCTTAGTGCTAACTCAATTAAATACCCGACAAGATTTTTCGTGTTACATTTTCTGGATGATTGTAGTAATCATACTGAATGCAAATGTAGTCAATTAGCACAATCAAAGCCCTGGGGGATGAATCTCATGGGTCTGCTTTGATTGATTTCATTCGCTTCAGTTTTACATCAATATACTAAATGCAATTGTGATATCTATTGTTCTTTTATCATAGCGTTGTTTATTTTTATTACGTTCTACTGATATATGCATTTGGAGACTGTAGACATGCAGACTAGGCATGGAGCTCACTGAAAGGAATGTGCGTAGACCGAAAGTATTTGAATACATTACGATTACGTGGTTGAGTGGATTATGGTTTCTAACGGATCGGATATTGGCTCAACCGAACCGTAACCGAACCGAACCGTATTCCAAACGGTTGAAAAATCGAAAACCGAACCGAACCGTAACTAAACGGTTCGGTTAAAAGTCCCAACCGAACCGAACCGACGGTTAACCGTTATCCGAAGTCGCTTGTGTAAACCTTCGTATGTTTGAAATTTTTCCTTAAAGCTAATGAATTTATAATGGTCTTACACAATAATAGGCATTTAAAAATCAGCCTTTAATCAGGTATCTAATGAACTGAGACAAAAAACCTCAGTTTTAATACCACATAATGGTATCGCTTCCCAAAATACTTGAATTGTTTTGTTATTTCGGTCAGTTCGACACGACCCATATTTATACCATATCAATTTTCAAGACAAAACAAGTTAAAATGTTGAACAAATTAGTCTGCTAATAAACTAACATTAAGAGTAAGTGAAAACAAGTATAAAAATAACGTTTTTTAATTTAGGTACCAATTCTGCATTTTATTTCGAATGCAAAATCAAAGCGGAGAATTCAGCAATGATTTCATACTTTAAAGTGAAAATATAATAAACACTAGAGGGAAAAATACCTTAAGGGTTAGCTGAAGGAAAGATTTGAAAAAAAGAATACTAAATAATTTACTTAAATAATTTTAACTAAAATGTCATTTATACTCACGGTTATCCGAACGGATAACCGTGACGGTTCACGGTTAACCGATACCTCAACCGAACCGAACCGTATACGCCGCGGTTCGGTTGGGTTGTCCAACCTAACCGAACCGTAGCATCGGATAACCGTTATCCGATCCGAACCAACCGAACCGTTAGAAACCATAAGTGGAATCATTGAATGGACTGGCGCTGACACTCCTGGCACTAACATTAAAATAATAATAATCATCACTCTTACGAAGCGTCGGACGAGAAAAACAATAATTTTATTATTTAGATTTACTCGCTTTTTACGCTAAAAATTCATTCAGAAATATGATCAGGTTGCGTCCAACTTGAACAGTACAGGAGAATCTCAGTCTCCCCGTCAGCTCCTATAGACTGTAATGGGAAGGATCGGAAGGCAATAATACTAGGTACATGGATGAAAGAACGCTTGACAGGACGTCCGTCTTAAAACATCCCTTAATTCTGGCTACTACTCACATGAATGTTAATTAAGGTCACCGTAATTGTCTACAAAATAAAATTAAAAAATTCAGAAGTTGAAACGTGCTGTGATTTAACGATGCGGGTAATATTATTGGTATTTAAATAAATAAATAGATATAAGCTGTACTGCCTACTAACCCGCTCTTTGTCTACAAAATATATATTAAAAGATCTAACAATAAGAAAAGAATTCTCAAGACAAGCAGGAGGGAGTATTATACAGTTACAAAATCAAAAGTACCTACATAACGTTGCAGTGAAACGATTATTTGTAAAATGACACAGTTAAACAAATTGGGTACCGATTTAAAACTACAAATAGCTCAGCTGTATCCTGCAATTTTGTAAGAAAAGTATGTCACATATGAAGGACACTACAAAGCACGATAGTCACTGGCATATATGCATACGTACGAGACTGATCATAATTTTCATGGGAGAAGAAGAAATGTTATAGCATAAAGGAATTGGAAGGATGATACACCCATAAGTAATGAAACAATTTTGATCTCTGATTGTATGAGTGCTCTGATATAATTTAATACCTGGAGTTCTATATGCATTGATGACGAAGCAACAATAACTGAGATGATATTATTCATTCCTTGTACTTTGAAATTTGAATATGCAATCCCAATTATTACATTCTCTGCATAAGTAGGTACATTCAAAGAACTTAGCAGGAGAATCTTTGAATTTTTAGAGCATTGATCCAGACTTGGAGGAAATAGGAATAGGAGTATGATGACTAGAGGTATGTCCGTGCCCATATAGTAGTAGAACTATAGAGGTAGACGTTACATAATGAGGAAGTTTGCTCGTCAACTTGTAATTTTATGATTTCTCAATTGTCAACGAATATAAATTAATAAAATGCATTAATACTCATATACAAAAGTCCTATAACGGTGATTTTAATTAAATTTCGTTGTAAATTGAATGGAAAGGAAATAAAAAAGACACCCTGCTGAGAGACGTTTAAGCCTTGTATAATAATAAGTTTAAGGGCGTCCAACAAGAGAGAAGAAGGGGATGGAGATGTGAAGACGATGACACAATGTGACTTTTGTCACAGGTTATGACTTACTTAATACAGTAATCAGTAGGTTGAACTTCAAATGCTCATAACTATTGTAGTCAATGGCGTGCACATCCCAAATGTAATGAGTAGGTAGGGTAGGATAGGATAGGCTAGGACTACAAGTGTATGATGAAGTGCATATACATTTGTCCAAATATTTATAAGGGAAATAACGTCATTCCTCCCTGTAGTCATATTCAAAAATATTCAGAGCATTTCAATCTCAAGCGATGAAAATAATTACCTACGTAATACCGTAAATACCCGAATAAGCGACAGGGCTAAAATAAGCACGGGGTCGCAAACAAGCGTCGGGTTATAAATAACGTACTAATTCGTTTCGTTTTTTGACCGCAAGCTTTAAAAAATTAAATAAGCGCCCGGCTGTCACTCCAAAACATTTAATAAGCGCCCGGGCGCTTAGTCGAACATTTACAGTATATAAAGACGACAGTGTTTACAAAGACAAAGGCGATTATTTCAAAAACAAAATGCTACAAGTGTAATACTATGTATAAGCTTTCACATACTTTAGCACTTGCTCATCATGCATTAGTGATCACGAATAAAAATTCCATATTCCATACACGCACAGATACAGCACGGTGTTCCTGTCGATTAGACTCATAACCTTAGGTTGGTTCTCTAATCTCTAATAATATACCGTATCATTCCTACAGTCAATACAGTAAACTCGAAAACCAAACAAAATACAGAGACAAAACTTACGTAGGTAAGCATTTAAGTTCTGATACTAACTCTGATAATTTATTTTTCAGACAACCAAACTAAATTTTAAAATCATTATGAGAGCTTTGACAGTTTGCAACAAAACACCAGAAGCTTTTGAGGCAGTCATAAGTTAAAGCTGGAAATGCTGATTTCCTACCGTTGCAGGTTGGAGCATTTAGTATTTATCTACCTAGGCAGCTATACCTACTATGCTTTTCCACTATTTGCTACAGTGAATGAACTACAGCAACGACAATCGAGAAGAGACTATACAAGAACAGAAGCCAGAATATACAAGTACGAATTTTTACTCTTTTATGAATAATTGTGCTCACAAACTTCCATCCAGTTACAAATTACAAAAATATTTCATGCGGTAAACACGGCTGACGTCTTAATTTTCCCAGTCTACGGTGGCCATGAAATAGTTACTTAGAATACTTTAAAAAACAGCTGAATTACCAAGCTTTGGAGTACCCTACAAAAATACTTACAAAAGATGAGAGGCACTTGGAGCTCAAATTACCTACTTACAATAACAAGCTAAAAAGTTACTTCGTACCCACTCAACATTGTCCAATGTAACGATGAATCGTATTTATAATTCACACATTCCAACTGCCATGCCGTCCAGCTACATCTTGACTGAAAATATTTTATTTATTGTAGCAGTAGTAAGTTGTATAATTTATATGCACATATTTACGAACTTGGCTTTGAAGTCTTGACTCTCATCATGAAAAATTATGATTTGCGTAGTTGAGAACATTATCTGTTCCGAGTCGGTTGAATTTGGAGACATCAAAAATGTGCAACGTTGTTCGACATTGAATCTTTTAAAAGTTCATCACGTTTATCCAAAAATGTACGTGTAAAACTCTAAATAATAATAAAAAGTCCACATTCAGTTCACAGTACTTGCAATAGTAGAACAGGAATATGAGCACAGCTGCTGCAATCGACACTTTTGTAACAGTCACCGAATAAAAAATAACATACCCAGGCTTGTGTTTTACTTGTGTTTTAAAAAATAGGATATAGTTTACTTATCTTAAGAATCTTTTGCACCATGCAAAAGGCACTGGAAATTTTATATTGAGTGTTTATGAATTCAACATATAGAAAACATAGTCACAAAATTCTACAAAACTCGATTATTGCTCCTCAAAGTGTTTCGGAATTGCAGCTCACTACAAAATTTAGTTGACGTGGATCAAGTCTCACGATGCGTACACTGATGTACTCAATGTACTGGATGGGCAGTAGTTTGTTATTTTACATTTTAACAGTAATTTTTGACCATGATAATAAAACGGTCTCATTATAATCATGCTCCCAAGAGTGGCCACAACCGTTTTCATTATTACCTACATAAACCAAAAATGAATACGAATTTCACACGGTCTGACGCAGAACGTATATGTAAGTAGGTACCTGGGTTAACGTCAGTATTCAGTTATTGAAATGTGGGAATACATCCCCTAAAAAAAGTAGAAGAGGTACACTCATATAAATAGATGATAGTTTGTTGAGGTGCTATGGTTGATCACAAGGCTTAGACAACTACTTACAGCTTGTAAACGAATTCCATGGGAGTATTTAGTGAATACAATTTATCATAGATAATAGATTACTTCTAAATATAAGTACAGTACAATACAAGATTACGGATGAGGAGAAGGGACGGCAACAACGTGTGCGACCGAACATCCAAAAATCCAATACAAAGCTGAGAAATTGTGTTAACGCATTCTGCATTTCTGCGTATTCAAAAGCTCAATCCTGAAAGGCAATAATTCATAGAAATGAATAGAATCTCTGTTCTGAATGGAATATTCGGCCTCAAGAAAAGTATAATTCATAGAAAATCTTTCGTAATTTTTGCAATAATTAGATAAACAAATTATTATATAAAATCTGAATAGAACATTACCTTCCTTTTCCTTTCACTACTACGATTCTCTCACTTTCTGCTGAAGCTAAAACTACATCAACCCTCCGATGTGCCTACGCTATGCTAGTCTATCGTGATTTTTTGTAAATTCAAATATTAACGTTCAAAAAGAATCTTGAAGGAGGATAAACAATAGCTTCAAATTATAAAATTGACACTCATTAAGCCCAAGGCAATGACAGAAATACGGACGTAAATGAAAAAAGTGTATATACAACTGACACAATAACATATTCAAGTACTACTGACTGGTTCTGACTTGGTCAGTAAAAGTGTTTCTTGAGTGAACCCCATTCCTTCATTGTTTTCGGGAGGATATCACAAAAATGACAGCCTACTCCAAACACTACAGAGCTGCTTTGGGTGAACAATCAAAATAGTCTAAACAAAACTGTAAGTGAAAAAAAAGGGGAAACTGGACTAGGTAAATGCTGTCACATTCATATTATTATTATTATACTAAATTAATACGTGCTTTTGAATAATAATTTAAAACTTTCTCACAGTTACAACAACGTCACGTTAAACGAATTTTTAAGCCACCATTGCAATATTCCATTGTACACTACTGCAAACAAGATTCGTATGTTTTCCTTATAACGGAACGTTCTTCAGCCCTTTCGGCAGCAGCCCCATACACAATAATAATGTATGATAATAAGTAACAACTGGGAACAAGTAACACCTCCAAAAATCCTTTGTCTTTTCGCGCGCATAACACTAACTCCTATCTCTCTCTCGTAAAAATGTTTGACATTTCGTTTCGTGCAATAAAAATGTTTTCTTTTTAGTCTAATAACAATCCCTTCTTGTCCCTTGTTGTTCCTTCCTCTTGCGGCTTTTTATAGATACGAATACGGAATTTTAAATTAATAGCTGAATTAGGAGACATTATACATTGTTATTGTTGCCCACAATCAAATCCATCACTTTCAGCATTTCATTTTATTATTATTATAACCCTCATTTAGTGATATTACACTAAGGATAAAAGCCAAAGACGATCAACATTAATTTGAAAAAATTAAAATAATTGTCCTCCTCGGTCCTTCTTGAGCGGGATATCTGTTATACCTGTACAGTCTGTATACGCTTTCCCGTAAAAGCAAAATGTTTAAAGGAAAATGCAGACCTACTATAAGCTTATACATAGACACCGCCCTCATCGACAATAAATTAAGTTTTATTCACTCAAAACCTCTTAACTGATTTTAAAGCGCACAGGATATCGTCATTGTCGGCAGTTGTCAATTAGCTCTGGCTGGAAAGAAAAAGCCATGAGCTAATCAAGAAGCCGAGTATACGAGAATATACTTTTACAAGTAAGTATTTAATTGAAGTTAACAAGTATTTCCACATGTATAATTGTAATTTTTTTTATTTGTAAGAGTAATTTGACAGTGTGAAAAAAATTAGTACTGACTACCCCTTAGTTGGTTCCGTGCCGATTCTGTCGATATATATACACACAGCACGTTAAACGTTAGAGAAAATGTGATGAAAAAATGATCAACATATATACAAATTCTTCCTAATTATATATGTTCAAATAATGGTTCCAATGTCTGTCTTTAAAGTTTTTAAACGATGGTTGTTGTTGCTCTCTACGTCAGTTTTCCATAATTATTTCCCCAACGAAACTGAAAGTGGTACAAACTATAATATGAGTGAACTGCACATTTTTCCCTGGTCAGCTTGAAATGCAGAGAGTTGTAAATCTTCATCACGAGACTGCGAGAGCATACCGTAAAACTTTAGTGGCTCATAAATAAAAGTAAAAAAAAAAACCGATCAAACTCTCCCCAAACATTTTAGGTCAGGTGTATGCGTATTCGTTTGCCCATAATTTAATGGATTACACACTGACTGTGTCCGCATGAGTACATAGTTCGATCATGATTATATAGCTAACTTCAATTTGTCAGCTACGAGGACGTTGATTCAAATAATTCTGGCAAGTATTTAATTTTTAGCTCATTTTGAGGAGATAGTGTGATGTTAATTAGGTATATATATCGTACATTTAAGTGATCGAGATTGAAATGATTACACGATGCATTGTAAAATAACAATGCAGAAACTTATAGATCACATTTTGGGCCGATTAGTCTTAATCATGACATTCTAGGTTGAAAGAATTAGACTGTTTTTGAGTACTCAGTCAGAATCACAACTTACATCGACGAAAGGACTACACTATATTTTTTTCAATAGGTTTCCTATGGTCATAATATACACTCGGCTAAGAATTTATGAGTCAAGACAAGAAAACAATTCTAATGTTAACTACGTGCCATGCAAAAACCATGGGATGTATTGTACTGCTATTCTAGCTGGAGTTGATGGTGGTAGGTAGTAGATATATTATACCTCAACTGCCTCAACAGTTGATTGACCATAATTTAGTAAAAATTATAGACGATATATTTTGCTTGTTTTTATAGTTTACCAAAAAATATCCATTTCGTACGTTAGTGGTTTAATGTCGGTAATAATTACAGGTTTACGATATAACCATCGACCCGTCATTTTCCCTTTACACTCGCAAAACACTTTAGAAATTGAAGAATAACATGCTCATGTTTATGCACATTATTATACTCTATAACAGGAGAAAAATTAAGTGCCCTGCTACATACACCCAGTCTTTAAGCTCTTAACATTGTTGAGCTAGCTCACAAAGTTTGTCAATTTAATTTATTGTTGTATTTATTCGTGCGAGGTGAACTCTTGATTAACAGTAATAAGTTCAAGTTTCTCTCTCATAAAGTTATCCAGCAGTTGAACTACAGTCAGGTACATATACAAGGTACATGGATGCACGCTATCAGTTTTTTTGAAGTACAAGTCATGTGTACTTTTCCCCCTAAAAATCAAGCAAAGTCTTACACTGTATATAGACGTGGGCATATGGTACATACTATGTCCGTCCATATATACAGTAGACATTAAAGAACTAAATGTAATGGTTGTGTACAGTCTGCCATTTTGTCTCATTTCAGTACAAATTGGTTTTCATGAAAATGTGGAACATATTAATCATCATCATTTATTCTGAGTGATAAGCTAACGAAGCCACACACCTTGTTGCAACGTTAATTTTCGTGAAGCTAAAAGTTGTATATTTCTGTTTTATAGCGAATACAATTTACAATCAACTGAGTTAGGTTATAGACAGAGAGCTAAAATGTAACTGATTACGAGTGGTTACAGTTCTTACGTTAGTGTTTCATTCTCATGACTCTGTAATCTTTGCAAATAATAGTAGTGTGTAGTATGAGTGATGTATTACTTTACGAAGCTAAATGAAACTTTTTCTGTTTTGTATTGTATAGAATTATAGAACAAATTCGTGTAAGGTACTGAACCTTATTTGCAGCATGCGAAAAAGGACTGAAAATGAACTGACGCTTAGAAGTCGGAATGAATAGCTCACTGACGTAGCCCTTTGTCCCGAGTCGAGGAAAAAGTGTGAATCGACGAATATCGACATGGATACTACCAGAAGTGCCTACACCTACTTATTTTCCGCAATCCGTAATCCATACTAACGGGTTGTCTTCTCAGTCTCAGAGTCAAACTCAAACATCCGCATATTATATGTTTCTTCTCAAGGATGGACTTGAGACTCTTACGATTAGCAGAAAAGAGGAGAAAAAACGTAAAATTCATGTCACCATGACGTGTACGTAGTATGGACAAATGACGGAGACGTGGAGATCACACAAGAACAGGGAAATAATGACAGTATATCAATGAGTGAGTACTTGTCCACTGCACTGTCATTGTTGTTGTTGATCGTTTTTTTAAGTTCTGAGAGCTTTTTTATTTTATTTTTTACCTCGTAAAAACTTCGTAAGGAAGACAAATTACGGTGGGATGATGATCTACGATGGGATTGGGGATGTGACTCGGGATCGGCGTTGGACTTGTTGAGTTAGAGCAGAGCATCATCATAGTGACGAATATGGCGACATGTGAATTGAAAACTGGAAAATACTCTCAAGTAACTAACTGCCTGACGAGTTCATTTCAACGTACCATATATCCCATTATCTTTTCAGTCTTTTTCCCCCTTCACGCTTTTTCCACGGCCACATCGTAATAAAGGTGTGAGCAATTACTCCTGTACTATGTATCCGAATTGAGATGTTAATTTCTCACACGTCAAGAGCTTGCTGTTCTAGAGTCATGTGCCTTACCATCGAGGATTTCCTTCTTGAACGTAGGTAATTCAATATGGAAATTGGTAAGAAAATTCCAAATAAGCATAATACATGGTATAGTAATTCCCAGTAATGCGGTCCCTCAAATCCTAAGTGATTTAATTAATATTGAAATTAAGCACTAACTTTTTTTCTGGCCATCATCTCGTCACATACTTTGAGGTGAGATGGACAAAATATTATATGTAATATTCTTTAAGGAATCTCATAGATTTTCCCGGAACGCCCCCCATCCAGTGATTAAACAATTCGAGGAGTTTTTTAGTTGAAGAGGATAATGAAGTATGGAGAGGGAGTATAAAGAAGAATTTTTAATGCTGAGTTTTAATAATTATTACATATTGTCAGAGCGTCAAGCTGTATATGTGTGGAGCAAAAACTAGTAATTTTATCCATTGAACTCCAACTCATCTGCTCAGCGTTCCATTAAATTTACTCACACTCAAGAAGAGTCAAGTTAACAACCGAAACTAAATTGACCGGTTCCTTGTATCATTCATTGACTTTTGTCGTGCTCAAGCCGCTGGGAGTTTAAGCATGTAAATCTGTGTAAAAGTCAAAGTGGCTACATACATAAACATTAGTACTGTGGATTGTAGACGGACGGTGCGGTGTTTGCGGTGAATATCCGTATCTATCGTGCATATCAAAATACCATCACCATCATCACCAACCTTTATCTTTAATAGTATAGTAGCAGCTCGTCCTATATGTATATAGTTTCCGAATACCTTTTATTGTCTGCTTGAGCTTTACTTTTACAGCCAAACTATTACGAGTGAATCTCACCCCATCGTTTAATTTTATGTACTCGCATCATCACCATAATATCAACATAATCTGCAGTCGGAGTCGTGGTGTTGTGCTTGGAAATTCTTATGTATTGACACCTTCCCGCAATAATCATCTGGGAGGTGATGGATATTTTATTGTGATGTGGAATTCAACATATTCAAGCTTCATTGGTTTTCTCTGCTGGATATAAATCCACGCTCTTTGGCAAGGAAATAAAATTAAAATAATAATACCGATGAATGGATTTTTATTTGAAGATGGTAATTTGAGCGCATGTATAATATTATCAAGTCAGTGTCAGTCTGTGTTTCCCAATACAAACACACAAATGTAAACTACTCACAAAAATTTTCAAGACAGAGATAAAGGTAAAAAGTAAAAACATTAGACAGTCAAAGGTCTATGCGTCTGCAATGAACGAAAGAACGACGCCGTTGTTGTTGTTGTTGGGAATCATAAGGCGGATTGTGGATTTCAACCATGTCTGTCTGAATCCACGTAATCGCATAGCGTAATCCCAGGTTTTAGCTCAGGGTATTTTCCTTTGTCTGCCTGTAAATGAACCATGTTATTTACTCTCATCTATTTCGTATTATTTTCTCTTGACTTTAGAATTATTGCACAGTCAAGACACTCATCGTCAGACAAGGGAGAAACAGTAGCTCGGGACTACCGAACGCCGAACAGCAGCAGCAGCAGTGAGACAGGAAAATAAAATCTTATAAAAATGAGAGGAGACAAAAAACCCTGAAGCCTTCAAGGGAAGGGAGTAGGGAGACTCGCCTATGTTTCCCATCCTTTTCAAAATGATTTAAAATGTCGTCAAGGAGATGTATTTCATTTTATATTTTATGCTATATCTCCTCAACCCTCCTTATCGTTAGTTAAGTGCACCTCTGAACAAATCTGATGCGGAGACTGCCAGTCAGCCAAGCCAAGCCAAAGCTATCAGCTATCTCCGGCTTTGCACTTTTTCGCCATATGGCATGGAAATGAAATGAGTACAAGTTGTTAATATTTACATAGAATTTACAATTTCGATTACAAATTATAATTGATAACATTACGCGGAACATCCCAGCGGAGCGGAGTTGTAAAAGTTGTACGGTCCACGTCGTAAATGTCAAAGTCAGAACGAAAAGGTGGGAATAAGGGGGAGTGATGGAAGGGGAAAAAATGGGAAAAGTCAAGAAGTCATGGAACTGATGGACCCAGTGCAGTGCATATAGTGCAGTGCAGGCTATAGAGAGAGACAGGACTCATTGAATCATAAGATATATAATATTATTTAGAAGCTACGATCATGATCATTAGTTAATTAGCATATTTAGAATTTACAACGTGTACAACGGCCAATGCACTAATGCACACACACACACAACACAGAGATTTAAAAAATATATAAAAGAGCCGTCTTAACTCATTACACATGGTAATTATTGTTCCACACATCAATTATACATTCCCCGTACATAAGATGTAGCTCTTTAGCTAGCAATTAATGCATCCCTCATGTACATAAATTACCATAGCTGATATGCTGATATAGATGGAAATTAATGGAGGGGAAAAAATTCAGGTTTTAATGTGATTTCATTGCACCTCTTGTTGATTTTTTAAATGATTACCCTCCACCTCCTGGTGAGAGATAGGAGGGGGATGGACATAATATGGATATGACTTAAACACTGTCCAAGGACCATCTCTCAGATTATATAGTAATACTTTAAAACCACTTAGAATTCACAATAAGTCTATAATTTGAAATGATTAGCTCAACTCAACGAAGAAAAACAAAATGCATTCCTCTGTATATACTTGTATACTGTTGTGAATGGTGAGCTCGAACTGGGACTGGGATGAGTTGACGTTGGGAAATCCATATCTGATTTGCCATGATATGTTAATGTTCTTCCTTCCTACCCCTATTATGCTGTTGTATGCTCATAATTTTCATTCCGATTATCAAACTTTGGTGAATTAAGTTGACGTTTAAGGAATTATAATTTGCAATCCCAGTCTCCCAGTGTTTCGGAATATATTCTTATATTTTTGTAAATGTACAACTGCATTTTTTATTGATACTTTTATTTTTTACAAGTCTCTAATATAGCTCCAGGCTGCAGTCAAACATTGCACTGTATCGAAATATTCTTATATTCTTTAATTTTCTGTTTTGCTTTTGGCAAAGAAGAAACGGAGCGAAAGTAATAACTTTTCATGTAAGTGACTAACTGAGAGTCGAAAATCGAGATTGTAATTATTTTGATGGCGTTATGTATAGTATATGTATTGTAATGTGGCCTGGTACTTCAATCAGAAACTCAAATAGCAATTATGCTAAACTTAAGATATGAATGAAGCCTCTTCTGTAAAATTTACAGCCCAATCATTTTTGTGTGTGGATAGAAGACAGACCTCTGTTTGATTTCATGTGAGCACCTGAATACCCTCCACCACCACCAGACAATCCTCATTCAGCTTTTACTCAATGTAAGTAGAAATCATGGTACATACAGATAGATAATATATTATGTTTCCATTAGGAAAGGGCAAAAGGATTATTGAATGCGTGCTAGGCATTAAATGGTAAAAGTCAGGAGCTTCAGAGAGAGAGAGAATGCAGAGCCGTGTGTTAATTGAATAACTAGTAATTCCTATAATTATAAAGCTAAATTGAAAACCCTCATAAATTAAAATTACAGAAACGTATATATCTATATAATAAGTAAGGTAGCGGAGCACATTTAGAGCCATAGCTCCCGAACCACAAAACGTACAAAGACGCAAATGGTACCAAAAGACGCGGAAGAACATGAACAACACAGATAGTTGGTTACATTTAGCAAAATGTAGTAGTGACGCCCAGAAAACCGAAATGTCGAAAACGCGAAATCGAAAAATAAGGAAAAACAGGGGGTTGCCGTAAGTGCTAAGGCTTTTGAACCGCGCCACGCACAAACTCCACAAAGGTACTAAACGACGCAGAACAAACCAAGGATGAGCTTTAAGGCGAGAAAATTTAAAAAATATTGCTTAAAGACGCTACCGCACGAAGAGCTTCGGAGACAAAACGTGAAACAATAAGGGAGAACGGCGGGGGCAAAAACACAGACTCGCGGTTTGAATACAGTCAAAACTCAAGTGCCCAAAGATAGAGAAAACAATTACGCACATTTTGATACCTTACATGTTAATGTAAGACGTGTATGACAGATTTCTGAGGAGGACGTGAAACGTTAAACTTAAGAGAGAAAAAAGCAACAAAATAAGGAAAAAGGAGTTCATCTTGGCCATACAACTTTTAATCGTCTTAACGCACAAAGTACCGTATTTCCTATATTAGACCACGAGCCTGTAATATTAGACGGGCTTGTATTAGTACACGGGTCTTAAAGGTCAAAATCTGGACAGTATGCGGGTCTGTAATTGTACACGGGTCTTTAGGTATTCCTTTAGGTCATGTGCTATAACAACAAAACAAAAAGATCCGTGTTCGACTGTAGACCAGTGTACTATTGCAGACCCGTGTAATATTCAGCCCTTCTGAATGTTGCCAACCCCAGGTTTGGGTGCGACCGTGGCCGACGGTATTAAGTTCCCCTAGCCTGCTGTTGTGAGCGTACTACAATGCTTATTATGTAGCCACGACTTCGCACCTGCCACCGCCTAGATGGCGGCCTGTTTAGTGGATGTATTGTCATTGCGTTAAATGAGAAGATAATTAAGCTTTATTAATTACTAATTGCTGCAAGTTTATTAGAAGTTTTTGTTTACGTTATGGCAATTTTATGATTGCCCTTATGCAAAACGAATGTAATTGCCAATTTGTAACTACATAATTGCGTTCAAAATTAATAAAACTGCTACGGTTAATTTTACTATTTTAATATAAAGCCGATCAAACATGTATTTTATCGTGATAAGCAAGTATCCGGTTGTGGCGATACCATAATTTTAGTTTTAAATATATTATGTGAGTTATACTGAGTGGTTCTTTAATGCCATTATAAACTAACAGTTTTCAATAATTATGGCATTTACCTGCTTGCACATGTATATTAACGTTGGCAATGTACATACAAGCAGCGAAGTTTATTTTTGTATGGTAATTTAAGGAATGTATCACCTCTGGAAAATCTATATTGTGGTTTATATTGAACGGCACAACCTGTGGCTATCATTTTATTTAAAAAACTAAATTTAATTATTATGTATTTATTTTTAAAAGCTTTCAAGATTGTCTTCAAAGCTAAAATTACTTGCTTAAAGCACTGAAGTAAATTCATTTAGGAGAAAAAACTATCCTGAAAATAGTGCGACATCTGTCTGAAGAAACTCGCAAAAGTCAAAGTTTTCGGCTACACACTTTTCAGTGACAACAGCAGGCCAGGGGAACTTAATACCGTCGGCCACGGTGCGACCCACCAAAGACCTGACTGTAAGAACTACGATAATGATACTGGCTGAAGACCACACCATAATAGCAACTACATAGTTGAGTGGAAACCGTCTGGTTACAACAGCCAGGTAGTAAAATGCTAAGAGAAACTGCCTGGTGTCAAATGCCTTGCCGCAACTTTCAAGAAGCAACTACCTGTTGGGAACTGCCTCACAGCAACTACCTGATGGCAACAATCTGATAGCAAGTGTATGATGCAAACTGCCTTGTGGTAACTAATTACAAGGAACTGCCTGAAATCACTTTTTTGCTGGCTAGTGTCCAATGACCCCCGCCAGATGACATGTGCTAAATAGCAAATTCGAGATGGCACATCTACCTGAGAGCAACGTATCAGGTGCAACTGCTGCTTGGCAACTAATCCGCTACAGCTGTCTTATGCAATCTTTATGTCCACTAAACAGTTAGCACAAGGATGTGCCCACAATTCGTGCACTACAGTGTTGTTGCTGCAAAGAATTTGCGGCAGTTGCCCAAAACTCTGTTACCACAACGCGTTTGCCTTTAGACAGTTTACACAAGCCAGTTGCTACAAGCCAACTACCCGCGAGGTAGTTACCACAAGGCAGATGCCACGGGTCACTTGCTGCAAGGCTAATGCCGCAAAGAGATTGCGGCGAGAAAGTTGCCAACAAGCAGTTACCTCCAGAGAATTGTCATATGACAGTTGCTTCTTAACACACCTGCACAACACCACTTCCCCTTTCTTAGAATACATCTAGAATAGGACGTACTGGGCGATTGCCGCAAGGCAGTTACCACTACATAATGGCCTTAATGTCGATGCACCAAAACAATTGCCACAGAGTTCCTACGGGGTGGTTGCCACTGGCCAGCTGCCTCAAGGCAGTTGCCATAAAGCAGTTTCTAGATAGCAGTTACTGCAAAGCAGTTGCCCCCTAAGCAGTGTTATACAACGCTGTAGCTCCATAGCAAATTTCCCGAGACTTTTACCTCTTTGCCTCAAGCCACGTGCTTCTTGGCAGCTGCCACAAGGCAAATCCTGCCAGGCAGTTGCTCAAGTGCAGTTGCTACAAAGTGTTTGCAACTATACAGTTGCTAGAAAGCAAATTGTGCTGGATAATTGACTCAATCCAGTTGCAAAAATAAGTTAGCACTGTGATGTGGCGCCAAGATTGCATAAACTTTATTTGTCACGAGACAGTATCCACATGCAGTTGCCACATTGCAATTGCTTTTGCAACAGTGCAATTACCACATGGCGAATGTCACTACATAGTGGCCACAAAAACGTTGCAGGTTGACAAATAATGCAAAGCAGTTGGCTTTAGGACGTTGCTGCAACGTTGCAGTTTCCTGAAGACATTTAGTGTAACATGGCTGCCAAACACCACATCTCCCAAACCAGTTGCCTAATGGCAGTTTGCACAAGCGTGTTGCCACGAAGTATTAGTATTATTTAAAGTACTTTACGCAGTAGTAAGTATGTAAATTATGATAGTGTCCTTCATTGAAAATCAGTACAATTGTATTGAATGAACCTGACACTGTAATAAAGTTCACTCAAACTCAAACTCAAACTCAGTACATTTTGTAAACATTATTGAAAGTATATGTGTCCAAATCATTACCTGCCAACTTTTCTTGCTTTTCAGTTTGCACAACTTGCACTCTGACACTGGTTTTTGCTGTTGCTCGAGAGAGTGCAAAGTACAATTTACCATGACCAAAAACTGGCTTTGAGAGATATAAACCAACCTTGTCAAGGCTTTGGCCTTGTGACTTATTAATCGTCATTGCAAAAGCAAGTCGTAAGGGAAACTGCCGACGCTTTAAAATAAACAGATATTTAGTTTCATTGAAAATAGTACTTATTCTGGGAATAAAGACGGTTTTTGAAACCGAAGGACCCGTAAGAACTTCTGCTATAACAAATTAGGTTTCAAGTCCTTAACAATTAGTCTTGTGTCATTAAATAGACCACGCTTTGTGTTTGTCATCACCTTCTAATATTGTCAAAACTTTGGCGTTAATAATAATAGGGCAATAATGATTTAAAGGGCATCTTCAAAAATGCAGTCGCCCGGTGAACATTTACTACGAGTTGGTTGCCACCAGCCAGTTCCCACAAAGCCGCTTGCTCAAGGTAGATGCTGCAAGGCAATTGCTAAGAGCAACTGCTCACAAAGCAGTTACTACAAAGCAGTTGGAGGCATGGAGCCAGGCAAAGGTTTTAACTGTTGTCAAGTATATTTTAAACAATGAAATTTTGTAAAACATAGAGAAGCCAAAAACTTAAACAATTTTACCAATTTACTAAAAATTTTAAGCTCTACAAGTCGCTTCGAAACTTTGGTTTTTACAAAAAATTTAATCCTATTTAAGTTAAATAAATCCAGTGTGGTATTTCTTATCTCCTCTTTTCACTGTTGCCCTGAATATGCACAACTAACAAACCTTAAAGTAATACTACTACGACTGAGATCAAGAGACATTTGGTAATTGCGTAAAAAAATCAAACTCCACTTCTTAAGTAGTACGCTTAAGAAGTGAGGCGACAAGTCGTTTGCCACTACGCAAGAAGCAGTTTACTCAACACATCTGCTATAGGGCGTTCCTTCAAGGCTTTTGACGCAAGGAAGCTGGTAAAATGGCGGTTACCAGAGGGACTGTCGGCACCATGCAATTTCTCAAGGCAATTGCCCTTAGTCAGTTTTAGGTTTTATTTTCACTCAAGTGGGTCGTACCACCATACGCTTGCAAGTTTCTCCAGTCATTTCTTATTAACTGCCTACGACTGTAGTGAGATCCTTACCATCGAGCCTTACCATCCTGCCCTAACTGACCGATCTTGACCCCCACACCTTCTTGTAGTTTCCTGTTCTTCTACTTCTGTCGCTACCTGGTGACTCATAACTTTAAACGTGTGTGTCATGTTACTCTTTTTCTCTCTATGTATGCGTAATACCTAAAAGCCAATAAGGCTACCACATTTTGTACATGCGCCTCACTTCTTTTTTCCTTCTGACCGCCAACCCCCCCCCCCCCCCCCTGCGTGGCCCTGCCGTAGGCAGGAGGGCCTGACTTCTAGTATATATATATGAAGAAAGAAGTTGTTTTCATTTTCTATAATAAAAAAATGATGTTATTTATATTTATTCTGACAACTTGTCATTTTCCCTTCATGAACCTCCCATACAACCTCAATCAACTCACATTTTACCAGTCATGTAATAATTAATAGATTGTTCATCATAATTTTTATTATATTTTTGCATGTGCAAATTTTGAAATTACGAGAAGTGAGAAGGCTAAAAGAATCAATATAAAAAAATCAGTAGTCAAAATTATGGCTTAGCTGACAGTTCAACGTCTAACCTTCAGACAATCACATCAGTACATTCCAAGTACTGTCCGACGTTCGATGAAAATAAAAATGGAAGCTACCACCTATACCTATTTTAAATAGATAGACAGCTTCCCGATTGACTGTGTGAATTTGCTCTTTGCGTATGTTGAAGTACCTAATGTAACTTTTACATTCTTTATTAGCTCCACTTGAACAGTAATTATTTACTTATTAAAATCTAACTAAGCCCGCAGCATCAGACGAACACATGTAGTAGAATAATAAATTCCCAAATACTTTAATTTAAAAGTCATACGTCATATGGTGAACTATGAGGAGAGGGGATATGGCTTTTCACGTCACTCAAATATTGGATTTTATTATGACACCTGTTATTTACTTTAGCCTCAGCTGGAATTGTTCTGCACAAGATTTCATATTAGAATTTAGAATTAAAGGTAGTGGACATGGATGGGAGTACAATGGCTATAGGGACTACGGTGATGAGTCGTACAGTACACAGGAGTTAGTGGGTCAATGCTTATATGTATATATCGAGATCGAGATCGACAACACAGTACTAGTGCTCATCTCTTATGATACATTGTACTCATTGGGAGGGAAATCTTTTCATATGTGAAGATTCAAAAAGAAACGTCCTGATTCTTTCGTCATTATCATCTCACTATACTCACAGTCAGTGCGTATTTAAGAAAATAAAATTCCTCAAAAAGTAGTCGTCTCTCAGACTGGTTGACGTGTTGACATTACTGACACATAGAACTGTACAGAGTGCACATGGCAATAATAATAATAAAAACAAAAAATAGTGAGTGAGTGAGTGGACACAGATTTTTAATGCTTAACATACCATATACCATAACCCTTAAACACATGTCCTATACTATGTACACTGTACACCCTTCGATTGGAGTTACGATTACGACTGACATTGAAATGAATTTTTATTGTGTATAAAGAAATCAATCGATCAGAGATTATTATCGCGAGAGTGAGACGACGCTCATCTTATTTTTTTCAATATCAATAATCAACAAAAGTGTAATGTATGCAGTACTGTAGTCTGTAGGACGGAAACTACTCCAAGTACTTACAAAAACAAAATATTTGAGTTCTACAGATAATTCCACTTTCTGACTTTCATCCTATAGTCTACACACCTTGATTTCAATTTCGATTTCATTTTTGCTTCCATTCTTATTAAAATAATTATTATATTCTTTTTGTTTACAATGCAGTAAGATGCATATGAGCGAAATAGTGGTAGTACCGTAGTAAGTATATTAATAAGATAAGTTCTGAGCTCCTTCTTGTTCTAATCGCCTTTGGTTTTGGTTGGTTTGTTTGTTTGGTACAGAATATTTCATTACAACTCCTGCTCTTTAGGACGAGAGACGACCACGGACGTCAGACCTTTATTATTATTAATGATAATGATATAGTGTTTCAGTTTCAGGTTTTTATGTCCACACACAAATACACAGCACAGACATAATATAATGGAGGAAACCCCATCTGAAATTGAAATTAATAAAAGTATAGGTACCTATAATTGTTCAATAATATATTGGCAATAGGAAATGGAAAAGGAACACAGAAGCTGTATTAATTTTCACCTGACCACCCTCATTCCTCCTGTACATTTATCTGTCGTCTCATTTATTTCTCTCTGATCCTACAAACTATACACAATACAAAGTCAGCGAGAGCTGTCCGTTTGAATGCAGTCCTAAAAGGAAAAATGCAAAATAACAATGTAATGTAATGTTGTGGTCCCTCCAAAATCTGTGCCATAATAAAAATGTTATTTATCTCTGAATTTTTACATAGGCAGAGCAGAAATGGGGAATGGGGAATTTCCTATGCCCTACGATACGACGCTATGTACGCACTGTGAATTATGAATAGTGAAGCAATTGCAATTGCAGATCGTATCGTAGTAAGTATAGAAGTAATAGCCCACACCCTTTAATAGTTTTATAGTATTATAATAAATGGAGACATACGACGTTCACTTACAGCGAGACGCTGACTTTTAAAAAATAGTCTCGTTCAAAAAATAATATAGTGGTAGTGCCTATGTATAATGGAAATAATGATGCGGAAACATTCGATACAATGACCTTGTAAAATTGAACTTGGAGTAAATAACATTCCTGTGTGTAAATATGAAATATTTGGTGAGGATAATATTTAATACTCAAAGATTAGCATGAAGAACGACAATGATAATTCCAAATTATCCAAAATACAAAGTAAGGATAAAGACTGATGATAAATCAACGTGTTCCTCAATTCTTTAAAGGGTTTAAGTAGAAACGTGGATAGAAAGAAAGTGAGCTAGATTCTCTTTTCTGTTGTTGTTGATGCTGTTGATGCTACTGCTGTGTGTTTTTGTGTATATGTCAATTCAATTAAAGTTCATAATTGTCCTCTCTTGAATTTTATATGTTTTGTATTAGCTCAATGGAAATCTCAAGTCTGAATTTCTCACAAAGCCCAAATCGCTCATAATCAAAAATGAAAAGACATTTTGTATTATTCTCTGAAGAAAACAAGAAAAGTGGAGGTACAAAAAATGTCAAAAGTTAACAAAGAAAAAAAGGCGGCCTGGGCTTCTCTCTTACATTGGAGTTGACGTTGGCTTGCAGTACACGATTTGTGACGGTGTAATCTTGCACGGTTGTGCGAAATAGTGTGCAAATATGGTAATGGTATGACCGCCGTACTGATACTTGAGAGAGTTAAAGGAATGTGTTTCAAGTTCGACTTCATTTGTAATATGTAACTCATAATAAAATTCGAGAAAAATTCCTCACTTCCATATTTCCAACGAAAGGAAAAGACTGTCGGGGATTTTTTAAGATTCATATATATGAAAAATACTATCATTAAAAATGGTAATAGTATTAAAATATATTATTTTCCACCTGTGTTTGCGGCACTTTTTTGATTCCGTGTCGTACAGTTATTAGAATTAGTTTATAGAGGAATTAACACAAGTTAATGGGGGGAGAGACGATAAAATAAAATAATCAGAAGTAAGTATTAGCCTAGAAAAAGGGTAAGATGCTGTCATGCATGAACAATAGGAAAAGTGTCTAATTTCGAGAAAGAGAGTTGAAGATGAACACTGAGCTCAGACAGCAGGGGGGCTTAAATGTCATTTACTTTTTTTTCGCACTTACTCGTCTCTGCTAAGAAAGACCGACCGACCGCTTGACGGATATATATGGGGCTCTATATATATACCAATATAGCATATTTACCTAGGTAAGTATGCATAGAGGCAGTGTGTGCATTTTCGTGGCTTCAGCTTCGTATTAAATAGTGCATATAGCTTCACATCCAAACACTAATAAAACTTACCTAGTCAGTTCCTCAAAAACGCTCGTACCACTGCACTGACTATACTGAGGCAAAATATTAAATGAACCAACTTTGTACTTGTTGTATGTGTTTTGAACACCAAGGTAAACTGTAAGTATGTATTTAGCTTGGGCTTATTACCTACCATTTTAAATCTTGGATCACCTGTGCAGAAATAGATAACTCTTCTATACCTCTGGTATTTTGCATACGGATCTTTAATCTCCACTCTCCACAGCCACGATATCAAAATTTGTGAGACTAGATTTATCCTTTCGTCCAAACTCTGAGAAGACTGAATTTCTGACAAAAGTTAAACTCTCAAAATTGCTTGAACAAAAAGCGCGGCTGCGATATTGTATACTAGACAAGAGATACAGGGAGAGATAGAGAAAAAAAGACGTCTAAGAAACAAAGTGGGAATGTAGACAAATGAAGATGAGGACTTCGTGAATGTAATTATGATTAATAATTTAATAATTTTTAACGACATCAAATCTAAGAAGTGAAACACTGCTATCGTGAGGAGTTCTAATGTGTCTCTCAGACTTTCAGCCTTTCGATGATGTTTAACCCCGTTTCTTAAGTGCTACATGCTGTATTGAGTATGAGTTTTGGCGGATGGAGCCTGTGTTATATATGTATGCTTTTTCCTGTACAAGAGAGTAATGCATACAAACGATTAGGGCACCGCACATATCTTGACGTATAAATTGAAAATTGAATGAAGATCTACAGTGTGTCTGTAATCTGTATACAGGCAATACTATTATAGATATATCGCCTCCCTCTCTCTCTATAAATCTGTACTCCACATTTTATTCTTGTTGATATTCATCCTGCACGGCTCGACGGCTCAAAGTTTAGCTTTGAAAAAAAAATGAATGGATCTCATTTGTAAAATCTTTAATGTGAAATAATTTTTTAAAAAGTGAATTTGAATTCTTGCATAGAAAGGGAATATAGCTAGCTATCCAAATCCATGAGAAACCACACGCGCATATATATCGTTTTCTTTTCAAAAAAGTGAGGAAACCTCAATGGATCACGAAACCATTTGGATGCTGCGGTGGAAAAGTGGAAATGCTCACAAACATGAAAATTTCTCTGCAGCGCAGCATTATGAATTTAAAAAAAAATATTCCGTTAGAAAGGTACTTAAAATATTTACGAGTCATGTAAAAGTGCAGAGTGTCATAGAGGAGATCGAGCCTCATATATATTTGACAGTATCTTGAATTCATTTCCATTTCTACTAATATGTATATTATGTATTGTTAAACAGATAAATTGAAGGTAAAATAAAATATTACAAAGTTTTCGCGATGACTTTGATTTTGACATCTCACGAAGTCAAAGGGAAGCAAAAAGGTTTGATCACCAATATGTCATGAGAATAAGGACCTTGTTTTATCAGTAGAAGAATAGAAACAGAAATACCTACCTAATTGCTGTTCTTATACTACTAGTTAGTTAATTTGTGTCTTGTGTCTGCATGGCTACAGTTCTTAATTGAAAATTCCCGCCCTCCCTGAACTTGGTAGAATCAGAATCTCGTCGTCAAAACGACAGCCAGCCAGCTATAGACAGACTGTTAAAATAATTAAGTGTACAACAACAACAACAACCACGAGTACGAGAGTCATCATCAGCAGCTGCCAATGCTCGATATGTTGTTGTTGGCGGTGGTGGTGTTGATTGCGCAAAAAAAAAATATTGAAAGATGAGGTTCCCCGTAACTTTGAAGTTGAGAAGTAAGGATCGCACGCTGACTCTGATTTTGAAGAGGATGACTGAAAGGATGAAGTAAATGAGGTGACGCAATGTGATACCAGTGGTGTGAGTGTTTAGTGCTAAATGAGAGCTCCTTTGTTCCGCGCAAAGTAATAGTAATAATAATTGAAGATCGTGAAACGGTCTTCTTGTGGATTGTGGATGAAGTCGTGCATATAGTACAAGACAGACAGAGAGAGACTGTAAACTATATAATCATAGTAATCGTACTAGTGGTGGCTTGGCTACAGATTCAAACATCAGCTTTTGACGAAGATGAAGACGAAGACGAAGGGAGGGTTCAGACCAGGCCATGTATGTGCATTATTTGAAAATGACTTGGTTTCGTTTCGTCGTTGTGTGATGTTAAAATACTCATTAAATTGAAAATTATTGTTTCCAACTTGTGTCTACACTCTGTAAAAGTATATATGTAAGTAGGCATATGGACCCGTATTATGGGCTATAGCATGCCTGATTGCCTTAAATTAAACAAGGTACATAGCAGTCGTTCGTAGTAAGTAGTAGTGTTTTTACTGTTACGGCTTTGTATGCTAATTGTAAATTGTGATGTTGGCATGGCGCTGGTAACTGCCAGTTGGCCGTTACGAGCACCAGTGCGTATGGCAATTGAAACTGGAACAATCATTACTTGTCGTCATCACAAGGTCGTTCATTTGCCTCGGCAATTGTTATCCTTATCTTTATTTTGCTACTCTTATTATTATTATTATCATTATTGTTTTCGAGTTTCAGGATTGGACTGATGAGTAAAAGGACGAATTAACACTGAGAGCTGTCAGAGAATTCACGGCTCCATTTTGACACGTAATTGTCAGACATGCAGCATTGACTTCTATCAATACACAATTGCATAAGTTGGGGAGCAGATGTAAGACGTTGTTGGGTTGTAATACAATAATTGTCCTTATTGAAATTGAATTGTCTTAGAAATGAAATGTGTAACGAACTGGGGCAAGACTTCCACTTGAGACAGTCTACTCTCTCAGTGTCAGAGTTTTTTAGTCGCTTGCTTAGCTTGATTATCTTTGTGCTTTGGAATTTATGTAAATGGCCTTTTTTTTGCAAACATAGACAGAGCACAGAGCATATACAAGCTATGTATGAGGGTGGCTTCGTCTTCGTCTTCGTCGTGGTGGTTCCCTAAAAGACGGTACGAGTAAAGTACACATTACAAATATATAATTTCAACTCTCAGACTTTCTTATGGGCTTGCCATGTAATTTTGTGTGTGTGTGTCTGTGGGGATTTTAAAAGCTCAAAGCGCAGCAGATGTTTTCAGCATTTTCGTACAGTGAGGTCTGTAAAAATGATTATGTTTTTTTTTATTCTCCTTCCTAAAATGCTGGGCAAAGTTCTTGCCAAGAAGTTGAGGTGGAGTAGACAGTATAGTGGACAAGTGATGACAAAAGAGGGCTGGATAGTCAAAGCCAAAAAGTTGTGTTGTTATCTCTCAACAACTACACCTCCTTGAGTCATTATCATAGTCTACTATCCTCCGCACTAAATTTCATTTTTGTGTCTACCTTTTGGCTTTTGAGGAAAATCTTCCCTTTTTCAATTTCAATCTGTCGCATAGAGAGGAGTGAGTCTCCATTGACCAATTTAACAAATCGAGCATATCATTCAGCCCAATTCCTTATGAAAGACCAGCAAAAGGCATCGCAGAATATATAAAGATTATCAGGACCAAGACCAAGACTCAAGAAGACCCAGGAAGAGTAATTTAACATGTTTACATTTTGTATCCAGCCCAAAGGTGGATCATGTGGATAACTACTCATATTTTTTCCTCGTCTCTGGTCTGTTTTCTTCTTTAAAATCCTACACTCAAAATCCATTCCCATCTCATATCCCTTCGTTGCCATTATGCATGCCCTGCCATGACTTTTCAACGACTATAGCTACTACTATTGACATCGACTGCGAGTATAGGATCAAGTATAAACTGTGCAATAAGTGCATCCACTTCAAGGAAAGGCTATGTGCTATTAAAAAAATACGAGATCTATCTCGGATCTGCATGCTTCATGTATTTCAGTCTAACTGCATCTACGTAATAGAACGTTAACGTTACGCGCTGCTTCAATAAACGATTTACAATTTTTCGAGGAGAAAAAATATATAGTGAGTTTCAATGAACTTTTTATGCATATTTTTTGAGCTTGATGTTGATACGTTACTAATGGCCGAGGACCGATGCGATCCCGAGCTTTCTTTCAACTGCCTTCTATTTAAATAAGTATTTTCTTAAAATATTATTGTTGTTACATATTTATTTTTAAAAAATCCCAAGTCGCGTACATCCTCATTTCTTTTCCCTTACTCTATTTTGAGAGCCCTTTCTCATTTTCAACTTCTAATGCTTCCAATTTTAAAAACATTCTGACACGAGAAAAAAAAAACGAGCAAAACAATAATAGAAATCTAAAAATGGTCAGTCGCGGAGATGGAAAATATTGGGATAATAATAATTTTGATAGGAAAACAACACTGCAGGTTTGGATCCGGACTGGCACAGAAAAGAAAAACGATACAGTTTGGCAGATTTGATGTAAAACCTGACAATGATTTTTAGACTCACGACCAGCAGAGATATTAAGCTTTTATTATGTTACCACCATCGTTGAATTTTTCTGCATTTAGGAAGATACTCGTGTGGGATCAAAGTTCGTTTCGTTCAAGAAGTTCACGCAATAGTAGTAATAATAAAAATATAGTGTATAATTAAACTTTCCATGTTAAGCTCTCATCCCTAAGGTTTTTAAACTCCATGCGAATGTACGCACGGCTTCAAGTTTTTCAAGTTTCGTGACAATAATTATAGAGGCAGTGGGGAAAGGAAGAGGACACGGAGCCAGATTCCGAGTTCAGTTCCAAAATATATCAAAGTGTGCGCAAATAGAATTCAGATTTAAATTTTGAGCCATTTATTTGCAGCTGAAAGGGACAAGGACGTGGGACGTGGGACGTGGCTGGGGATGGGGATGGGGAAGGGAGTGTGTGGTTAAAACAATGGCATTTTGATGAAGTGAGGAAAGGGGAATTAAATCCTTACAGATTTTTTCTAGGTATATGAAAAAGACGTTGACGGTGGACAATTTAACTACTGCACTGTACTGAACGGCATGTAGGTACTTATGATGGCGTGATGACACAAATCACCTTCCTACCGCATCCGCAGCATCTCGCATCTCCTCACTACTCATAAAGTCAGGCAGTCCTCAAGCACACGAGAACATAATATAGTATGTACTGCTTACACAAATAAATACATACGGCCTCATCCGTGCTCAGGTATTGTGTCGTATGTCCATACGACTTACCATGGAGAATCAAATATCTGACTAAAGTCAGTCAAAGCAAAGACAGGTAAATGCAGCCCCCGAAAGTCCCAAACTCACTATATAGTCAGCAGTCTCAGTTTCTTAATAATAGCTCATCTCAGCCCGCTACGTAACGATAGCGATAAAGCGACGCTGCAGCGTGGAAAACAAAAACAAGAGAGCAAGAACAATGGGACAATCATTGGCAATTATTATCAGGAGTCGATTCGACTCGTCTCCTCAAATCCTCACCGTGTGTGTGTAGATAAAGCAGTTAACTTGTCAAAAACCGCGAAGACGACAACGGAAAGACTCAAGAAAGACAAGAGGCTCAATGACAATAAGACAATGGGACGGAGGCAATGACGACAATTTACCTACCTACGCGTAATTGTTATCCGAAATCAGTACACGTGAGAGTGTACAGGTAAAAGGCTGTCGCTCGGGCTGTGGAATTTCTCACTTGGTCTTTTGCTTATCGCTACCCTCGTGTTCCTTCCACTTCCAAAATCCACTGCACTGCCACCGTTCTTCAAGATAGCAGAAGACATGACAGAGATGCGGAGGCAGTAATCAAGAGTAGCCATGTATGGGATTAGGAGAGGAGCCCAGGTATTTGGAGAAGCAATTAATTGAAGCATGAAGATCTACAGAAAGATACACTGTTGACAGTACAGTGGCAGTAGCCTCCTTGTATTTACAAACTATGCAACATTATTTAATTTATCCCTATATGCCCATCATAGCCCTCATATGATTGGAAAATTTGAATATTATTTGTGACTATAGTGCTATATCCTTACCGCTCCAAGTGTTTGCGGAATAGAAATATAAATAACTTACTAGTAACTTTACGAATACAATAAGTATGACATGACTGACACTCGACAGCAAATGACTTCTTCAAATATTTCATCAAGTGTTTGTCTTTGTAAGTACCTACCTACAGGTGCCTGTTAGTTAGACAGTATTATGCCTGTATGGTTGTGGACAAATACAGTATCTGATGACACAAATTTGTCTATAATACATTCTACAGACAGTTTTCAATCTGTGATGCACTGAAAGTTTACAAACTCTCTCGTTTTTTAAGGGGGGATGTTGGATGGATGTCAACAAAGCCTCTCCAATCAGAGTCATAATCATATAGCATTGAGAAGACTAAAGCAAATACAAAATTGTACAATGATCAGTTAGAATGGAAGACACTGGGACTCTGATTGCATACACGCACTAATTGATTGTGTCTCCTACCTGTGTCCATATGTGTAGCACAGTGTGCAGAACTATTGTGGAGGGGATAAATAATAAAGAATCATGCATGCGTAGAGAGAATGAGTGGTCCTACGAATGTGATCCCAATTAATTTCATTAAGCATGACTGTGACTTTTGGTGTCTTGAGCGTTGTGCCCTGATCTGATTTTGCACTTGCATATCAAAGCTCAAGCCATTCAAAAATGACCGACTGCAGGATAGGAGTCAGTCGGAGTGTGACAGGAAGAAGACGAAGAAGACACATGACATTCAGGACCACAACTCAAAAAGACTACGTGAAAGATTATATAGTGCTCCATTCAATAGCAATCATAATGTATCCATCTCACATACTTTTGGGTCTTTCTGTGGTTACCTGAACATATAGGTTTGACTCCTGTGCAGCTCTGTATTATTATTAATTTGATCATCACAATTTACAATTTCTACAATTTCATGGTTGAGATTAAGGAGGAAACATGAGATCAATAATAATAATGATCTTTGGACGAGACTAAAGGCTTTAAAAAATCAAGATTCAAAAACTCAAAAACTCAAAAGACTCAGCAAGATTTTACCCCCTTTACAACATACGTAGTAGGTGCACAATAATTACACCTGTATAATAGTAATAATGGCGTACTTATGAAGATGGGAATAAAGACGGCTTCGGCTTCGGCTTCGACTTATACACTACACTTCAGTACTCTCAAGATACTTAAGTTAGTTGGAGGAGACTCCCTGCCCTTTGAACAGTCAGTCTATTCATCTTTCTTTCCTTCTGATGCTTGTAAGTTTTACTGTACATGGAAGTTCATGTCCTGGTCCTGCTGCATGTCCTGCATGAGATGTGGGAAACATTATCTCAAAAACAAGAAAAGAGCACGGCCGGCATAATTTAATATAATTTTTTCAAGCAACAAAGTAAAAGTAAATTAATTTGAAAGTAATGTGATTATTTTTTTTACTCGCAGGACTCGTAGCCGTAGCCGTAGCCGTATTGCAGCACTCAGGAAAAACCTCTTGAAATTGAAATGAGATGAGCCCATTTAATTTTGAAACATTTTGAACATTTGAAGGGCCATATAATATACTAATAGTAATATTATATACTAGAAGAAAAAGAAGATTACTACAACTTAAAGAACGTGTTCATTTTATTTTTATGTTGTGGACTTACAACAACTTACATAGCTTACAAGTGTATTAATGCCCATGCACGCTCTACGTTTAGTCACCATAATTACTATTTTTACCTCATTATTTATGAACCATGAATGAATTAATAGTAATTGTAAAAAAAATTTCATTAATAATTATTTTCCACATGTATACGTCGTGGCGGGGTATACGTGTGTATGTGTTTGAACATTTTATTTTATTATCCGCGTGATTAAATTCTATTAGAGTCAAAAATTGAGCGTCCCCGCATATGTACTATTATTATACACTTGTGTGCTGTATACAGATAATATAATTATAGGATTTGAGCCTATGTACAAAAAAATGAATATAAATCCACAGTAATAATTCATTCATTTAATGATGATTATCTTTTTTTTTCTTTTTGAAGTGTCATTTTGAACTAAATTGAATTCAGTGAGTAGAGTGTTAGATTGTGACGACTGTTGTGAGTGTGAGTGGAGTGCTGCGGTATTCTGCGGTGGTGCTTCTGCCTCAACATTGAACTTTACTACTACGACAGAGTACAAAACAGGTAAGTAATAATAAAATACTGAACCAACATACATCATTCACACACATTTTATTCTTTATGTTGTACTGTTCTTTCTCCTCCCTCCTACTATGTTAGTGAAGATAGCCGTTCTAATAATAATTATTGCGTATATATGTGCATGTATAAGAGTGTAGGACAGTATCTATACCCATCACATCACATCACCGTATGCCGTATGGGCGTCTTGGGAGGGAAAGAAGGGCGACGACGACTCAACCTAAAAACGTCACCTCACAAATGATTAAGTACACACCTTATGATAAGATGGGCTACCTACAACGACAGCGTCCACGACTGAGTATGTAATTTGAGCCTTTGAATGTGTCTTTGGCACTGTATATAGTAAGTAATTGAAGTTATTGTCATGAGAAATTGTTGTTGAGCAGACTCAAAGGCTCCCTTTTAAAAACCATAAAATTCCTCTGATTTTATCTCCCAATTGAGTTGTACCTTTCAACTGTGAATAATTATGGTTATGATTATGATTTGTCAAAATCGTAATTTATTTTTGCAACTCTGTTAAGACTCAACTCAGTGCTTAATCATGGGTATAGTTGTGTTTAGTATGATGCTGATGTGGTCATTCCATAGCATAGGCTTGATTGTACACAGTAGCTGCCGTAGCCATGAATGAATTTTTTTTTCTCTTAAAGCTTTGATTCATTTTTTGAAGATCATAATATTATTCATGCAAAATATGAGAGAGAGAGATGGAGAAAAAAAAAGAAAATTTGTGGCCTACTACGGCTGCGGCTGTTACTGTTTTTTAAAGGGAAAATTTGAATGAATGTTTATATGGTTTCTATTTCTGGCATTATCTATAGTGTATCAGATTTTTGTTTAGCAAATGAGCACAGAATGCTCACGTGAATTCAGTCACATCGTAAGTGTAATAAGAAGACATCTATTTATTTTTTTTTCTTTATTTTTATTCTACATTAAACAATAAATTTACTATTCATGCTCGCACAGCATCCAAACTACAGGATCAGCGCGTTTTTAGTATTACTAGTATAGAGGTAGAAGGCGCAGGAGCACAGCACAATCTATGTATATGATTGTCACTTCTAGTTTAAAATTCCAAGTTTAAAATCAACTCTTTGGCCTTCTCCAATAGTTTTATGCATAATGTAGTTAATTATTATGTTTAATTGAATTGCTGCATTTTGTTTAGACGTGTGAATGTGTGAATGCTGGTTTGTAAGTTTAATAGCTGTTTCCTTGTTTCAAGTTTAATTGCTATTGTTTAAAGCACAATTTTCCCTTTCCTGCACTATGTCTCATACAGTTAATTTGCATACTGTCTCGTGGGTCATGGAAGAGGCAATATCGTTCAGGAATATGGGAAATGTTTAAAAGACTGTAACAATAAATTAACGCTTAATCTAGGAGAAATAAATACCCCCATAATTTTACTAGGAAAAAGCTTGTTACTGGCCCACTTTTGACCATTAAAAATGGTAAAATTTTGCACATTTTTGAAACGTAAAAATACTTCAACTTACATCTTTCTTAATGAAGAGGTCAAAATTTTTCGAACATACTTTTTGAACATTTTGAAATGGAATAATTACACATTAATAAGATATATTTGTACTATTCTTAAAACAATTTTGAAAGTTTACAGAGTAACATCTTAAAATTACAAAATGCTCTAATAAAAATCTTTTACTACAATGATGATTTTCCAAAAATCCCTATATTTGGAGCATAAAATAAATTCTAACAATTTCATTAATTCATTACTAGATTTGTGCCTTGCCCTTATAATCGCCCTAACAAGTATATTATTTACATATAAAATAAATACTAATTCTGCAATCTACCCAATGCAACTTTAAAAATTATGCACACGTCTCCTTTTACATCTTCAGCGAGGAATTTCAGTTGCACTCACAATTTGCACGATTAATTCCATAATATGGTCATGAATCATGAAGTTTCATTGACTATAGCCGTTATCAAGATCAAAATCGAGAGTGACGGAGGTGCCAATTAATATCACATGGACTAATGTTGATATTCCCTGTCCATTGTTTTCATTATCCTTCTCCTAATCTGACTAGTATTTTAGTTCGAGCTCGACACTATAAATCATTTCTACTTTTCTACAGACACAGAGACTCGTTGGAGCGGCGGCCCAGTCCATGTCCATTCCATGATATGATCCTTATCTTAATCGCAAAACCAGACAGAATTGTGAGCACAGCAGAGATCGTATTCAAGAGTACAAAGGGACAGCATGGCTGTATTGTGACAACGTCTCAATGAAATTTCCTTGACGAAAATCTGTGTGTAATACCCAGGCCCAGCCCCAGCCTCAACACCAGCCAAATACTGTCAATATGGTGTAGTATAGTAGTACCCCATGTCCTATACTAAGGATAAGAGTATGCAAGTGCATGCATATACGGAGACACTTATACTATAACTGTAGATTGTGGATGTGAAGACTGATGCATAGTATCATTTTCTCACGTCAGAAGTTACCCAACACATTGAGACATTACATGAATGATGAGCCCGAGACAATGGCCCACTGAAAATATGCATAATAATAATAATGATGTTGATAATGATGGATGGGCATTGACATGATCATCCAGAGTCCAGATTTCCTATAATGATTTATCATTAAGGAAAATTATGATGTCGTAATTCATCAGCTTCCCAATTACTAGAGATCAGTTGTTGTTGTTCAGCTCACTCAGTCAGAGTTGAAGGGGAATCAGGTTCAACGAATGAATCCAGAGATAAAAGCAAAAGGACCGAAATTTTATCTTTTGTTTGCCATTTACTTATTCCCCTTGAAAACTGAATCACTTCTTTAGTCAGAGTGGGAGGGAAGAAGTGAAAAGAAAATGAAGAAATGACAGGAGGACTGCGAACTGCGACTAACCGCGCTAAATGAGCCAGTTTCCAAGTTTTCAACCTTTAAAATTGAGCAAAATGAGTGTGGACGAATTCATTGAAAATAAAATCACGAATTACGGAATAATTGCCGCGATGTAGACTGTGAGACAGGTCTGACGGAGAATGTGATTAATTGTCTGTCTCTCTGTCTTTATACACACTCTCAAAAGTAGGAAAGGAAACCTCCTCCGCTGAGAGAAAAGTCATTTCGAATTTCGATATTAATTTGTTACCTCCTCGTCACACTCGTCAGTCACTCTGACTTTGACTTTGCCATCCAAATCATCATAAAATATAATGGTGGTAAAAACTTGGATTAAACTCTATTTTTTACTCCATAGCAAAATCCAGACTCCTTCAGCACCTGTCCCAAACTCAAAACTCCAATCTCCAAATTGTCAACGCTTTTTAAGGGAAAAACCAAGTAGGTACGTACATCGCTTGGAAACTAACAACTTCATCGCTAAAAAGCAAAATGCTATACCCTACGACAGCAATGCAATGCCTCCATATTATGTACTCTCATTTTCCAGGACAAATTACATCGGTGCCTGTAACATAATATTCTGTATTTCTATCGTATAGGTGTGGAATTAGATACACCGCATTATTGACTATATGTACATCTTTGGTCTCTGACTTTTGTCCTGAGGATAGATGTAGGTATTTCTGAAATTCTTGAACTGCCATATATTTCCACATTTCCTTTTCTGCTAGTTTTATACACACAGAAAAAATATTGCTAAAAGTCATCGCAGCTCCCTGTATGTTCTCATGGATTACGACTGCGATTATGATTAAAACTACAAATATTTACAATTTGCGGGATATGGGATATTAGTTGGAGTGTGGACTGAAAATTCATGGAAAATACATAATATACAAATAGTCTGTGTAAAAATGTGCTCACTCACGTTGCAGACTTTATAGACTGAGTTGTATATGCTTTTCTCCTTTATTGCTATAGGAAAATTATATGATAGTAATTGAAACTGTGTGAACACTAAAGGTAAGTTCTCATCTCTCCTGTGTAAGTTTTAGTGAAGGTCAATGCTACAAGTCATTGCCAATGCCAGTGCCAATGAAAATGTGAACTACGTTCAAACCGACTTTTGACTTTTACTATAAACCGACATTATTCAACTTTTTTTTTAAACTCTTTTGTCTCACTCTGATTCTGAATTTATAAGCAGTGAAGCATAACTATATGTGCCTATGTTAGATGTACTGATTTATTGTACAGCGGGATGATATATTGCGGTGTCCAAATCCAATAAGTTCGTTTCATCGTGAGTGCAGTCAGAATCAGACTCACTGAGCTACCTGCTTAAAGGTGTGTGTGTGCCTCCTTTTCAATGGCGGCAGTTGCAGTTTGCAGTACATAGTATGTAGCAGTGTGAACGTGAATAAAAACAATGCAGATTGCCTCAATAAGATTACAAGTGTACAGACTCCGTTTGAGCCAAGCTCAAACCATCATCAGTTTTATTTTCATACCCTAACCATAACCGTAGCCATAAAACATACTGGGAAATTTATTGTTGACGGTCAGAGTAATGTACACAGACCAACATACACCTTACCTCCCTCCCTGTACAAGTACAAATTGATTCTCATACAATAAAGTTATACAAGCATTACTTACGTGTATCTATATTATGTAATTTGATCTGCTTTTTATGCTCCTCTCCAAACCACAAATGTAAATACATTTAAGTAGATGTAATGGGAACTGGCCCTATCATATGTGTATCCCAGTTACACACTATATGTATATATCTCTGGAGTATATATGAGGAAGTTTTTTTACAATTCACAAAGTCATTCAGTCGTAATGTAAAAGTGTAATCGTAAAATTTTCAAAACCACCTTAAACTCCTTTCCTTTAGAAAAAAACTTTCATTTTCACTTTGCTAAAACAGTGCCCGTCAATACCACAACTAAAGCCAATACCACCACCTATAGCGTGTACTAAGTAATGGTCAAATTTAAAATACAAACAAATTCAATAAACCTCATAGTCGTGTTAGACGACATTACACTTGGTTAATATAATGCAATTGCCCAGCTCTAAAAAATTCGTCATATTATGCGGATTTATACGAACTTAATCCTAACCTAGAGATGATACCAAAGCCGAAGCCAAAAAGAAAATGATGAGGTGTAATTAGGCAGGTGATCCCAGTACCAGTACGAGTCGGTGCATAGGAAGACGACGAACAAAGGAAAAAAACATGTGACTTTTAGGCCCTACTTAGGTTTCAATCCCATGTAGTATGGTGTGCACTCCGCAGGTAACTAAAGAGTTTCAAACGATGTGCGCAGCGTCTGGTTCTGCTAATGATAATGGAGGGCATATAGGATATATAATAATATTATCATTACAGGAGCGTAGACAGAGACACCGGAAGTTCACGCAGGAGGGCTTTGGGCTTTGTGGGAAATGAATCAAGTCATCCTCAACACAGCAATATACGAATACCAGCCACACCGACTACATGACGCGTAGCTCTCTCATCCCATAGTCATAGTACAAACAATGCAGTGCCTCAGCCTATGGCTTCCCTCTGTAAAAACTCTCGAGATTCAATTTCAAATCACCACAGACAGACACTTTGACTTGACTTCCTAATCTTCTTCTTCTTCAGTTCTGCGCCATATCTTAAAGTTGTATAGTCGCACAGAGAGACATATAGAGGGCTGGATTCTGGATTGCCAAGGCGAAGGGAAACCAATCACTATCAAAATATCAAATAATGTGGGGAGAGATAATAATGTGTGTGTGAGAGGTGTAAAAAGGAGAGCAAAGATCTCTTCATCTACTTACGTTCTTCGCGGTTCATATACTCTGACAATAAGACAGAGCGCGAATGACAGTATTATGCCATGAAATGGAAATTATTACTATACACTATGCCCCACACACACACTTTTGTGCTTTCTTTGCAAAACTATTATTTCTGTATACATAACGAAATATTAATAATAGGAGGATAACAACAATGTAGTAATGAGGAATCAAAAGCCCATTACAACTTGTTGTAAACTTTGTAATGTCTCCTACTATAATAATATGCATAAAGTTTTAAAGGTCACCTTTTTTTATGCATTTCATATTTTAGCCATGTAACTTACCTATATACACATTGCTATTAGGTATACAGATAGAGATCAAAATTAAGCTGGAAGTTGAACCCCGCCCTTTATGTATAGCCTCAGTCTACGTAGTGGCAGCATCATTATTATTTTACGCGCTGATATATTTACCTACAATCTCTTTTGCATATAAGTATCAAAATATTATATGGCAATAATCATTGTTAATACTCTGACTGTTGTGAACACGGCATCGTGGCAGTAATGTCTAATTCCTACAATTCATTTCAATGTTATGTGTTTTGTTTTTGCATTGTTCCTAGCTCCAGTCTGAACTCTCGAGATAATAATAATGACAGAGACAGAGACAGACCAATAAGTCCAAGTGTATGGTTTACACTTTGTCATTATCAGTACGTATTCCTTGTGTTCAGATATGCATTATTATCATTGCACTGTTATTGTTACGATTACGGAACCATAATAATAAGAATATTAAAATCTTATTATTCCCAGTTTAACACAAGCAGCTGAGCAAGTTGAGTAAAAGTGGAAGTGCCTCGTTGAGGTGGATACAATACGGTCTCATTATGGAGCATTTATTATACACGGCATAGCATTGACCACTATAGCATGAATTACTTCCTTATCATGTAAGGCAGACATTACTGATAAAGTGAATAGGCTCCAGCCCCGTCCCCGTCCCCGGTCCTCCTTTCCATTTCCATCTCAGTCAATCTTCAAGATATTTGAACATTTTTATTATCTGTGTGTAAATTCCAGTCAAAGTTATGCAAACATTTTGGGATATCACTTGGATAGGCATATCCGAGGCACTTCAGCTTCTAACTAGGTGCTTGGTACAAGTATAAAAGTATGAGTGGATATTTTAGAATTGAAAGTAAACCTTTCGTAGTAGGCAGGTAGGTGGTACTTGGGTAGGATATGTGTAACGTAGCATCTTCTGCATAGACGAACTTTATCTGATTTTTTAAACCGCTTGTAGTTTGTGCGTTCCATACGGCATGACCCGTTATTTCGTTGGTAATAATAATTGTATTATGTAGAGTTATGAAGTTAGGTCCTTTGTCTTTTTTTCTGACTCACCATAGGGTAACCATACGATCATATACCAAACTTTAAAGATGCAACTTCTAGCCTATACCCATAATATTATGGGCATATCTATAAACTGTAAAATGTTCTTTATTATAGTCAGTGTGTTTCATTTTCATTCATTCATGTCGATTTAAATTTTAAATACTTGCGTTTAAATTTTACACTAGACGTATCCTTTTTATTATGCTGTTCCCATATTGAAAAACTGAAATTCCTTCTCTATGCTCCATTACGTTGGAATTGGAAGGAATATAGACATTATACAGACGACGTAGCACAGACCAGAGGGGCTCTTGCTCTATCCTAAGTTTGAGTCATGAATCACGAGAACTATAATTGTTTCCTTATCACAATCCTTATAGTTTCAACTTCAAGTCTCTCACATTATATTCAAAGATCCAAGTCTCAAAGATTCAGCAAACAACTCCATGTCGATGTGCGAGTGGATCTGATGATGATGATGAGATGGACTTCCAAATTGCTCACTAAACTGCACGATGCTCAAACGGCGGCAGCGCCATAACCAACCGAACCACGAGAGCACCATACAGCATTTTAAATTCTAATTAAAAGAAAAGGATAAAGCTCAATCCCACACTCGGTCTCACTCAGACTCAGAGACAGCAGTACAGTGGGCAAAAACAAAAATATTTTTAGGTGTATAATTAATTGCGTGAATATATAAAAGGTTTGGGCAATCTGTGTGTGAGGAGACGAGAATGATTAGGATTATGATTATGATGTAAATGAATATATAGAGACAAATGTGGCTGGAAGTAAGTGGAAATGAAAATGGGATTTTTGCACGTTTCTAATTAATTTACTGGAAATTACGAGAGAGTCAAAGCGTTCTTCAACCTGCTCAATCTCAGTACTCAATTCTCGTCAAGATTTAAAGTTGTTGAGTAGCTTCAGTCACTTGGTCCTGGGGGAGCATGGATAATTGGGCCTGTACCCAGATGTTCCTGAAGATAGCCATATATATTTATAGTGTATAGATAAATATGTGAAAGATAAATAGGTGTAATTAACATATACAGTGGACAGCATTGCAGTCTGCTTCCCCGTCCCCAACACCTGATATCAGTGTCAGCATCAGGATTTCCATTTCCCATTTACAGATATTGCGTTTAAGTCGGTCCTATCGTTGTCGTTGTCGGCAAAGTGTTCTGGTCGATCAGAGAGTAATGTCAATGGCCAATATTACTTCTATCTGTATGTAGTCACTTATGGATTAGTGACGATTTGCTGTGCTGAATTGGGCTCATTTGGAATGTGATTTCCTGCCCTTCCATGCAGAATGCTACGATTTTTAGATGCATGAAACCTGTGCTGTAACGGGACAGACAGACAAACGGAGACAGAAAAGCCGAAAGAGAAGCAGAAAACTAGGGAATTGAAATAGGAAATGTGACCATGTTTTAATGTTTTCAAGTCTCAAGACAACAGCTACAGTTCAGTAGAATTTTGTGTAGCAAGTAGTATAACTGGGAATTGGACATTAATATGGTTCTGCACTGATGTGCACAGAGCTGCTATTTAGCATGTTCTTTAAAAAATTCATCATAAAAATTATTATAAACTGTATACCTCTATATATCTCGTCTGCCTTGGAGTCTTATATACTTTTAGCCTAATGTTGATCAGCGGGCTCGTAAAAGCTACAACGGAAACAACAAAAATGTTTTCCTCGTAGTATAATATTTACGTATTTTTCTTTAAATACAGCAACAGAATGGAGAGCTTAAAAATCCACAAAATTATTTCCTAAGAATTATTATAAGAAGAACAATAAGGAAGCCATGTCTCACAAGTCTCATCTTCATCTCTGTGTAGTTAATGCTAACTTGATAATTTTATTACTGCATCATTTTTAGAATTTAAATCCTCCAACATCCTCATCCTCTAGAAACTGCACTGCTCAGGGATAAGGTGGATGTGATAGGTACGGTTCACAGAGGTAGACAGAGATTTACTTATGTGCTGAGGTAGGTAGGTAGGTAGGTAAAGGTATAGGCATAACATAGGTGTGGGATGTGGATCTAAAAATGCGAATTAGGCTGACGGCGTCGGTAGGAGTCTCCTTAACTAGTAAAGCCCTCATTTATTTTGAATGCGGCTATTGCATATGGATATATAGAATTTCAGAGCACACATCTCTCAAATGTTGAGTTTATGTAATGAAATGGAAGCCATTAAAAACTGTTTCATTTCAGGTTCAGAGAGCGTTTCAGTTTTCCTTTAATTCTTATCTAATATAATATGTGAAAATGAAAATTGCCGTTTATTGTGCAATCCGCAAGCAGTAGGGATTTGCTTAAGGAAGCAGTCAAGAATTATTAGTAAAAGGTATGCCTCCTACCTACGCATTATTACTGCTCTTATTACTATGCGATTTTAGTTGCCATTTCATACATACGAGAGTACAGGAGGTAGGTAGGTTTAGGCACTTATGACTCGGCACATCACATAATACTGTTAATAGCAAACTGCTGCGAGTTGAGACTGAGACTTTAAACACACAGAACGTATGTAGTAGGTACAATTAAAATCATAATTTCTTCCTTAAACATTATCTCTCTTATAATTATGACGATACTTAATGTTCATGTAATAGGAGTACAAAAGGGTGCAGAAAAGGAGTTACATTCTCTAGTAGAATTCGGCCGCATGCTAATGTAGTTTAATTTATTTTACTCTTGTAAGTTACGTTTACGTGTGTAGACTTTAAAGCCTTCGGTTTAAGATTTAAGTTACCATACGTATATTCTTGGTGATTTCCCGTTTACAATAATTAAATGCTTAATATTTTAGTACATAGTACGTAATTATATACTTACTAGTTAGATTATACATATTTCTATTTCCTAACATTACGGATGTATTCTGTCAGCATCAGCAGTCAGACTGTCTAGTGAGAAGCATTAATGATTATGATTTAAAACGGAACAAAATTCATTTGGGGTATTTTAGACTTGCTCTCAGTCAACAATTACGTGAACTATGCAGAAGCCCTTTACCATCATAATTCCTACAGCTACAGCTACTTACACGGTATGGTTCAAAGGAGCGTGAACGAGCTTGAGAGTTGAGACAGATAGTTGTTACGAGCGTGTACATGCATGTCTTTATATGTACCTACTTCCTTAGTATGAAAGCATTGCAAAATGTTCAAAACAAAGAATGAAACCAAGTCACCAAGTGTATCGGGAGTTCGTACAGATATGTAGTTTGTAGTATCCATGCGAGGCAGTTAAAATTTAACACGTCTTACATGTAGTTGTATACTTGGACTAATTCAGATAGAAAATACTTAAAACTAATAAATTTTTCCTTGCAGCAGAGAGCACAGAGCAGAGCCATAGTTCATTCAATAATAAAATCATCTGATTCTGAAACTAAGACTGTAATCATATGCTATCAAGTGAGGGAGGAAAATCGGTAGCAGAAACAGAATTACCGTTACAATCAAAATCAGAAGCAGTTAAAAAATGTAAGTACTCTTCTGTTGAATGTTGAATTCGAATTCGAATCTGAGAAGTTCTCCAATATAATTTCCCCTATGCTCTTAACCTGTGGTAGTGATGTTGGTGCGGTGGTGGTGGTGGTGTTGTTGTTGTTTTATTTTACGATTCAGTACTAAAAATCCTCATGATGTTTCTTCTAAAATGATCGTATATGTGATCAAAAGGTGAAAAGATCTAATGTACAGAGCATCAGAGAATCTGTTTTCGATTTCATACTTTGCACTTTTCGTATAACTACATATTTTAATGCTACCTACATATGGCAGACACAATAAAACCTTCAAACACGTCTCAATTAAGAGTTGGAGGTGTCAGTGGCCAATATAGAAACGGCAAACAAATGTGAAATAAACTTGATCCAGTATATTTTAGATGAAATGTGAGTTCAAAGGCAAACGATGGTTTTTGCAAATTGTTCCTATGCCTATCTACATAATTTAGGAACCTTTGGCAACTCTCAACCGAATCAGACATGCGATAAGTCATTTTGAAGCTCTATTTAAATACAAAATATTACATTCAATAAAAGTTGAAAATTATGTTACTTACTATTTTTTTAAAATTATAATTAACTTTAAATTTGGAATTTAAAATTGAAGTTCTTTTATTTACATTCTTCCATTGCCCAGAGTACAGAGCCCCTTTAAATATCTAAGAAGTAAACATTTTAAATCCACCTATCCACGCATCAGAAATAATAAATAGAATTAATTAATCAATTAGATTTAACTTTGCTAAATATACATAGTGCACAAATTTGCAAGAGATGCATGACGTTTTCTAATGAAATTCTCAAAAGCTGTAGCCAGTGACAAATAAAGTTAGTTGCAGTGGTTGATAGAAATGTAATCATTTTGAATGCTGAACATTTACATTAAGTTTCTATACTGCTTGAACAGAAGCAACAACGCGAATGAAGCTGCCCTTGTTCAGAGTTACATAGATCCAAAAGGAAAATATGAATAATTTAATGGAAGGACGACGCGGTGGTAGCGGTTCGGCGGGTTGATGTTGATGTTGAAGTTGATGGGGATGGAGAGAATTGAATGTGGAAGGCACACAGACAGACTCACAGATTCATCCCCTGCCTTCATGGTGAAGCTACAAACTTTACATACATAATAATGGGAGGGAATTTATATTGGTCACAATCGAGCTCAGCCGTTAGTTTTCATTTTCATCTTGTACTCTGTCAAATGCACCCATCCAAAGAAAACTTCCGGTCGGTTAGTCCCGGTTACACGCACTCTGCCCAAAGGCCCAAACAATAATCAAGTCCAAATCTCCACAACCTGCACTTCCCTACCTCTATAATATGTATTCCTTTACCCCTCGTCTACACTTCAAACAATGAACATTCAGCCTCAGATTCAAGCTCAAACCATCAGTCAGTTTGTCTGTCTGTACTGATATTAAGAATACACTGGGCACTCACTCCGAGATCGGCCATCACCTACAGAGTAGAGATCCTGGATTGCGGTGTAGCCCCTTTGAGTAATTATTATTAATACTTAAAAGATGCTGTTATAATTTTGTAAGCTCACAGATTCTCGGAAGAAAATTCATTATATAAATATAGGGAATTTCTACGGAGACTTTAAGAGCACTTGGCGGAGTGTAGATTTGCACAAAGTGAATTAAATATGATACAGTATATACGGCATACGGTGCGGTGGTGGTGCAGATCTGCTGTCATGCTTGAGTTCCTATGATCTTCCAGCTCTCAGTCAGCCGAAAAACTACGAATTACGACTACGACTATACGACTAGGAAAAAGCACAGATATATTATTGAGCAAAAGTGCAGTACAGTGTAATAAAAGGGCAAACAATGCCACTCCGTCTGAATCTGTCTGTGCAGATCGAGCCGTGTCTCAATGGAAATCAAATTTAATCGTCAAAAATTGAAACCTTCCTTCCTCACTCCTGCCTCCCTCCTTATGTAATTAGACGTATCCAACTGCTCCATATGTCATGTGTGCACTCTCTGCCTGCACACTCACTCCACTCAATTAATGCATAAGCATTTATGCTTTTAATAATAATAATTGTATTGTCCATCCCTATGTAATATAATCCCTGGAAAAGCCTCCACCACCAATCCCACTGTTGTTAATAAGTGAGGAGGAAGTGTATTGGAATTTTAAGAGCTGAATTAAATTGAGGATGCATAATTGTCCTCGCATCTATAGCTCACTTCCCACTGAGCCCAATCTAATGAAATTGCGTTAATCCTAATAAATTTTTGTGTAATTTAATTTCAGTTCCTAATTTAAAAGCTTATTCTCTAATAACTCTACGCTTCACGTCTATTCCATTTACATTACATTAGATACCCACATTATTATGATTATTATACATTTCCACATATCTCCTCAAGACAAGAATGAGAGCTTGCTCTCAAAGGAAATCTCAATCTTCTATGTGGTACATCTCTATTCACTCTCCACACAATCCACACGTCCACCACAACTCCTCCTGGTCTCTCTCTCTCCAACAATAGTTGTAAATTTAAAAAACTGATTCAAAGAATGTGCTTTCATTTGCATTATTTATTACGGAGAATGGAATTGCTCAGCCCCACACACACACACACACTCACTCAAATACATTATGGAATTGATCTCTAAGAAACGTGAAGATGTTACGCTTAGACTTAATTGGAATTTGAAAATTTGGAATATATCAAGTAAACTACTATATAATGCAACTAACTACCTGTACGAGAGTTTACTATATAGATAGATACACACTATCATTATGGGTGTATTATGTATCATTATTACTCATGATGGGTGTACTGTTACTATTTTGACTATAATATAATTCTACTGTACTTGTCTATTTTTTTCTCTCTGTCTCCCTATATATATATTATGTATTTTATTTTAAACTTGTAAAAGTAAAAATTATGATGGAGAAAAATGGTTGGAGAAGAGATCCAACCACAAAGTCATGATTTAACTCCACATTTTCAGTTCAAATGAATTCGTTGATACGGTTGAGTGAGTTGATTTTTTTATTACAATCCATACAGAGTACATACAGTGCATAGTGCATATATACAGACAGAGACAGGGACAGAGTCACAATGCAATATCTGAACTACAACAGGTTTCTCATTGAGTCTTTGTTCTTCCATTTTAGTCACACGAAACGGAGACTCTTCTTCTCCCATAATATTTTTCTATACGATATAAGATATAACATATACTATGAAAAATGAACAGTATTTGTTTTCTTTCCGTTTGATATTTTTTTTCCTCGTGGAGAGAGGATCACATCATCACATCACATCCCATCACATCACATGGTTTTCATTTTTGATATGAGGAGATTTTTAAAGATTTTGAGATGCGGATGAGAAGCCCATACACACAAAAAACACATAAAATAAAAATATATAACCAAGTAAAAGTATATAGAAACGCAGAGGCCGGAATATTGGTAGAAGTTCAAGAGTAACATGGTGAAATCATATTATGCCAAAGGCAATATACTTTGGTTTTCGATTTTCGATGAACCATCTTAAAAACTTATCCGTCGTAAAAGTTGCAAGCTTTAAATAGATAATTAGTGTCAAAAAGAGCTGTGTAATTTATAAGGGATTATTTTCAATGAGTTATTAGAGCAATTTGTTTGGTGATTTTTATTGTTACTTCGTGCCAAGTGGTTTGTTTTTTTTTTGGGGGGGGGGGGGGGGGAATTTGCATTTGAACTGACTAGTCTAATTTAAATGAAGCAATAATGTGGACATGTTCGATGTTTTAGAAAATCTATATACATAAGAAACCACATGTGCACCCTCTGCTTATTTTACTCGGATCAGCCATAGCATTATTATTGTCTCCATGATCCCAATCTCGATCTCCCAAGAAAGAAAGAAAGGGAGAAAAAAGAATGGCGGGGACGTACGTACGTGGTGGAGAGGCTGATATGAGTGCAAGTGTGTAAATTTTAATCCATGTTTGGAATCATTATTATTTTATAGAATATAAAAATCCAGATCACGATGAAATGGCAAATCAGGATGAGAGTCACTGAGGCTGTTGTTTTGTTAATTTGGAAATTGTGTCTGCTCATAGGACAGACAGAGTAGATGGAAAAACTTTCATGAGAGAATGAGAAAATCCTATTGGAAAATGTGGTGAGTCAGATGAGTGGGAAAGAGTGGTTATTGGTAACAGTGTAGAACTGTAGAGCTGCAGAGTCTTTGAGGCTTTCTATTCTATAAGGTAAATTGTAAAATTCTATTCTATCTACTAAACCATGCAGTGTGCACACTACATACACACAATACTACTGCAGCTTCTTCTCTTATTATACTCACGTCAAAGAAGCGTCAGGGTTTAAGAATTTTTATTTTTTTTATTTTTAGAGACAAACAGTTCCTTTGGTGTCATGACTACATGACATCGACATGAGGATGGGACAGACAGTAGAGACAACAGAGGCACAATACGAAGTGTCGCTCTCTGTCCCAGTGCAGTCAAAATTCGCAACTCAAATCCACCACGTCTTATTTACTGTCACAGGTTCTACATACATGAGCAATATAAGTATTGTGTGTCCAAATCCAAGAAGACTCTGAACATGTTTAATATCTCCTACTACGCTGATAATAAACTGTAAATCTACATACATAATGTGAAATATAGGTAACTAATTCATTTTTATGAAGCACATCCTTTCTTCACGTCTCAAGTTTACACTCTGTGTTGTCCACGTACGGTTCTCTGCTTTCAGACAATATGAATTAATAATGATATATCATACTTACTATAAACTTTATAGCTCCTTCATTAATGAAGCATATCCACAGCTTTGCACGCACCTGCCTTATTTCTGTGTCAGCCAGTAGAATCTAAAGAATAATATGTGGAGGTACCTTCTTACCTATACTAATTTTTAAAAATGGAGTAGGCACATCGGTAATCGGTATCGGTAAGGTACATTTGTTCTTGCAGAATACTATGCTTTGCAATAATTTTGATAAACTAATAAACGGGAATATTAAAATATATTATAAGATTTATACGTGCTATAACACTAACAAGAAGAAAGAAAGCAACATTTCGCGACGGAGCGCACGGTTACACATAAATCAATTGACAGTAATTATATCTATATAATTTGTGCTTGATTTGTACAACGGCCTGTTTCATGTCTTGCTAATAATGATTTTAATGTTTGTTCAGGTCTCTCTCTCTTTCTCTCAGTCAACTTGGCAAATACTGTGCGGATCATTAAAGAATTTTTTTACGAGGACTCTGTGTTTCTGTGTACTATTTCATCTTACTACAATAGCTTTTGGGAATCCTGCTTTTGATTTTGTAGTCATTTGAAATGGGCGAATAGGTAGAGGAACCAGCAGAACTAGAACCGCTACATGGAATTTTGGAGTTTATGATTTCTAATAATTAATTTTCTATTTCAGTTTTAGCCTTATAACTTTCTCACTATGTATCATCGGATCACCTTATTTGTATAAGCTATATGGTGGATCCGAAGAAATGGAAAAGAAGCTGTACTAAAACCCCGCGTTGATGTTAGATGTTGATGCTGTATGACTGCGAGGCTGAAGTATGCGAGCACGTCTGTGAGACGGACGAGGACGTGAACGATCATCTGTGCTGAGGACCGTTGCTGACAAACGACGATTAGAGACTCAAGTGAAAATATAATCCTGCTTCAATGAATTCCCTTAATACCTTCTAATTAATATCATATGACAGAGGAGAGCGATAGTAGGGAGTCACATAGTCATAACATGGCACCTGACAAATATCAACATCAATATAAAACAGAAGGGGGAGATCGCGAGGCTCTTGCTGCCGTCGTCGTCGTCGTCGTCATCGTCGTCTCGGCATGTCTCTCTTCAAAAGCACGACTTAAGACATGGAATGTCATAAAAAGGCGCAATGATCAATTTAATTTCTTTTTTATTGTCTTCCCATCTCTCATACACTTTTGCTTCGTCCAATTTGCTATAATATGTAAAAGCAGAGCCAGGCCTTTATAATAAGGACGGTGATGATGTATACACTGCACTCCCTATAGCCTCCAATCCAATCCCAACCCAATGCTATTTTAATCAGTAATCTGTGAAGGGAGATTTCCGTCAGTACTCACTCACTATAGATATAGTCGGTTCAGTCAGTAGGAGTACACGCATGCCGTGCCGCAGTATATCCATAAAAAATCAGGAGATGTAACCGTACTCTATATAGTGGGCAGTGGGGCAGTACATATAAATATAATATAATATAGTGTTAGCAAACGTTTTTTTTATCGGCGTCATTGTTTGAATTTCAAATCTTTCACATGGGGATGATGAGGACAGAGCATTACATTAATTTATCGTTTATATGTTTACAGTCATGGCTTGAGGATATAGGCACAGAAATAGAGCTCGTTTTTTTATAAGAGATTATCAAGTCGGCGGATTAGCATGATCAAAACTACAAATGACCATATCAATGTCACAAATGGGGTTTCGTCACGAAATTCCTCGCAAATAGAAATTATGACAAACTAGCGACTTGCGTTAGCATATGCGTGGATGAACAGAAGAAGACATAAAAAAATAGTTAGTTAAGTAGTAGGGGTGGTTCGGGGGATGTTTTCATTCGCGGACAGTAACGACCGACGGCCGTTCTACAATATGAAATATGGATACGAAAATATTTTCAAAAAAGAGACACAAGAGATACCACTATTACGCGCGCCAAAATGATTTTTCGAAATAAATCGATGAAACCCAAGATATGATATGATACTTACGATTAGTATATTATAGTTATTCAACTACTATAACACAAACGGCAAGATGAGAGGTATTATTACATCGTAATACAATGATCTGTGGAAAGTAAGAGGGAAATAAGAGGCCATATTTAAAAATGACTTCCTTGGAAGTTATTAGCCAAGTTATTTCCAAGTAATTCATATAGAGTAGAGTTTGTAGTAGGTATTTAATGTTTAAGAGTGACATCGCGCTTAAGAACTCCTCATGTATTGCAATACAATCCGTATGGAGTATACAAGACGTAAACGTCACATTCGCTGAATTCATAATAGAGTAATAAATTGTTGAATTAATAATTATTATGTTGTAAATTATCTGTACATTGTATTGTGGGTTTTTTTTTGGGATTAGTATTAATTTTTTAATAGAGCTCCTGCAAACGAATTGAAAAAAAACGAATGACAAAATATACACGAAGAAAGGGAAAGGAAATTGAATGAATGCCATACTTTCGGTGACCATCTGTCACGGACTCATCACCACCACATCAACATCTGATAACAAGACACACACACACACACATCTCCATTCATACCGTGTAGTGTAGCCATCCCATCATACTTCAACTTCATACATATTCCTTCGCCTATCTGCCCACGCATATATTCGCATCCTCCGTCCTATGTATGTATGTAGCCCGTCATTAATTTGGAGTATATACAGTACAGTTGCAGTTTCATCCTCAGCCAGATAAAAATTCCGTCGATCTGACTAAAACTAACTGTTCAACTGTTTGTAAACTTTCTTTCAAACCCAAGAAGCGTTTCAGATGATAATATGGATTAAAATTCAATGTGTAATAATTCATACATTGAGTCGGCGTGAAACGGAAAGAAGATTCCAATTCTACTATACGAATATTATACGAAAACGAAAACGAGCTTTTCTTCGCATTGTGCTTCATATTCTTTAATATTTATTTTTACACATTACATTACATGGCTTGGTTAACGATGCGACTGTGATGTGAGGCTTTTCTATATACTTAAACCAATGTACCTAGCTGTAAACAGTAAATATTTTAATTAAGTACATTACAAATTTTTTTTCTTTCTACTTCTTCTTCTTTTAGTTTTGATGATTTCTGAGTCAGAACTCACAACATAGACAGGCATCGTCACGCCACTCCGTTCACTTCACAAAAGTAACATTCCCATTACAACATTACTTGGCTACTTGGCTCTGCATTACATACATAGTTTTTTAATTCTATTGCTAAAATTAGTCAAATGCAAACAAGTTTGTCTGTTTGAGTTTGAGTTTGATATTTTACAAAAGATATAATTTCCATTTCACGATCATCACCATTTAATTTATTCTTGTTAGTGTCATTCTTTTCTTTCTCATCATTTTCCCGCAATTCAAAAATATTTGTTTAACTTGAACAGACATTGACTCACTCTTCATTTTCTTTGTACTTACAAGACTGGGAAACTGTAAATTGTATAAATTCTAATAAATTCTATGTAGCATTAGATTTCGAAATTACAGGATTAGAAGAAGAAGGAGAAAAAGAAAAAAAACATGAAGCAGAGAATATAATAATAATTATTACACTACACCGACCGCTACTCCTACTTCTACTACTTGTGCACATTTACAACAGCAATTAATGGAGATTCAAACGATGCCGATTCCGCGATGCCGCGTCATCGACTCTTTCACGAGGAAATCGAAAATGAAAACCATGTAGGTAGGCACAACCCTGGAACAAACAATTCAGTGTGAAAGAAGCTAGGAATCCACCGTCAACTCCATACAAGTACATGTATAATTATGTACAGATAGGGACAGTTGCGTACCTGACACTACTACTACTACTAGAACGACCATGTATGCTCCATGTATTACCTAATATTATAACTGGCAACCGGCGGTACTGGGACTGGGACTGGCGAATTCACAGAGAGAGAGAGAAAAAAAGCAAATTATTTTGTAAGTTGTTGGAAAGTTGTTATTATACCTTAAGCCGACTCCGTGTAGGTAGTGTAGATACATTTATTAATAATAACAATTGTAACTTAATTTGTCCAATAACATAAAGATAAAGATGGGTAAAGTCGCAGTTTGAAGTCATGTCATGATCCGGATTTTCTTCATACGTAACACATATATTACATAGAAAAATTTCCTGTTTAGTGTTGGTTGGTGGTGGTAGAAAATGAAAAAAAATGGTTTTTGAATGAATTGATGAATAATATATTACAAAACATGTAAAAAAAACTAGAAAAATAAAGTAATTCAAATTTGATTTGGCTGTACATAATATAGGTAGGTTGTGGGTTGTCCCTAAAAATTACTTAGTATCCATGGTTGATACTGATGTTGATGGTAATTACTCACTTACTACCTCGGATGAGATGTTATTTTTTCTTTGTGCCTATAAGTAAAAGCCGAAAGGGAAAGGGAGAATGTAAATGGAAATCGACCACCAAGACAAATGAGTCTAATTTATTTATTAGGCCTCATCTTAATTATAGTGATTGGTTATATTTCACAGAGCCCCACGTTACTTGAACCCACTACTCACATATGAGTCCCGCAGTTGTAGTATAGTAACAAGTGTGAGTTAGCCATAAGTAATGGGTACAGGAGCCAGGACATGGATTTCCCGTCCCATCCAATTTGATTTTATTAAAAAGAAAAATGTATAATAAAGTAACGCAAAAATTTTTTGACGAAAATACACACTAAAACTGGTTTTACTACTACAACTGCAAAATCCCTATAGACAATAATATGATTAGAATAATGATAAAATGAGTCAAGCTTTTAGAGTCAGTATGAGCACAAAAACTTGCTGGAATTTCCATTCATTGCCCCGTCCGCGTCGTCCGTCACTTCGTCGGTCAAAGGCAAAGGCCATACCACCTTTCAAGGAAAGGAGCGCGATCACATATCTGGGTATAGGTATAGGTATAGGAGGTACCGCTCACTGGAGGTTATGGTTATATATGTTAATGTTGCTAGGTAATAAATGTCTAGCCTCAGTTTATGGAGACGGGTAGACGATCGGATTCGAAATCAAAGTCCACATCGACATCGACATGGACTACAGCTCATCCGCTCAACGACTCGGAGGGAACACTACAACTAATTGTAATTAGAGATTTTGAGTTCATTGAGTTTTTCTTGTTTCCGTCAAATTCAACAAGATCAAGATATGTCCACGTTTCATTGACTGCAGATTTTCTACAATCCAAGTCCAAATCCCATCATTACAATACACATGGACGGAAAGATAAGTATATGATACACATAATATTATTGCGTATCCATTTATCCACGTATCGAGACATGTACCTACTTGCATATTATTATTCAAGTTTTTTACGACTTCTGTTTTAACGTTATGAAATTCAAAGTATGTAATCTGAATCATGTGAACTTATGGGTAATCGTCAATCGGAATCGTAATGGTGGGGGCAGGTACTTCACCTGTCTTGTCAGTGTGGTATGATATGAAGATTCGCTTTGATGTTGACCAAGATACCTCCATGTGTTATGACTACACTTTTATGTCCCTTTTAAATTTATTGTTATTGTTGTATAAAGGATTTCGTGTTTAAAAATCCAGAAAATTTTAGAGTTATTTCAGATATGATGATGATGTTTTTATTTTATTTTCATGTGCAGTATTAGTGTTTTAGCGATTGTGGTACGGTATGGGATGGTATGTGGTGGTATTAATTGTAGCAGGAGTATAGGAGTAACATATTTATTTATTAACCTGTACAAGATGGGAGATAAACGTTCATTCAGTATTGATGTCTCTACCGATTACAGATACCTATACCTACTTAGGTATACATATTCCCACCGTTTAGCTACAAATATGTATGCAATGATACGTGCCTCCTTAATGAAGAGATGCTTATCATAATTCATATACATTATGAAGAATTGTTATCTAGGCAATAATACAAGCTCCACCGATTCCGATTCCGATTCCGATGCGATGCGGTCACTTACTTACTAGTAAGTCTTACTCGTTAGTCAGTTGAGTTCAGTCAGACTTCTTATTATTGTCAGACCATCATGCATTACTTACTGAGAGCGCATTAAATATTATTGATTATCTGCATAATATAAGAATTACGAATGCATACCCTTGATACTTGAGACTGATACAATCTCACTTGATCATGATTTCGTGGTTCGCCTCAGAAAAAACGACAGAATAGTGGTTCAATAGCTTCAATACACAACTCCTTCACACACAATGCCAATACCAATAACAATCATTCATAAAAAAGAATTGACTGAGCGACTTATCACTAGAAAGAAGCTGTGAACTGTTTTTCACAATAAACGTTTGAGTGTTTTTGTTTTTCTAGTTCCATGCCATATGCCAGTTTCAAATTTCAAATCAGCATTGTCTCAGTCAGTGGGTACAGAGTCGGTACAGAAATTATATTAAATATTTTATGATTTCTTTTGTTCACAACTTGTTGTTCTATTTAGTGCTCAAAAGCTTTAAACGATGACGATGACGACGAGGTATCTATATCTATCTGCAGTCTTTAATCGTATTTATTCGTATTTTGTGTACATTTGTGTTCGTTTCGACGTTCCAATGGAATGGATTAAACACCAAAACCGAAACCGAAATTGAGACCGACCAAGCTCTTAAATATTATTATTACTTGTACCCATTTGTTGAGGATGTAGATAGAATATGAAGGGAGAAGGAGCGCTAATGAAAATAAATTGAGCAGCTAAACATATTTTCCTTGAAGCGACTTTTAAAAGCCTTTGACTTTTCGTGTAATGTAATTTTACGACATAACAAACAAAACTTTTAGTATCAATATAAAGTACACCTATATAGTTGTAAATTACAAAAATTAATACTACAGTATCTATAGATCAGATCAGTCAGTCAGTCAGATTCTAATCAAATCAGCGGATCTACTACTTGAGCGGAGAGGGGGAGAGACAGTTTTATTGGCAAGGGCTTTTAGCATTATACATAATATTATAGCATTTTTGAATTAGCATGAGCGAGAAATGACTTTAGGACATAGCCCAGCAACAAAAATTTAAATCTCAAAAACAAAGTGAAAGAATTAAAGAGCGAGAGACAGAGAGAGAGAGAGAGAGAGAGAGAGAGAGAGAGAGAGAGAGAGAGAGACGAAAAAAGTGCTATCCAATAAAACAAGTACAGTCACTCCCCATTATTCATTTTTTAACAATTATATGTCGATTAAACTATCATTTAGGATTATAAATTTCATACCCTTTTAGTCAAATCCCTTGACTCACTCGAATTTAAAGCGATGAATTAATGGCGATTTCCATCAAAATTACTATTACTAAAATCACCTCTATGAATTTGGTTATGACATTCAGTCCGGTCCAGTCCATATATTTATTACACATCAAACTAATTTTTTTTCCCACGACTAATATTTTATATTTTCTAATCAGCATTTTTGTAGAGTATTTATTACATTGCCCTAGCCCTATCTGTTAATACGTATCATCAAATTAAAAAATGTCGTAAATTTCATAAGAATTGCACTCTGCAAAAAGTGGAGGGAGGAGGCATGGTCAGTTATTAAACCCATTCATCACTCATAAATTGCAAGAACAGTTTAATTGTACACATACATATTCTATTTTTCATCAGTTGGTTGCAACTATAAGGTTGGGCGCTGGGGTACGGACTATACGGATTAGAAATAGAAGAATGATTAAACATTATAAGCTCTGTTATATTATTACTGTTCTGTAGTTAGACTCTAATGTTGTTATTGTTGCAGAGGTGTGTAAGTCTAAATGTAGTGAGGACTGACTATAATCATTAAATCTACAACCTTTCCATAAGAATATCTTTCGTTTTCATTTTGATCCCCTTTTTAACTCATGCTGAGAGGTTTAAATGAGTTTAAGTGATTAGGATGTATGACACTGTAAGAAGGAATTGTATAGCTACTATATAGTAGATGATTAAACTTTTTTTAAAAGAAAAACCCGTCTTTTTCATTTGATACTTCTTTATTACATGTTTACATTTACTACCTTACTACCCAGTCTACTGTATGGGGGAGAGCACAGCTGTGAATTTTAAGACCTTACAATGACTTTAGGATTACGATTAAGATTACGATTACATTACAATATTGCAATTCCGATTATGATGATACGATGGTCATCCTATACACAATAACAATCAACAATACTACAAAAGTTGAGGCTAAAAAACTGTAATTTGCAGAGATTTTCTGCAATACAGCAATACAACCTCACTCACCTCGTAGGAAAAAAACTATAATGTTTATTTTATTTAAATTCTACAAAACTATAGGCATACACACAAAAAAAACGAAAACGATATTCTAATCTTTAATCAGTCAAGAGTCATTCATTCCCCCGATCCCGATTTCAAATTAATTTTAAAGGCTTTTTACTTGATGAAAAAAAAATGAAATAGGTAAAAAATCTTGAAGGAATTCTTCTCCCAGCTGTCAGTAGACACTTGTGCTACACTTAATCGGTAGTCTTAAACTGTAATCATATCTATTAAACTTGAATTGAACTTTCCTGTAATTTCCTAACAAATTGATTATATATATATATACGCGGTATTATTATTATGTAGAAGAATCAATAAGACATAGGCTTAACTATGTTATATATACGGGGTTAAGTACTATAGTCAAGCGAGTAGCTCGGATATTGGGTTCCTGAGGAATATTCCAGCGTAGAGTTCTATGACGTTCCGATTAGGATACGATGGTCCTTTAAACTGAAACTCAAACTGGTATATACAGTCTGCAGATACAATGACGCTGATAATTATTGATAGTGATACCGGTTTAATACGTGATTACCAACACTGAATTTCTTGTTTATACTCTATACTCATTTACTTTCACTTATTGTCTTGTTTTTATATCATCCAGCCGTATGATGATGATGATTACGTCTTTAAAAAATAAATACCATTAGGTTGTCAGAACGATAATTGAGGGAGGTTCCGATTTACAAGCTGTAAGCGTTCGCATTTTAATTTAATAATAATTCGTCATATTATTATGAATACTTATTAAGCATTACGAGTGTTACTTTACTTTCTTTTTTTTCAGGCTATTTCTGTTCATTGTACTTACTTACTTACAGGGAAGGATTTAGTTGCAGTCGGGATTTTATAAAGCGCAATCAGGATCTCGTTTAAGAGCGTGTGATAATATATTATACTTAAGATTAACACGATTTCCCCAAAATAAAAAATTATTCATAGCTGTTAGCATTTTCATAAATCAATAATAAATTTACTAAACATTCTTTGAGAGTTTTTTTGTATTTTTTTATACGACAGCAGCAGGCAATCAAGAGTAACAGCAACAGTGGTAGCAAGTGTAATTACTATCCCACCATATATCAGTATATTATTATGTAGTTTACTCTAGATCCTGTGTAATTAACCTAGCAACACTAAAGCTATGAAATTGCTCTCTCCTTAAGGGGTTTGTAGATTTTTTTTCTCTCGTTGCTTTCTGCCCACCACAAGAGTCAGCATAAAAGTTCAAGATCAGCATAAATTATAGAAATACCGTTAACTATACACCACTCTGTGGCTGTTTATTCGTTTGAGTCAAGAAATAAGATTAACTTTCAGTTTTATCTCCTATATAATCCCATTGTATTCCAATCTGCCCAGATTTAAGTACATATGAAAGTGCCATAAAGTGTAAAGGAGGTCTAAGTTACATTTTATTTCAGCTCCTCAACTCCTTAAAAACATAGGGGCTTAGAATATGTTTAGAGGAGCCGTGGCCGTATTTCGCTATACTACGCCATATATTTCAACTCTCAGAAACAGAAACAGAACCAGAGTCAGAACTTACAAGTCACAGAGTAGAGGGTTATTTTATGCTTATGCTCTTATTGGATCTGATAGAGAGCTGACGGTGGTGGCATACCTCAGTCTGGGTCCTACAATGTCTTCACATACACGTCTCTCTGTCCCTGATTTTACAGGTGTTCTACATACGGAATTATTATATACATATACTGACAAATCCGAATATAAGGGACTCCACGGGACCGGCAAAATCTGTCCCTTATAACCGAAATCCCTTTTAACCGTTTAAGGGATTTCCCTTGCAAGCGGACAAAAAATAATTCAGATTGAAAAAAATTTTATTGTTAGTTAAACAAGGTCAAGATATATGCAGCTTTGTCCATTACATACAAATCATAACCATTCCCATAGCAGTAGCAGCTTGTTTTAAAATTGAATCGTCATCATCTTCGTAATCTGGTTGTACCTCGTCCAATTGAAAGTAAATTTTTGAGTGTTGGAAGCAATTTCGGATTGTATTTTCAGTAACTAAATTCCATGACTCGTAGAGCCATAAGATAGACTGTAAGATATCTGGTGGCTTCACCTTCACTTTGGTTTGTCCAGTATGATTGACTGAATAAAGTTTACCTCAAAGTCAGAGCTACTATCAGCAACCTTAACCAGCTTTAAAATCTATTAATACGATGACCTACTTAAACGTGAAAGATATTGTAATGTAATGTAAATGCTTGGACAAGTAAAATAAAAGGAGAGATATGACAAGAGATAAGAGAAGTGAGTTCTTTGCTGACATACAGTAGGTCCTCGCTACTTCGTTCTTGCATTTCCTAATGTATTTTTATTATTTATTTTAAAAATCCCTTGTAAGTGACCGAAATTTCCAAAAAATGGTCCAAAATTCGTCCCTTGCAACCGAATTATCCCTTGTATCGGTTCCCTTAAATCCGGATAATTTTAACATTGAAAGCATAGCGGGCCAACCAAATATTTGAAATCTGTCCCTTAATGCCAGATATCCCTTTAAAGCGGATCCCTTATAGTCGGATTTGTCTGTATAGAATTACAGGTATACCATACTAGACACTTTTTTGTATGTTTTTGTGCCGTGTAAATATTGACACATAATGTTTTGTTTTTTTACATAAAATGTCTACAACTCGTTTGGCGATGCGATGGCGAGGGTGATGGGGGACTGAGTTGCCAATTAGCTAACCTAAATGTTTTCTCACTTGAAACCGAAAGATTCAATTGTGAGTTCCTTATTAATTAAATGGGCTCAGAGGCATACAAGAATGGAGATGTTATCTGGTCATAATACTTTTGCTACGGAGCAAGCCACGGTCTCGTTTTCCATTTCAATCTTACAAAAAAAGAAAAAAGGCAGAAAAATGATTGTAGTACAGTACAAACTTGTATGCGTGCATGTATTCCAATTCAATTGCTGAGTTCGAAGTCGAAGTCGAACTTAAAGCAAGAATTAAATTGAGTAATCATTTAACATAATATTAAGACATGCTATAAGGTCCGAGACTACAATACTCCTGTTTATGCATATATAATCGAATAATTGTGGTAATTGGGCTGTATAAGCTCCTATCTACACTCACATTGTAATACTGTAATTCATGAAACCCATAAATATACGTAGACTTGGATCATATATAGACCGCTAATTATAAGCCACAAACGAAACAAAGTTCAAGAATTTTTTATATACAGCCTTACATACTTAATTAATGTAATTATTATTATTACAATTACACAGGGAAAGGTCATATTCCGGTAAAATGTAAAATTGAATTTGTGAATATTACAGCAGCAACAAATCTTACTTACAATTTCTATACGATTTTAAATACGTATCTGTTTCAGTTAATACGGGGTCGCTGTGTTAAATTTATGTAGTTAAATTAATGTACTGGCATTTTATTAACTATGTATTATATATCTCAAATACCCTTTGGAGCTTTTGAAATGGTAAGCAAGCCCATTTCCCTCCCAATATGAAACTATACGCTGCTTTGGTCAGATACTAAAAAAAAATTACATTCAGCTCAATCAAATCAGTATTAAATCGAATTCAGAGCCAGTTTTATTACTAATAATGAATGGACGCAGAAAAGGCCGCTCGCTCGTCTCATTTTTTCTTTTACGATTTTAATACATTTATATTACACAGAGTTAAAATTGAGAAACAGGGAGCATGCATAAAATGATTGATTTAACACAGGACTACTCCTCTCACACGCTATATATATTAGCTTGCTTCCTCACTGACTATTTCTCGACCTAAGCAGAATAACCACCCCAGCTGGAGCTGGAGGTATTATGGTTCTTTAATACTAATATAATTTTCCTCTCCCAACAAAAAAAAAGACATTTAATCGACAAAACCACACGTTCCTTTTTTTCCCCAAATTTAAATCGAAGCACAGTTACTCATGGGCATAGCTTTAATGTATGATCTCTTAAATAAATTATACGGTCAAGCAACATGAAAAAGTAGCCAGTCCAGGTCATAAATGCCGACAACACTACTATAAACTACATTAAATTGACAATTGCAAATTTTCTTTGTTGGTAGTTTTGTACACATAGTTTAGTGGTTTGCTAACTTTCTGAGATAAAATTGTATTGGTATACAAATCCCATATATAATTTATTATATTATAAGAAACCAAAATCTACATCCCCCTCAGAAAAAATGAAAAAGACACAATTTCCACTGCTTCCTTTTTGACCGTCAGTTTTAAGTTACAATTAAAAAAAAGGAAGAAGGAACTAACACATAGAGGTAGATATGTATGTTTCTATAATATAATACAATTGTTTTGAAGAACACTTTGAAGTATATGGAATAATATGTAATACGGAAATATCTGTGGAAGGGCTATATATCGCTTTTAGCTTGAGTTCATAGATTGACAATGTGGGATATGTGCCGTTGTGCGTGATGATGAATTATTTATTTACCCGCACAACCATACAGGGACACGAAAGCACATGGCGTTCGGTGTCTCGTGTGTAGAACAGTCTCGTGATGAAAACAAAAAAAGTCTATATATTCAAACACATGATCCCTTTATGTAGTCAGAGTGCTCTCTCTGACACTGGACTTTTTGGACAATAACACGTCATATATGTACTTACCCACCTGAGCCCTTTGGCACATATGGAGCATTTTGTTCTGGAAGACAAAACTGGGTACAAGTACAAAGGAGGAACAGGGACAAAGTACTTCATTTTTTCTAGTGTATTCGTCTAGCAATAAGCAACGAAAACGAAACGGGAAACTACCACGAATATAGGCAGGCAGGCAGGACCAGCACATGGTAGCCGAATCCTACAAAACCATCCTATATAGGTATATCCATGTAGAATGAAATACTATACGCACTCCGCTATATGCACATGCAAGTCCCCCTTCTTTTCCGGTCTCAAGGGTAAAATTATCATTTTCGAGAAAAAATTGTTTTGTTCACTCAAGTTGTGCGAGCTCACCTCATCCACTACCGCTCCTGCTCCTGGACTTCATGTACAGGTATTCTACACTAATGAATTTTAGTCCAGCAGGAACTGCGGAGGGACATAAACCTTCTACCTGAGAACATACATAATATAGATAGATGTAATGTTTGTAAATTTTTTATACAGGATGGGATGGTGTTGGTGTTAACAGTAAAAAGAGGATTTTGGCTTCTGCACACATGGTCCTATAAAATTAAACATTTAGCCAGCTCTCTTATATAAAGAAACAGGCAGAATTAACGTTTGTTGTTTTATTTTTTTAGCTTTTCCCCCTCTTCCGTTCTGATGCCCCTTTTATTCATTGTCGTCATTACTTGTAGGAAGCAGACAGGACAGCGAAGAAATTAATTAATTATGAGAGACATGAGAGTGCATATGGGCAAAGCCAAAGGTTTAGGTTTTACATAAACATTAATTAATAGTGTTGCAATTTAACTACCACCTATTTTCTTTACGTGCAATCTAACTGTTTTAATTTAGCCTTGTGCTGCTTTTCAATATTTGTACCTCCTTCTATCATAATTTTCAATTTACTATGTATGAACTAATATTATGAAGAAAGTGAGATACTTATTATGCTAATGATTTTCGGGCTGTGGATGAATTGAAGTTGACCTCCCAGTAATCAGTAATGTGCCTCTATTACTTATTGTTTGTAACAGTGTTTTTCCTGTGTATTTTAAAATGTAATTTTAAATAATGAATCAAATATACATCTTACCTCATAATCCATAAAGTGTTGGATGGATAGGTACAAATACAAATACAGATGATAAATTTCAACGAATGTCCTTTAAATACTAAAGTTTCTGGCAGTCGGAGTATTGCGAATATTTATGAAACAACTTGTCACTAAATGGAAGTTCAGTAGTTAATAGTAGTAATAGTACAAGTATGATTTACTGCTAGTTTGCCACCTGCACGGATAACAAGTCACTTGGGTTCGCACATTGAACAAGACGAGTTGTCAAAAAATGATGAGTCGACCGTCAATACGGAATATAGTAAGTGAGGACGAAAACAAAATCAATTTATGGGAATCAATGAACGTAATGTCAAATAATGTCCTACTGAATAATGTATGAAGGTTACCGCTTTACAACAACTTTGCAACTGTTATTGACTGGAGTGTGGTCCGATTTTGTTCGAGCGCTCTTTTCGTGAGAGCTTATTACGACTTATATTATGTAGAGAATTGTTAGCAAAAGACAATATAATTATTATTGAGTACCTGCCTATAATTATGTATGGAGTTGAAGCGCGTGTCCAAAAGTTACACACAAACACACACAAGTGAGGAAAAAGTGTCTATAGGAAAAATCCAACGGGGTTTCTCACGAGATATACAACTTGATCATAACAATCCAATGTCAACTGAAGAAGGAAAACGGAGGAATTTAAATTTATGTGCGTGTAGTCAAATTAATTGTTTAAGATGGGAAGTCGTCACAGATGTATATATTGTTTTAATATTAAATTAATCTGTCACAGATTTTACTTGAAGATATAGAACCAAGGCCTCGGTTTAAAAATGCATGTATAAAAGTAGTTTTTACAATTTATTTAAAACACCTGAATCACTTTTGTTACAATTTAGGTTTTTAATAGTAATGAAATAATCTCGAAAATTTTCAAAAACGGTTTTTTGTCTTTACTTTGTAAACACAACAACAACTGGGTATCACCGGCTTACTCGCACTAAAACTACAAGTTCCTTATTAGGGATAGTATTGCCGTGAGTGGTATTGCTACTTCTGATTTGGAAAACACACTGTGAGACACTCAAAAGTGCTTCTTCCCAGCTCGAAAGTCACAGGCAGACTGACAGCCATTCAGAAAGCAAAGAGGGAAGTATATGGCATTCTGTGCTGTTTTGCTGGTTGCAATCAGCTTCACAGCAGTACTTCTTTAGGCGTAGTAGCGGACATACAAATAGGAATTTCGGTAGTTGGTAGTAGTAAGTACAGCTGAGTGAGCTGAAAGTTCTTTATAATAATTATTTTTATAATGCCCAACCGAAATTAAGAAACTTTTTATTGACTGATTGAAGCGTTCATTGTATTAGGTGTAAATTCTGGATGAAAATTAGAATCTCATATTATTTTGTACCCTGTGTAATTTGTCAGTTGTGCGGGATTGGACTTATTTACTCCAGATTCCAGTTCCGAACACTGCAGTATATATTTCACCGTATTTTGAAATATTTAGAAAAACGGAAACAATAATAATCATTAAAATAGATCCTAATCCTACAAATGAAACAACAAAAGCGATTTAATTCTCTAGAACCGCAATACCGCAAAGAGCTAAGCTCACAAAACTCACAAGCAACAATAATAAAATAATGTTCCGTAATGTTTTCATTGCATTGCGTTGCATTCCATTGTATTGTGACTTTGGGAGTTTTGGGACTGCAATTTCCAATGTAATGTAACACTGAACTGGACAGTTTAGTAAACAAACCAAATATAAATATTGTGATGTGATAAGTACGAGGAAAACGACGACGACCAAAGACGACGACGAATAGAAAAAAAAACATTTGTTGTGTTAGTAACCGTTTCCGCATTATTAGTTGGCACAATTGAAATTTGATAACAGTAGCAACTGAAAGAAAATATTACAGTGAGACAGAAATGTCGGTCGGAATTTCTTAAATCAAATTTCTGCCAAGACACTTTTTTAAATGACAAATGACTTATGACATGGTATTGTGTGCTACTAGTACAAAACTACAAAACAAACAAACAATATATTTCCCATTCCAATTCCATTCCAATGAATAGTCCGAAATTTGCCAAAATCAGCTAATTATCAACAAGTGACTGAAATTCGTAAAATTTCCTAAATAGCACCGAAATCTGAATAATTCTGACCAGCTCATGAAATATACGAAAACTAATACACGAAAATTACGAAAATTACGAAAATAACGAAAATTAATACAAGCGGCTTAGCGGCATTTTTGTAGGAGGGTAACGTCGATTGGTAATGAAAGGTGGTTGACTTTCTATTAATCCAAAGATTTTTTGTAGCTCCTCCAAAATCAAGCTTATTTCCAAGTCAGTCAACTAGCAAGTCGAGATTTGGGCTTACTTGTTAAATTAAGCTACACAATCATTTCGATTTCGACTATGTCAACCTGCAGTGGTGAGCCAGAAACGGGAAGTGTATTAAGTTCTGCATCTGCCTCCAGAAAAATTGACTCCCCATTCATTTCGTTGATATGTATAATCGATGATGAGCCCAAGTTGCCCAAGCCATGTACAACACATTTAGAAAATAGCATAACGGTGAGACTAGTGCATGATGCAGTGATGCAGTACTTATTTTTCTTACGTAGTAAAAGTACATATGTATATATATTATATAGGTAGCTAAATTTGTTCATACAAATCCCACAACGTATATGCTACTGCAATTGCAATAAATATAAACTCAACAATGACGAAAAATAATTTTGTTTTTTTAAAGAGTGAGTTAAAATGGCGTGGGATAAAAGTTGGAGGGCGACTAGCTATTGAGCCTGGTTGTGAAAAAACTGTTTATCAAGACAGGGTAAAAGAATTTTTAGAAATTGTGAGCACATTTGAGCAAGAAGCTCCCCCCTGCGTCACCGTCATGTTGGTTCGAGTAGATCCAGTAAATGCTGAGAATTTTAAAGGTGTCCTCCGGGAATTAAATGAACGTACTAGTCTGGCCAAATTCGCTGTGAGCAATCAATTATTATAATTCATTCGAATGCAATCGTGCATATCTAACTAATAAAGGGTAACAATAGGAGAAACTACAAAATGACAAGGAGTAAATTAAAGATTTCACCAATTATTTCCAAATTTCACATTCCAGGTTTCCTTGATTTTTACCGTTGGAGTCCTCGTCATCAATGATGAGATCAAAACCGAAGATCTGGATTTTTCTAATAATGGAATATGGCTAGCAAAATATTTAGCGAGAGAATTAGTTGTTCAGTACACACGGTAATCAATTATACAATTTAGCCTTCTAATAATGTAAGTCAGGTAGGTACTTGCAGATTTTTTGTTTTTTTACAAATTAAAAATTAGAATGTTCGAGCATAAGTAAAAGGTATATATATATCTTGTAATAGTACGCCCCGCGTACTATTCAAATTCGGACGTCACAGGTCCGCGTACTGTTACAGACCCGCGTACTGACATTTAATAGTGTGTTATATAGACCCGCGTACTATTCAAAAAATACCTCTCAGACCCGCGTACTATTGCATATCCGCGTAGTATTACAAACCCGCGCACTATTACAGGATATACGGTATTCACATTTCCCTTTTGTACCGAAATGATAGGCACTTAGGCATCAATAACGGTCCGCGCCCGCTACAGATGAAAACACCTCCGATAGCCATATTTGTTCGTGAAACTCCAGTAGCAGGACAAAAGCCGCTTTCCACAAGTCTTGCTGTGAGTGAGACTTTAGTTAAATATTTGTAATTAAATAACTAAACAGAATTTCTAATTCTACAGCAATTCGGTAGTATAGTAGTGTGCATAATATAAATAATGACAGAATTAAATTATTACTGGTTATTATTGCTCAAATATGATGACTAGGAGGCTCTCTCCATGGAGCCCATCTCGTTTGTACATCATCGAGTAGGCTACTTAATATCGCAACCGGACACAATTGCTCACTTGGGAGAAATAGCCGCAGAAAATGGGTTTTCTCGAGATGATGTCACAAATGGATGCAAAATATATTTGAAGAGTGCTTTTAGCTACGAATTGGAGTCTTCTGCAGCTGATGTAGTTATAATTGACACTCTCAATGATATTTACGTTGATGTTGAAGGGATGATGGATATCGCCAAGGAAAAGGCATACTCAGTAAATCTCAAATTCTGTTATTAATTTTTTAATTAAATCAAAAATACGACATATACACCAGCTAAAAGAGTGTGTGTACAGGTAGGCACCTACCTTTACCTTCCAAAATTGGTAAAAGTAGAAAGCAGAATGGCCATTTAAAAATTTTGAATTTTGACCTTTCCTAGAAAATGTTTGGCAGAAATTAGAATTCGTTCAAATATAATTTTTTAAGAATGCAAATATTTAATATCTTGTGACTTTCTAATTTTAACTGTTTTTGATGGATGGAAAATCGGAAAATGTTCTATTCTAGTAGGTTTACATGTCTTTTGAAAAGCTGTAAATATATAGCTTATATATCAGTACACCAATATGGATGGAATTGTTTTTTGTGTATTCATTATTTTTAGTGTTATCCGGAATTATTGTACATGTAAATATTTTAATTATAATTTAATTATAATAATACGCAATCCAGGTCATACGTCAAATGACAATATTTTTAATTTTCTTAGACGTTTGTAATGGAAGATGCTACCGAAGATACTATTCACCGTATAGTTGAAACAATGGTTTGGATGATTAAACGTCGTTGTCACTACACAGACGGACCATTTGCTGACTATTTCTATACTCAAATTAGTCTGCACAAGGAGATGGAAACTCTTCGAATGTTTTTCGACGAATCTTTGGATTGCTCCAGCTCCTCTGATGCTGGACTTGGACAGGAACAGGAACAGGAAGATATTCCTTCCAGTGGAGCCCATGTTGACGAGGATAGTGTCGGAAAACCTACAAATAATATAAAGGAATCTGAAACAGTTTCGGCATCGGAAGACGCTGAGGGTCCTGCTACTACTACTGATCGTGGACACGGGGACAGTATTCTGAGGAAGTGTGCTCCTCAAGTCTCAGGTATATCAAATAATGCTCCCCAAGCATCTTCAATAAAGACCGAATGACCTTAACCTTCATAAGGGGCAGCTCCTTCTACGCTCTGAACTTCTGTTATGTCCTAATTAACTCTACCCGTGCAAGTTATGAACCAAAAGTTTTACTTTCTTACCATGTTGTAATATTACTGGACGTCGAAACTTTGAAACAAGCAAACACTTTACTTTTCAAGTTTAAAAATAGTATTTATGATAATTATTGAAAAAATGTTAGCTGTAGTGCTGTTGATGTTTTTGAACCTTTACATTTTTTAATTAGAATGGCAAATTAAATTTGAATAAACTTTTGTTCCCGTCATATGTTTGAGAGTTGGATTACTGATCATTGACAATATTATGTAGACTGTAGAAATTACAGCACCAAATGCACTAGACCTTTTTAGGTAGGTACTTCCTTTGTCTATTAATTTATGCAGCTGGCACCATCTACAGTATTCGTCAAGAATTCCTAGATTTGCATAATCCTAGTTGGCTCAACTTTACTTCTACTACAAAAAAATGTCCTGCTTGTACTTAATTACTAGTTAGTGGGATTCAAAACAAATGGTTTTGTTTTCCTTTGACATAAAATGCAAATTCAGAAGAAAAAACTAAAATTCCAGCAGCAGCAAGCCCTATGTTACATGCAAAATGCAGATATGTTAAAGTTTAATCTGAATAAAAATGAATCATGGAAATTAATATAAATTATGACTTGGGACTTACAAGTACAATGACTTTTGAGTGAAAGCTATATTGGGGTCGGGCGTCAGGCTGGATGGTATTTATGCAAATTAATCGTATCTTTTCTGTATAACAAATAGCAACTAGCAAACTAGCAACTCTATCATCTGAATAATTACTGGGGCTAATATAATGCGGATGTGTCACGTGACCCCTTTCCAGTTGTAAATGTAAATTGTATAAAACTATAGCCACAAAAAAAAGGTAGTTCCACTTTGGCTTTGGTAAATAAGAATTATTACTTTCACACAACGCGATGACAGTGGTGCGTGTTGTGTGAGGGTCCAAAAATAATCCTCCTTGGTAATAAAATCGTTCAACATATAAATTATAAACTTCAATTAAACATTTACTCACAAGAATTTTTATAGCCATGAATCACCAATTGTTTTGGCTGGATGAAAATGAATATTCATCCATAAGTCCAATTGGTTCACCCTGTAGTCGAGTTGAAAGATCATTTGGAAGTAGATTTCTTGAAATTCCCCCTAATGGGTGGAATGCTTTTGAAACGCAATCCACACCAAAATCAAATTCAAACCCCATCCCAGAAAATAAATTGGAACATGGAAAGAAAACGAGGATCAAATTTCATGAGGGTATTGGTGTTACTGAGGATGAAACATCGTCAGTGTGGTCGTCGGCGCCGCCCTCGCCATTTCCCATTAGATTGCCCTTAAGGCCTGTCCATATTGAAGAGGAATATTCATTTGAAAGTTCACTTACTTGTAGTTCAGCCAGTAATGTAGTTGATCGATCATTTGGAAGTCGATCATTTGAAATTCTTCGTGATGGAGATGCATTTGAAACGCAATCAACACCAAAATCAAATTCAAACCGGACCCCAGAAAATAAATTGGAACATGGGAAGACAACGGGGGTCGAAGGCGGTGAGGACATTAGTCTTACTGAATCTGAAACAGGGCCGTCCGCGTCTTCGTCACTGGAACTACCCATACGGATGAAATTGTCCTTGGGTGCGCAGGTTGTGAATAAAATTACAGAACTGATTGGGGATTTGAGTCTCAACTACGAAGAAAAAATACAGAGTATGAGTAAATACATTGAATTTGGCAAGCGGAGGGAATCAGAGCTGGTAGTAACAATCAGCTCTATTCAGCAGAAATACGACAAGGTGTTGAGTGACTTCCAAAAGTTAACTGAAGAGCATTCAAAGCTGCAACAAAGAAATGCTATGATGGAAACTATAGAAATAGAACCCGGTTCTACTGATAATCATGTGCTGGTGAACTGTGAGTGTAGTGTAAAATTATTGAACCCATTGAACGAAGTGAGCATTTTAAACACCAAGCTTGAGAGTACAGTGTTGGGATGCCAATTCGAACAAAAGGTAGAGAATATTGTGTCTGCTGGAGCACTAGAAGAAGACAGCCACCAGGGCAAGGGCTCGGAATCGAGTTCAGATAACGTAAGACTTTTTTTTAAAGTTACTTACGTCACACGTATTTGTTTTCTGATTCTTCCATTATAATAAGTTTTCACTATTTATTAATTTTGTTCTGATATCTAATACGCAAGTTAAATTAATTTCATATTTATTAGGTACTTCCCCTTTAAAGCTTCGTTTATGAATTTGCGAATGTAAAATGTGACTGAAATTGCACGAATTCATTATAGGCATATGCCTATAATGAATATCTAGGTATATAGGTTGTAATGTTAGTGTATTTTAATTTTAGGTGGATTTTTTCGAGTACACAAGTCTGGTATCCTCATGTTGCGGCTCTCACATGGGTTTCCAAAATCGGGAGGATCCACGTATGATTGTTTGCAATTCTGTCTGCCTGTCAGTGATGAACAATGACAACAAGCTTAAAAGAACCGGACCACACACTGTGGCTTTAGTGGACCAGACTGTACCATTAATAAGTCCGGAGAGGCCCTGGAAAGAACACCCTGGGACTGTGCCCAGCAGTGATAATATGTTTACTGATTCGGTTGAATATAAATCAGCGGGCATTAATGGAGGGAAATGCAATACACTTAAATTCAGCCCTATGTCTGTGTCTGATTTTAGCAGTGGGCTGTTTACTGATTCGCTTGGATATAAAGCAGCAGATAGTACTGGAGGAGAACGCAATAAAGTTTCTATCAGTTCTATGCCTGTGTCTGATTTCAGCACTTGGATGTTCACTGATTCGGTTGAATATAAATCAGCAGACAATAATGGAGGAAAACACAATCAAGTTACTGTCAGCCCTGTGTCTAATTTTTACAGTGGGATGTTCACTGATTTGACTGATTCGGGTGAATATAAATCAGCAGACAATAATGGAGGAAATCAAAATCAAGTTTCATTCAGTAGCTGCGGAGGTGGAAGTGTGCGGATTGGAAATACGGTTGAATTAGTAAGCTACCCTCAAAAATCTTCACTAGAGGCGTGCCAGGTACACTCTGTTGCAAAATACAACGATTAGAAAATTAAATCTGTGATAATGAATCGTTAAAAAATTGGAGCGATTAATTTATTGTAAAATATCTAGTCATAATTTGTTTTATTTGGGTACCTAGAATAAGGGGCGATCTATAAACGAAATAGATGCCAAGCCGAAGACAGTGCTAGACATAGACTTCAACAGGGCTATTTTCAAGAGAGATCCAAATCCAAGTCCTGCAGTGGCGGAAGGTGGAAAACATGCAACTGTGGTTGGCTGTGGCAACGACAGTGGCCAGAAAAGCAGTGCCAGTCATACTATGTCAAGTCCTAGGACTAAGGTCACATCAAGGAGAACGCAGCCGTGGACGACTTGTTGGCGGTGGAACTATAGACGAAGTCACACACACGAAGGAAGAATCGCTCGTCCAAAGTCAACTGTCCTTGAAAATTAATGGCTATACTTGATCTGGTGCATACCGCTATCTACTACTATTGAATCTAGTGCATCTTCACTTTTTTATTTTGAGAAATTTTAAAATTACACATTAGATACATAATATGCGATAAAAATGATTGAGGTCTGTTTTTCTAGTTGATAGCCAACAATAAATATATAGTAGCTGCGAAAGAGAGAGCGCGAATATCTAGGTTACATGTATTAGTGATATGTAGTTTCGTGCCGCGTTTAATAGTACAAACGACCAGTATTATATTGGTGTGTGTTGCAATATACGTTTACATTTAGATGTATTATTCTGCTGTCCTACTTCTGATTTTCTATAAAAAGGAGGCACGGAGTACACTGGAAATGTTAAATTTAAATTCATTAGTTATTTTCAAGACAAACTAAGCCTTGATGACATTTAGGCCATAATAGGACTTTCCATCGGCGCTAGAAGTACAATTTAAAAATGTTTCGTTGAAATCTCGATATATGTACTAGTTGCACTGAAGACATAGTAATACAGTAAAACTTCGTTACAACGGTCTTTCAAGGGGGTGGTGAGTTTTGACCGGTGTATCAAAGGTCCGAAGTAAAGTTACAACGGTCTTTGGCCGTTGTATAGTGACATATGGTTTTTGCAATATACAATTAAAAATATCTTTACGACTATAGCCCTCACACATTTTGGGCCACACATCTTTCAGCCAGGTCGTTACTACAACATCATTTACTGATGCTGCTTCGCCTGAAATCGCACAAAAGAATACACCATTTCTTTTTTTCCAGTTATCAAGCCAACCGCCACTTCCTTTAAAATCGGGCTCGTTTAGTTTTTTCGCAAATTGCATCGCTTTTTCTAACAGTAATGGACCGTTAAGTGGTACATTTTTTTGCCTCTGAGCGTCAAACCACTGTGTCAAAGCTTCATCAATTTTCGGGAATCCACTAGTTCGAGCACGCGTTGATTTAGGTGCAAATTTGAGGTAATTATTTAAAATCTGACCTCTGCCTGACCAATGACCAAATCGTCTGTACAGTTGATTTGTGCAGGGACTTTTTTTGCAACCACTGACTGTTTTTTTCCACTCTCAAGTTCGTGAATACGGCACTCTCAACAGAGTTGAGAGAGACAGCGGATTCAACAATGTTTTGTGAGATTTGAAAGGCAAGTAAAGCTGTCCATCTCAAACCGACATAGCTTTTTATTATTGATATTACTATTAGTCGGGTGCAAAGATTTCAGATTCATTGAGGATAAAATCTCAATCCGTAACTATGGTAATAATTTGAGATATTTAGCGTTGAGAGTATTTGAGAGGCATTGAGAGCAGTCGGGTGTACCCCTATTGACACTTTTTCACTCATTGTCATTTGCTTGCGGTTTTTCTTGTTCGTTGTTGGAGCCATACTCATTCGCTAATAAATCGCCAAGGCAAACAGAAGTTAAAATTCAAAAAAAATATTTTAAAGCTAGCAAAACTTCTAACTCCTAGAGCCTAGTGGTACTCCTCTTGTTATTAGATCCCTTCTAATTTGTGTCATTTGTATCCACCCGCCTATTTATTTCTTGAAATATTATTCAATTCCATTTACAGATGGAGATAGTGTTAAGAAAGAAAAAGTCGAGCCAAAGACCGTTGTAACAAATATCATTCTAATGGTAACAGTGATGTACGGCCCATAGATTTGGACCGGTGTATCAAGGCGACCGTTGTAGAATTGACCGTTGTAAGACTGTACTTTAACATTACGCAGTATAGCGTTGTTGCCGGGACTAAAAAATTTGACCGGTGTATCAAAGTGGCCGTTGTAGCCCAGGCCGTTGTAACAAAGTTTTACTGTATATCAGTACTATATAAAGAAATCGGTGCAAATCTGTGTCCATGATTTTTGTTTTCTATAAGCGTTACTTAATTTCCGTTCAATAAAAATTCAATAAAATTTAAACAAACATAAACCTCATAATTATGTGCAACAAAAGCCTATTCCGTATACTGAGTATTACAAGGGACTCGTTTCGCATGGTACGCGCCAATTTCAAAAAGACCCACTAAAAAACCGACTAGGTACTTTTAAATACCACAGATCCGAAGTAACTCGATTGCATTTTGAGTTGTTTGGTCGTGTCCAGTGACCAGCATTAAGCATTAATAAATTCAAATATTGAAATTTTTCCGCTCTGTAGCTTCCCCATTTCTTAGCCAATTTTGATGGTGGAGAACAGCGTCAAGTTTATTTTTGAATAAAATTGTTTTCCTCTCGCTAGCGTTCCTTTAAAAAACTCTATACTAGTACTATAACACACACAGGGCGGCGGAAGAGGTGACAGTAAGGTAAGAAGAACACTCTGAATGATTTTATTTCAAGTTTCTCACATATTTCAGAGTGTGTCCGTCCATGCCACTTTGAAGGCACTTATTATCTCTTTCAATTCTCTGTCGGGAACCTTCATATATTAACTAAGCGATCTCTCAGATCTCGTGCGTTCTCGTAGAATCAGTTTGTTATTTTTGCTTTTGATTTTTTAAGAAAAATAAGTAAATAAATAAAATTACCGGCAGTAGAATATACTTAGATCACAATTTTATTTAGAAAAGTACCGCTTATGGATTAGCTTTATTTATCAATCAGCTGACTAGTGAGGCGTATATATCTGGTACATTTTAAGGGACATTTGGCTAAAAATTTGATTACATTTGATTTTCTTTTATTTAATTAGTAAATTTAGAAAATAGTAATTTGCGCATTCTTTGTAATCACGCCTTACTCGATAGCAAAACAATACACTAGGTGGATCCACAGAAAACAAAGCAAACTAACGTATGTAACTAATATTATGTATCATTGCAATATACACAACTCAAGGGTAATCGGACAAATTCCCCCTGGACAAAGTCTCCCCGGACATTTTCCCCCCGGTCATTTTCCCCCCGGACTTTTTCCCCCTATAAGTAACAGCGGATATTTTCCCCCCAAACTCGTAAATGTTATGTGTCGTAAGATTAAGTGATGATTTATGAAATACTGGGTTATAAGAATATGTTTTAATTTTATTCTCACTGATTGTATATAATCTCACAAATTCTATGCAAAATATACTTTATGAAACCGCAAGCTTTTAATTGAATGGATTTCATGGAATGCAAACTCTGAATTGTTAACTTAAAAAGTTTATAAAATAAAGGTAAGTAGTTTAAACCATAATCAAATTGTAAACATTGTAGTTAGCAGTAAAATTACACACTCAGGAAATATATGTACTATACTATTACTCAATATGGCTAAAACTTCCTTACATGATTTTATCCTGACATCGTATAAAAATATTAGTTATGATGTTAAAAAACTTAACTTAAAAAAATATATGCACACAGTACCTATACCTATTACTCAAAAATTAAATAGCAAATACCTTATAATCTGAAATTCTAAAAATTAAACCTGATGGTGTGACCCACATTACGAAGGAACGTCTCCACACCTATAGAATTTTCGCTGTATCTATTGCAAATATTTTTCAGTCTCTCCTGAAGCTTTACATAAGACTTCTGGACTTTCTTTTGTGGAGGTTGTAGGATGTATCTAGCTTTATGCCCATATGCTCATAGATACGTGTATATGCCCATTGAATCTCACTATGCCGTATGCAAATAAAGATCACTTTCGTACAAATACGTCCAACGCCTGTGAATCTATTTTCTAGACTAAATCTTTATTGTATCATTCACTCTTAATTTCAGTCTTGTTACAAATTACATACATTCATAATCAAACCAATAGGGCAGCTATCATTTACATAATAATAGCTGCCAATACAATTTTAATGATGAGGCGACTATTAAAGTAATAGTCGCCAATACAGTATTAACATACTCCTTATGGTGTTATGAATCTGCTGACATATCTTGACACGTCGCAAACTCCACGTCCACATTGTGAACCCATTTAGGTTAACAATGTGCATCACCTACACCAAAATGCATCTTAATGTGCTGACTGCTCTTTGCCAGTCATCACATTCTGTCAAGCTCATTAAACTACTTCACTCTTCACACACTCAACGCTTTGCTTTGTGTGACTCGGTGGAGCCATGGAGCCACCGCCACCGGTACCTCCAATACCTCCTACATCCTCCTAAGTAGCTTAATGACTTGCTCCTTCTCCCACCTCCGGCTCTCTTCGAGGAGGAGACGGGTGTAATCCGAAAATCATGTTCCGAATTCTTTGTGCCCTCTCATGCGTTACCAACACCAGCCTCAACGGACTATCAGATCCAGTAGATGAAGAAATTCCAGAGAGGTGTGGACTACGCTCAGTAGTTCCACTCGAATGCAAGTTCCCTCCTCCAGCAGTACTATGGCTCTCATTCAACAGCGCAAGTATCTCATCATCATCACCAAGTCCAATTCCTCGTCCAGACCGCTGTATTCTCCAGGTCCACTTCCACTTGCATATTAGAATAATAGCAATTCCCATACCTAGAGTCAACAAAACGCATAGACAGGTTATTAACACTGTCCACAATAGGGAAGGGTCTTTCGTTCCTCTATTAAGTACTGAATAATACGAACCCTCTTCGAGCTCGGTATTAATCTTGGTCCAGTTCAATTCCAAATCCAAATGGAAGCCAGCAGTCTCCGCGAACAATGGGTCCACTTCTTCAGTGTAACTCATATCGATCATAGCACCCTCGAACTTAACTTTATTGATAGAAAAGGTCGTCACAAGAGGTAAAGTAAATACCTCCCTGGGGCACTTCTGCGTCTGCCGGGGTCCAATTTGATACTCTGAACCATAACAATAAATATAGTATTTATCGTCATACAGTTTGACTTGTACGAAGTCCTTCACGTCTCCATGGTCCTGACTCGCACATCCAGTCGAAACATATGGCGCCATTTCATCTTTAGAAATTAGCCCATTTTGGCATTGACTATATGAGGATACAACTAAGTTCCCCGGATATGGTAACCGTATATCCACATCATATAGGCAATCCTCCTTCTTGGATAATAAAGCATTCATAGGCCCTATATATTCAAGTTTACAATTCTTACCTTGTTGATTTTTCACCAACAGAGTAAAAGGGTCCGCCTCCACTAATACCAATCCAGTATTTATGATAGGTACTAGAAAATCCAGAAACAGCTTACTTCTGTCTTCACTGAGCCTACAGCCTTTCGGCTGAGAGAATCTGAGTGGGCAGGTTCCGCCACAGGGAAGAGTAAGATTCATAAAATCCATAAATCCCCCCGAAATCTTTCCATCAGCCCATTCTCTTCTAAACTCCTGGATTATGGACCTTCCAATGAGTAACCTTCCTACTAGATACGAAATCATGAAATTAGACTCCAAATTCTTAGTCTTAAAATCATTCAGATCAACTTTGATCATCTCCGTCCGGGACAACACTTTTATCAGCTCCTCCTGTAGGTAGTGAATATTCTTGTCCCCGGTGTTAATCTTTGATGCTAAATCGTCCAGTCTATTCTGTAGGTTCCCGGTTATCTCTTGAACAACCTCAATGTCCTCCTTGTTAGTGGCTGCCATTGACACTGCTGCTATTCCGATACCCGCACACGCCACAACTGCGATGAGAGTCATAGCCAACATCAATGGGCTTCTTTTTCCACGTGTAGAAATCCACTTTTTCCGAGGACATAGGATTTCCAACTCATCTAGAAAATATTCTTCATATGATTCTAGACATCGACGGTGAATTTCTTCACCCTGTGTTCTATCTTTCTCCACGACTGTACATGGTGAAAGTAAGGATATCATCATGTGGATGGACTCAAAACCACCCGCCACCGGACTAGGATGTCTACGCCATAAGACATTCCCAGTTTTCGTCTGGGAGGAGATGGGAGCAATCAAGCATAGCACCATCATAACATTTAACATATATGCAGACATACCACATAATCTCCCTGTTAAAATACTCTGTTGCTCTGGATCCTCCACATTCGCGTTCCTCCTCTTTTTCTTTGGTGGCGATTCAAGTTCTTCACCTGAATGAAAGATTTCCTCCGCCTCTAACTTCTCAATCTTTTCGACTCTGTTGAGGTTTATGCGAGTCATCTGTTCATTCAGTGTTTCATGCGGGAGCGCCTTGGTAAACGAGTCGGCCAACTGTTCCTTAGTTGGTTTCCATTCTACATCGATTTTACCTTTCTCAATTTGCTCCCTCACATAGTGATAGCGTACATCTATTTGCTTCGTTCTCTGGTGGAACTCCGGATTCTTGGCCAGTCTTATCGCTGCTTGGTTATGATTTTCATAGGATTTGCCCTCCAGAACCCCAGTTCCTCCATGAACCTTGTCAGCCACACAGCCTCCTTAGCTGTTTCCGACAAAGCAATATACTCGGACTCCGTAGATGACATAGCTACACAATGTTGTAGCTGTGAACGCCAAATGATGGGGCATCCGTTCGCCAAGAACACTATGCCAGTCGTTGACTTCCTGTTCACGTTCTCACCCGCGTAGTCTGCGTCCGAATATCCGATCACAGCCATTTCATTTACAGGATTAAATGAGATTCCTCTTGTGATAGTCTCCTTTAAGTACCTGAGTACCTTCTTTGCTGCATTCCAATGCTCCTCACCGTACCCTGTTAGATATCTAGACAATTTAGAGACTGAGTAACTAATGTCCGGCCTAGTGTTTCTAGCTAGGTATATCAATGCTCCCATTAATTCTTGGTATGGGTACTTTGCATCTGGAATTTTCAGCTTCTCAGCTGACCAGCCCGCTGACATAGGAATCTTCTTCCCTTTACAGTCAACCATATTGAATCTATATAAAAGTTCACGCACATAATGCTCCTGAGAGATTCTTATCTCTCCGTCAGGACAGACTTTTATACTAATCCCTAGAAATATTGATGGGGGCCCGTCCGTAATTATCAAATCTTGAGTCAATTGGTCAAGGATCCTCTCTTTGATTTCTTTGCACTGACACAGTAGCAGTCCATCATCTACATATATAGCAATGTAGACCGTGAATCCATCAAACTCCCCAGTGAATACACACGGGTCTGACAATGTGGCCACAAATCCAATCTTTCCTAGAATTATCTTCAATTTCTCAGCCCAGATCCTCGGGGCTTGTTTCAGTCCGTATAAGCTTTTCACTAATAAACAGACCATGTCCTCATTACCCTCCTCGAATCCTTCTGGAAGTTCCATATATACTTCCTCATCCAGCTCCCTATATAGAAAAGCCGTCTTCACATCGAATTGAGTAATTCCAAAGTTTCCTGCGGCCGCTATAGCCAGCAGAGTCCTCACCGATTCGAACCTACACACGGAGGCGAACGTCTCCTTATAATCCAGTCCTTTGACCTGCTTATAGCCTCTGGCGACCACCCTTGCCTTGTGCTGGATCGGTCGTCCTTGTTCGTCCTTTTTTATTGTATAGACCCACCTCGATGTAAGTACCCGTCGACCCTTTGGCCGCGGTACCATTCTCCAAGTACAATTCTCAAAGAGGCTAGTCATTTCCTCTCTCATCGCACTTGCCCACTTATGATTTTCACTGGATTCCATTGCCTGTTTATAGTTCCTAGGCAATCCTGGTTCCCTTGGACTCTCTGTATCCTCTTCTAAGTCCAAATCATTAGTGTAGTCCAAAGTAAGGACAGCGGCAGTTAAAGCGCAGAAGTCGTTCACACCATAATCCTCCATAGTCCTAGGATCATTTACTCCCAGTCTCTCAATCACTGGTAGTTGGCCTCTGTTTCTCAACTCTCGTTTAACTTCCTCTGTATCCTCCTTCCCCTTAGTCTTCTTCTTGCCTTTATCCTTTTAAGAACTTTTTTCTTTCCCAAAGGTTAAAGAGACGGAGGTCTTCCCTCCCGTCTTTTTCTCAGACGAAGAGAACTTTTTAATACCCTTTTTAACTGTGGATACATTTAGTTCGTCTGCTTCACTTATCCCTACTTCAGAGACATTCTCACTCACGGGCGGCGCTCCTAATTCACTCTCGGGGGGTGCCTCTAGGTCTAGCACATCCTCCTGATCCTCCGTACCTTCTTCACCTTCAACTTTTACTTCCTCCTCATTCTCAGCTTCAGTTCCAGATTCCTCTGTGCTGGATTCCCCAACATGTTCAAAACTGGAGCCGCTACTTGAAGCTGACTCTGAACGGAGAAGAGAAAACTTATTTTTTGTTGGTGTAAGTTCGGGACCCAGACGCTCTGCCCTACTTGGACCAGCCTGGTTGAGGTTCTGAGATGAGACGTCAACTCTTAAGTTGACCGTTCTCCCTCCTTCATCCTCAGGATCCTCACACTCTTCTTCCACTTCCTGCTCGAACGATAAGTATCTTCTGTTTTTACCTATCGTTGTAAAGTTGGGTTCTGCAGTGTTTTTGAATTTTTTGACATTCATATTTTGAATGGCTTTGTCTACCCGCATTTCTTTAATTCTTTGAGAGGCTTCTCTCACTTTTTGAATTTTCTGAGTCTCTAGTTCTTTTGGAGTATAGACTCGTTTGGACTCCAAATCTCCCTCCTTGATTTCAAGGAAAGTTCCCGAGACATCTTCCTGAGGGATTCTGAATTCTTCGTTCATATCCATCGAGATGTGATCCTCAGCTATAGTCACATGGCGAGCTTTTATCACATCACATGACTCTTTGTCATAAATCCTGTAGTTTCTAGGATTTAAATCATAACCCACCAATATACCTTCTCTCGCCCTCTCTACCCATTGTTCTCCGGGCTTCCTTCTGACAAGAGAGTATACTGTTGAGCCAAACACCCTTAGGTGCTGTACCGAAGGCTTTTTCTTATAAATCCTTTCATAAGGTGTTTTATCTGGGCTTCTTTTGTTGAGTAGTCTATTTAATAAATAGACAGCACAGTCAACTGCCTCTCCCCAGAACCTTGCAGGGAGTTTCGCCGCATTCAGCATTGTTCGTGCTGAATCCTTTACGGTCCTATTCTCCCTTTCGATCAAGCCATTTGGTTGAGGGCAATACGGAGGGGATCTCTGTATTTCTATGCCCAACTTCTCGAGTTTAGCAATGAGTTCTTCACTCATAAACTCTCCTCCCTGGTCCGTCTTCAACTCCTTGGTTTTATTTCCCGTCTTAGTGAACATGTCTCGAATATATTGCCTTATATACTTGGAAGCCTCACTCTTGTCTTTTAGAAAATAAACTGTCCTATAGCCAGTGGCCACGTCCTTGCACAGCATAAAATATTCATTGCCTCCAAGAGACTTAATACTTTGTCTGCCCGACAGGTCAATGGCTACCTTTTCACCCGGTTGAAGGTAGTCCGTCTGTGGGAGTGTGTTAAATGATTTCTTGGTCATTTTATTCTTGATACAGTCACCGCAATATGACGAATCATGGATGCAGTTGAAAGGAAGTCCCCAAACTGCCTGTTTCCTAGCAGTATCCTTGATGTACTGGTAGTTTACGTGGCCGAATCTCTCGTGCCACTTGGAGCCTTTGACCCTCCTGGCCGCCAGAGCCAGGTTTGAAATGAATGGCTTAAATATCATTTCAGCAATGCCGTCCGTACAGACAACACCAGTCAATTCAGGATCCTCCTCATTTCCGGGGATAAATCTAACCATAATCCCTTTCTTGAAAATTGAGTATCCGGCCTCCGTCATTTTTACTTCAGATGCCATCCCAGGTGAATATATGACTCGCTGGAGCTCATATATGAACCAGCTTCCGTCGGCCGCTTGAGCCTGTACCGGAACTGTTCCGAACCCGTGGGCCTTTATAAATTTCCCACTGGCTACCTCAATTAGCTCGGGTTTCTTAAACTCGGTTAGGTCTTGGAACCACTCAGACACTCCGCAATAGTGACTGTTCGCCCCTGAATCGCATATCCAGGTAAAAACTTCTCTCTCTACTGCCTTATTTCTATTGCGGTTCCTATTTCCCTTCGCCATATGAGCTTTAAAGAATTTTGGCTTACCGTCTTTTTCAGACTTTGGGTTTTCCTCGTCTTTCTTTCCCTCGCCATCGGCCTTTTTGTTCTCTGGACACTCGTACCTATAGTGTCCAATCTTTTGGCATCCAAAGCACTTTGCCTTGGCTCTGGCTGCCTCCTTTTGCTCTTTTGTTTTGGCTTTCGTATTTTTCTTTCCTTTTCCAGCACCAGTACTCGCAGCGGAGACCGCTTTATTCTCAGATGCTTTGGTGGGAGCTGCAAGTCCATCCACTTTCAGTCCTTTTAACCGTGAAAGTAGCTCTTTAAGTGTTTTCTTAGCATCTGGAACCCCTTTCCAAGTTTCCACAAAATATTCAAACTTTTGGGGAAGACACTCTATCACTTTCTGGATTTGCATCACTTCTTCAACCGGAAACTTGTTTTCACTAAGTTCCATAGCCTTGGAGGCTAACTCATTGAAGATCTCCACTGGAGTTTGACCCACCTTGGGTACATGTGTATAGTAAGCCAATCTGGTCGATGTTAAATTAACTGCACTAGTGTCACAATTTAATGACTCCAGCGTGGCGTACATCTCTGCAGCAGTAGCACAACTTTGTGTACTGACCAACAAATCGTCAGAAATTGTTGTCAGAAATATCGTCTGCACTTGTAAGTCCTCCTTGTCCCATAACAGCTGGTATTTAGCCAGCGTTAAGCCGTGTCCATGAGCACCCGCAGTCGCTTGGACTTCCTCGGGTCTCGGGTAGCTGCCGTCTGCATACTTCCATAACTCGGCTGACCTTAGAAGGACAGACACTTGCTTGTTCCACCTGGCAAAATTCTTGTCATTCAACTGACCAACCCCTCTGGGGTCAATTTTATTAACAACCGACATTTTAATTCAAGTTTAAAAACAAAACACCCGTTTTTTTACTCACCAAAAATAGTACTTTACTTTTCCTTGGATTCTCGAATTTTCTTCCAAAAAATGAGTGTTATTCACACTTCAAATTTTTATTTCTTTCTCTAAGTATGTATATACCGTGCTGATAACGTGTAGGATGTATCTAGCTTTATGCCCATATGCTCATAGATACGTGTATATGCCCATTGAATCTCACTATGCCGTATGCAAATAAAGATCACTTTCGTACAAATACGTCCAACGCCTGTGAATCTATTTTCTAGACTAAATCTTTATTGTATCATTCACTCTTAATTTCAGTCTTGTTACAAATTACATTCATTCATAATCAAACCAATAGGGCAGCTATCATTTACATAATAATAGCTGCCAATACAATTTTAATGATGAGGCGACTATTAAAGTAATAGTCGCCAATACAGTATTAACATACTCCTTATGGTGTTATGAATCTGCTGACATATCTTGACACGTCGCAAACTCCACGTCCACATTGTGAACCCATTTAGGTTAACAATGTGCATCACCTACACCAAAATGCATCTTAATGTGCTGACTGCTCTTTGCCAGTCATCACATTCTGTCAAGCTCATTAAACTACTTCACTCTTCACACACTCAACGCTTTGCTTTGTGTGACTCGGTGGAGCCATGGAGCCACCGCCACCGGTACCTCCAATACCTCCTACAGAGGTCTCCCAGTGGCTTCTTGGATTATCAGACTTCTATTTGTCCAGCTCCATGATTGTGCTCGCTCACAGGTACTGGATCTGAACATGCCCTACTTGTAGCTAATGCACCTTTGCGTCCCAATTTTCTCTTTACACATTGCCACCGGATGCGATCTAATGATAAAGGTTTTTGTTTGATATACAAAAACTCTTCAAATGCGATTTTTTTCCCACCAGACGCTGTTTTAGTTATTTCTAAGACCATTGCAATTTCTACTAAAATACTCAGAAATAAGTATTTTAAGACAGTGACACTGCTTCGAGTTCTTGATGGACACTGATAAAATAAAACTTCAACCGAAGCGGATTTGTGTATAACCATTTCCTTGCTGGTCCGATCAGCAAACATAGTAATTAAAAGTATGTAAATGTGCGTAGGTTTGTAGATTGCAGAACATTAAAATTTACATAGTAATTAGTAAGCAAATCGTGAAATAATACTCAAGACCAGCTCCTAGTCCTATAGCTTACAACATTGAGTTACTTCTCGAAGTATGCACCCTTACACAGTAGTGAAATACCACACACCAGTTGTTGCATTTTAGTAATAGGGGGAAAATGTCCGCTGTTACTTATAGGGGGAAAAAGTCCGGGGGGAAAATGACCGGGGGGAAAATGTCCGGGGGTAAAATGTCCGGGGGTAAAATGTCCGGGGAGACTTTGTCCAGGGGGAATTTGTCCTACAACCAACTTAAGAGTTAGTTATAATTAAACTCAGCTTGTTGAATATCGCTTACTGACCTATTCAATGCATTTAAATTAAACGAGCTATTCATACTGATTTTATCGCGATCGTACAACGCTGGAAACTGAGCCTGATGCTGAGAGGGATCACATGAGGAGGATGCTGGCTGCGGGAGATTGAGACAATCCAGCTTCCCCATTCCGAGTGGAAACATTGGACTAGAAAAATTGAATGCGAAGTTCGAGGGGTTGCGCGCAAAATGTTGCAATGAACAATGTGAAAAGTTAATAGGATTGTCAGAATTTGAGTTTGACAGTAAGTTGAGATCAGAATTAAATGCGACTTCGGTATCTGGTTGATTCACCTGGTTAGTTCCTTCGGAAGAATTAATTTTAATCCGACGTTTTAGAGTTTTTTCGACTGAAGTGAGATTATTGATTCCTCCAGCATCCGTCATTCTCTTGCTACATTTAGCCCGCCGCTCTTCGTTAATTTTTATAAGGTGAGGAGCTTTACTACAAGATTTGTCCTGGTGAACCTTACGATTATATTTAAACGTGAAGAGTGCTCCACATCCGTTTTCACATGCGTACTTAGTATTTCCATGTAGTTTCCGGTGTTGACGTAGATTCCGAAGTCGATGAAAAGCTTTGTTACAGTTTGGCTCTGAGCAGGCGAATTGACGAGGCTGATTCCCGTGCTTGACGGATTCATGCTCAGATAAATGTTGTCTCCTTTTAAAGCTAACACCACAAACCTTACATAAGAAATCTCGAGCATTTCCATGAAATTTCTGATGGGTTTTTAATGCCGAGTTCGTCTTGAACGTACTCCCACAAATCTCGCAGACTAATGTCTTGTCCGCTTCACCTTTATGAGAAGCTAAATGTAAATTAATATTATGACGATTTGGTAAAGTCTTCCCACATATTTCACACTCTGTGAATCCTTTAATGTTTTTCTTAGGCTTGAGATTCGCGGGTTTAATTACGTCTCCTTCGACCGAAAGCAGTAATTTTTTAGGAGGCTTTGGTGGTGGTGTGTAGTTAGGGTCATGCGTTTTGAGATGATCCTCCATTCTTATTTGATGTTTAAATCCTGCAGAGCATACCGGACAATTAAAATTTTTTTCGGAGTGACATCGCATGTGACGTTTGACGTGATCAGTTCTGGAAAACTTTTCAGAGCAGATTTCACATTTGTACCGCTTTGTTGACCTGTCTCTTTTCTGTTTCGTTTTAAATGTGGCTACATGGCGGACTCGAGTTGCTTTAGTAGCGATATTTTGACTAGAGCCAGACTCCTGTAAATGAGTCTCATTCTCCAGCTCCCCTTCACCAAAAGACTTTGCCAGATCATTATATTCATCCGAGTCTTCACTTTCTACCAAAAAATTAATTTCAGAGAGTTAATACATGCCTCGTTTCCCGGAGGCAATTAATACTCTTCTGATTCTCTACTAAAATGAAAATAAGGAAAAACAAAATATATTCTCAATTTACTTTAATTTAATTTAATTTGGCAGACAGCTTTTAAAAAAATCAATATACAAATAGTCGATTAAACAAATATAATTACTAAAAATTAAAAAACCTACTTAATTGAAATGTTTATTTTATACAACAGCTTCGAAATAGCAGCCCAGTTGTGTATAATATAAAAATTGTGCAAATAACTTTTTTGTTGCTACTACTGATTTGCCGAATTGTGCAGATATCGTCTTTTACCGGATATCTGCAGTAGATGTCCCATTTGTACATAGTCAGGATCTGTGTTTAAATCATCAGGGAAGTCAGCGTCAGAGAAATCATCACTTTCGTACTCCACCTCCACCAATGAAGTATGATCAATCCTCGGTCCTCCTGGATTAGAAACTTCAAGTTCATTTTCTTCACAATTATCTTCATCTACAAATTCAAATCAAAGGGTTAGATTACCCAAGAAACGAATGACACAATTTAAGTGGATTTAAAATTACATTAAATTTTTAATACATTTCAGTATCTACCTGAATCCCCTGCAAATGAAATCAGCTCTAGTTTAATTTTAGGATCAAAGTGGCTCCTAGTATCTCTGGACTGGATATTTCGAAAATGTTTAATCCTGCTGAAAGTTGGACTAAACTTAACAATACTATTTATAAATGATGGCGAATTTGAAGAATTTATAAATTCTACAAAAAAGGAGTACAACTTTTTTAATAAGTTAGTACAGCGGAAACACAAAACCAAGTCACAATCGTCCAGCCGCACTGACGACAAATACAGTTTTTTATTTAATTCAAATATATCAGTTAGGGCATCCACGACCTTAATATGGAATAAGCTAAGAATCGCGATTTCATCCTGGAAAGTCTTACACGCACTATCTTCATCAACATTTTCATAGCAGTTGGCACATTTGCCAAACTCCTGCGATTCAACTGTGGTGACATCCCGTAAGGTAACCCTTGCATTGGGGAACATTGCGTTAGTTTCAGCCATGGTATGTTGATTGCAAAACATCCTGCCTTCAAGCATATTAATTTTACGATAAGAAATTTTTTTAATTAAACGTCGAAGTCTCATATGGGTTGACACAACGTTTCCTATTATACAACTTATTATGTATTTTACTCACTCGAATATTATTTTAGAAAACCAGGACTTCACGAAACTTCAGACTACATAATAAATCAACCGTTTGGCTTCCCCACATTTCTTTCCAGCACAAAAGCAAGCAGTAGTCTCCCGTGTCAAAATTTTAACCGTACACATTTAAAACAATGGGTGGTGTACTGTACACTTACTAAATACTAAATAGCTGATGCTGCCAAAAACGGTATTTTATCACAAAATCACAATTGTAGCAGCCATTCAATTAAATTAGACTAGATTATAATTTACTATGCCACTCAAACGCAAAATTTCCACCTACCCAGTCATTTTCCTTTGTTAGCAATGTGGTAAAACAAAAATTAAATATTAGATATATAGGGCTTCACAGTCACAGGTTACATACTTTATATTTATAAAACAGTTTGACGTAAAACCTCTTAGTCCTAGAAAAATTTCTCCAGATACTTATCGTAAATTCCCGCCGTTGTAGTATCACCATGCGCAAGGAAAATAATTAGCTGGACAAAAAAAAACACATTTATGCTTAAGCAGTATGGATTTTAGATTTCTGGATTCTGGATAGCTGGATAATTGAATACGGATGGCCTCCACAGCTCAACGCATGCTCAAGCCTTCAGCTCATTCATTCCCATAATCCCCATCCTTTTAATTCGGGAGCTAAACAAATCCACGTGGGAATTTGTTTGATATCATTTGTTTATTTACTGAAAACGTGCTAACAACATCCATCCCTTTGGTTGACCGGGTAGGATTTCAGTTGTGCAGTATTACGGGGTAATGCAACTGCAGGATTTCCGGTCAAGTGGACAGAGAGGAGGAAGATACTTTCTTTTCTAAAAGATGATGGGGAATTAAGGGATGAGATATTATAATGGCTAGTATTATTTTGGTTCCACGCGGGGCGGGACATATTTGAAGATGAAAACCAGAGCTTACCCTTTATATATCTGAATTAATGAAGTACTGCTGGTTTATATCATATCGGTTTTATCCCACTGATCAGAAAGATTGCTTTCAAATGCATCTGGATTGCATCGGATACATTTGACTTTGGAATAAATACAATGCAAATAATAATGGAAAATGTATTATGCGATTCCATGCTTTATAATTAAAAAATATAAGGGTAACTTAATTATGGGTTGCAGATATTAATTAAAACAACAGCTAAACGGTTACATTTCCTTAATTTTAAGTAAATATTTATAGAATGCATTTTTTTTCTCGCGTGCTCCGAATGGAACGTTTTTGTATATTAGGTACAGGTACTACAGCATCACCCCTTCCAAACTCAAAAATAACTGTGAACGATTTTTTTATTATATATCATGCATTTTAATAAATAATCAGACACGACATGGAACAAAGGTAGATAATTGATAGCCGCTGTGGAAAAATGGAGCCTCACTCACGACTACTGTACAGTTAAATGTCGTTATATAGTTCTTACTAGTAAGAACCCAATGCCCCAAATGGGGACTCCTCATCCATGCAAGAATCTACAGGGTAAGTAGTTCTCTTCAGCAAATTCAGCAGTTTTTGGTTTCCGTTTGCGTACCAAGTTCCAATTCCAGCTTTTGATTCACTGCAATTTGTTACTACTTAATACCTATACGCGCATGTTTTTACAGTGCACTTTCAGTCTTCTTCGCGCGAAGTACAACAAAAGTATAATATAACTAATACTATATTCTAATTTTTAAACTATTCCCTTTCTGTGCTGCACAATTATTTTAAATACTTTTTGTAGATTTTTTACCTGTGCTGTTAGTTCAAAATTTCTGCGAATAGTCTATCTCATGACACGGAAGTTCAATGAAGGCAATACTGTACCCGTAATCATTCCATTTCCATACAAATAAATATGGAAGTTAATTACCTGGGTTTTACAAAAATGAATACATAATACACTATATACATAATAGCTTGTACAAAATAATAGGGTAGATACATTTAAAATTTATATAATAGCGGAGACCTTGACAGTCAAACGTGGTTATTAGGTAGTGATAATACCAAGTAATATATTTCACCCCTGTGTCGTTGTCGTTATTTAATTTTAATAATGTGCATCGTTTTTCAGCTTGGATTAACGCATATTTTTGTGATATTAGGAAAATAATTGTGATCCCTTACCTTATTCTCTATTATAGCTAACTAGGTAATTAAGACAAATCAAGTTGTATTTTTTATCACAGGCAGTATTACAATTTTTAAGTAGGGTACATTTTGAAAAGTGGTATGCTTGCTGGATCCTGGAAAATTGAAATTAATGGAAAGAAAAAAGTCAACACACTTGCTTTGTGCCAAATACCTTAACATTCTTCTGCTTTTATCTCTACAGTTGAAAATTGACATGTAATGTTACAGTATCTAGCTTCGAAGTCCTAGATCAGAAATCTCCTCATGCCTCATTCACTAATATGTAAGGTTTTAATTTTTTCCAATCTTTTTCTTGCCGCACCCAAACTTATAATGAATGTATTTGTACTTTGTATTTTTTGGGCAAATAAGTAATTAAATGTCGTTGGAATTATGTTTACTTTTTTGCCGGTTGTCGGTGACAAGTGACAACTAATTAATTACAAAAGCAATGATCTAAGTATATCACCAATCGATGAAACATTTTTTTGTTTGTGTCATTAAACATTTATTGTTTTAATTGCAGTGTAATCGAAGATAGAATTATTCCTTTCTATGACAGAAAATTAAATGAAGAGCATTTGAAGAATTAAAGTTGAAAATGAGAGTACAGACTCCTGAACGAATCAAAGTTTACTGGAAAATAATATGACTTGGATAACATACAATATAATTTAGTGCTATTAAAATTACTCAGGTTGTGTTGTAAAATTGTTATATTTTGTTGAGTCAGTTTTAAGGTAATTGCATTAAGACACAACAGTCCTAGGAATTTTTGCTAACGAAGGACAGCTTCACAAAATACTATAAGAGCCGATTTAACACTTTTTACTAATAACATAACTGCGACAAAATAAATTCTGTGCTTGCAATTTTCTGCATTTGTACAATGATTAATAATACATTATTATTTTTGTTAACTTAGAAGTTTAGTAAGATCAAATAGATTCTAAGACTTACTACAACACTATAGCAGCAGTTTATACTTGATACAATTCGACATTTGCTTGGGACTGCGAAATCAGCAGGGCATTTGACAGTATTATGAGATCTATAAACAGAAAGTTCAAAATTCTTATAGCTTTTGGAGTAACTGGACTAGTAATATTTTACTTTGAAGTAATATCGTATGTTTTGAGAACTCGTGACTGGGTCGTTCTACCCCACAGTTATGTTTCTACTTCTGGGAAGACAGTAGAGCCTTTAAGAATTTTGATAGTTGCTGATCCCCAGATACAAGGGGAAGAAGGCGAATTACCTTTTCTAGGTATATTTACTCGTTGGGATTCAGACAGGTACGTACATATTGACCTAGTGTAGACAGAAAAGTAGTTTTTACCAAATAATAAAACCGATAAGTCGTTCAGAGTATCGGCCAAGGATTAAGTTTGACTATCTCCATTTCCATAGCTTAACGCAAAGCTGACCACATCTCAATTGGAGATGGTCATATTATTTGCTGTTACTGCAGAATGAACATGGTAAGTTTTGCTTCTAACGTCCGATTTCCGATGGAGGCAGATAAACTTAGTCCTTCGCTAACGCATTTACTTGTGGCTGTGACAAAATCAAATTTTATTTGCAGTTACTTAAAACGTACTTACTATTTGGCAAAACACCATGTCCAACCAGACCTAGTAATATTTTTGGGTGACCTCTTTGATGAAGGAAGTATAGCCACGGATCCTCAATATCGAAGATACTATGCAAGATTCATGAATGCATTCGACTTGCCAAGAAAACAGGATCCTTCAGTTATTGTACGTAAATTGTAGATTAACTTCCAGTTTCAGCTGGTACTTATGTTATCCATAGATATTTTAGTTTTTATATATTTTATATATCCAGAAATATATTTTTATACCTGGCGACAATGACGTTGGAGGAGAATTTGCTGAGGACGTATCCGTAGTGAAACTAAATTGGTTCAATAAAACTTTTGGGAATTTCAATAACGCTGTATCGATGAAAATTAGCGGGCAGCAAGGTTCAAATGTTCAATTTATAAAAGTAAGTTGCTGCATCAGTAACAACAAAACAAATGATGCATATTAATATTATAATCTACATGTTCCTCAATATAGACATTAGTTAATAATCTGAAAATGTAGTAATTATATTGCTACAAAAACTAATTTTGTTCTCATTTCAGTACAACCATTTTTTACCAGAAATATACAAGCCCAGCCAAAGTGACATAGAAAAAATAGATGAACCGATAACTTTTCGGGTGCTACTTACACATGATTCAATGCTCAGATTTATTTCTGAATCTGTTCATGCAGTAAGTGCAATTCTTCAAATCTCAAAAGTTAATTTTTGTTCGTTGCGTTATTTCGTGATTATTTTTATGGTCTATTACTTTTCAGATCACTGAATCTCTCAGCCCATCACTGATTCTCTCAGCTCATACCCATCAGTCAACCTATTACAAACTTGATCATGGTCCTCGAAATGCAATTCACACAACAGTCGAAAAAAACTTCTTGCTACCGTCAAATAGGATCACTAGTCTTGACCAATCATATCAGTCAGACGGAGACTACAGCATCTCTCTAAATAAATATTTACGATTTAATATAAACAAAGTCCCGGATGGTCAAATAATTCATGAAATCGGAGTGCCTACTTGCTCTTACCGGATGGGAGTGCAAGACATGGGCTATGGATCATTACAAATTTGTAAGCGAAATCATTTACCATCAGTTCTTTTTTTTTATACTAAAATGCTTTTTATGCTATAGAATAATTATTTAAAATAATGTACTATTAATAATAATTTATCAATCGTTTTTAATGCAGTTGAAGATGGTACTGTCGACTACACGGTGTTGTGGTTGCCGTCTCGATTTCATCAGCTATACATTTACCTTGGGATGTACATTCTTATGAAGATTATTTTAACTCCATGGATATTTTTCAAATTAGCCCTATTTCTATGGAGAAAATATCAAGAATGTCGGGGTACAAGTTTCAAAAAGCTGCACGTTTAAGTGCTATTATCCGCAAATTTTGTTCTTTGGCATAACCTACATGCTTGAGTTGACAATAAAGCGCTAAACATTCCAATTGTAATATCCAACTGAAATACCTATTTCTTCTATGCATCTTTTAGCTGCACCGGTCCATTTTAAACTGATGTTTCATCCTTGAGCTACTTGTTTATACTAATTCAGTGTGTTGAAGTTACACTATACGCTGTCGATGTCAAATCGGGAGTTGGAGAACTTCATAAATTTTGAACGCGTGGTTTCAATTGGTGTCGTCAATTCTTGAAAATACAATATCCGTTTTATTGCCATTATTTTAAACTACACAACCAAATTTCACAAACTTGTCATAACGGTCCTCGGTTATGTAGGCATTAATTTTATGGCCACCATAACCAGCGTTCTTCTAGTGATGTAATGCTGTCTACAAAAAACAAAACGCGTACTAAAGCACAAAAAATTTAGAGCTCAAAGCAACTATGTATCATCATTAAAGTCATCATGCATGATAACCTTTGCCTTCGTTGTCCATTGGGATTTATTGCACAGGTTTTCATCACTATATTTATTAGTGTTCCCAAGTTCTCCTTCGTAATAAATAAATCTGATAAGATCAGATCAGCGTATTTAAGTATAAATTTAACATATGACACAGTCCTACACGTTTCATAATAGCTGTAACTTTAAAAAACAATGCGACATTTATGCGAGAAAGAAGCAAATTTCCGGACTCGCGGTCGTATGTATTTACTTGACCTTAGAAACATGAGACGGTATGCTTAATTTGATTTAAAAAAAAAAAGAATTATTGTTTACAGCGCCTTCATAATAAAGTTATTTAAACACTTAGTATTTCACTTTCTGTATGCTGTAAAGTGTAAACATACCTGATTAGTTTTACTTGCTCATTGAGAGAATACAACCCAAAGCTAAGTAATTTAATGCACGCTTGAAGGTCATTTAGTTACGCACATCATATAATGAAATAGGAAGAAACTACTAAATACTTTAGTACATAGTCAACTTGGAGACCAGAATAACTATATGTATAAGGAATATGTAATAGTCATGTTGATTTGCTTTCATTAAGCAGACCGTGGCATTCCAAGTCAACAATAATTCCTATACTACTATACAAAAAATTCACCTGTTCTATAGCTATACCATATATACAATGCCCTTTGCGTAGCAACGTGCTTTCAAAAAATGGTGAAGTAGTTGAAGAAGATGGTATAGAAGACAAGAAATATTGGCAACATATGATAAAAATGCAATTGCACGATTTAGTTATTTAAATAAGAATCTATACCTACATAATGTAGGATGTGCAGTGCACTTTAAGTAATGCTATATGCTAAACAATTCACGTGAGACTCCGTCGCATCTTCCCTTCTTCAAAACAACACGTATATCGTAACTCAGTCAGAGTGTCTCAGAGGAGGAGTGGAACACGTAAATTTCCATTTCCATTTATTACCTGTACTGCTACGAGAAGGAACGGAAGCCCTTAAGGGAGCTATCATTTAGGACTAACGATAAGCGTCTAAGTTTTTGCTGAATTTTAATTCTTGGTTTCTCGTCAATTCACAGCTCATTTCATAGGTTCAAAAGACAGGTTAAAAAATTGCTTATATAATAGAATTCAGTGCGATTATTTTGCAGCATTAAAAAAGATAAGAAGTTTTTGCTGTAATTGAATTCTGCACTGTAATCAATCGGATTCGTGATTGATTTCGCTTAAGATGTGAAATGAGACGATGTACGGATATAGTTAGAGAGGAAAACTGAAGACCAACTCCTTTTGCCTTGGCGATAATAAAGTTACTTATTAGGGTTACGCAATATAATATGTGCTATATACGTATGCACGTGGTCTCACTGTAAAGAAGGAGTTTGGGTGGGTTTAACAGGTAAACGTGTCTGTCTCTGTACTGTGTGTGTGTGTACTACAATACACGTTACATCATAATGGTAATGTGATTGGTTCTACATGAAGAGTTTCGGATGGACAGAAGTGCGGATTTTCAGTGACGTTGACTCGTGAAGCAGTAATAGTGAATTGTAAAGGGAGATAGTTTGCGTGATGTGAAATCTGACACTGCTTGGTATCTTCAACTAACCATACGAGAGACTTTTTATTATATAATTTTTTGCTGTCTTTCAATACCCCACTCCTCGTAACAAGTAGTACAACAGGAGCGTTCCGTACAAATCTACGCAGAAAGAACACAAACTCCACTGGGCACTGGGAAGGAGATGGACATCCTCGGGTCAAGCAGAGTCAATCAGTGGTATGTTTCCAGACTTGCCAAAAGGCTTCCTGAACTCCACCTTCCAAAGCTAGCTTAATTTAATAACAACATGTAAAAAAATATACATTCTATTCTTCTACCCTCATCCTTGCATCTTTAATTTACAGAGCAGTCGATTTTTGCGGCTTCTCACTCAGACAGCTCTCATGTGTTTTCCTCCTATCGTTCTCCACAGCTCTGCGTGTGTGTGAATGTATCTGCAACGTGAGATTCTAGTCAAGCCAGGGGATAAGTCAACTTTTTGACAGTACATTCCATCCTTAGTTCTTATTTTTTTTCAAAGTCGAAGGAACAATTCCAGGGTTCCATCATGGAGAGGGACAGCCCGGAATTCCTGGAACATCCTCAGCTTGTGTTCTTTGTTAATGGGAAGAAAGTCCGAGAAAATAATCCTGATCCAGAATGGACACTTCTGTATTATTTAAGATATAAACGTGAGTACACACAGCCTTTAAACAAAAAATTAAAATTAAATACAAAGAGTTCTGCCGAGTGTATGTGTATCCGTCATTTACAGATAGTCTATACTACTGGCTCAAGTACTAGTGAATATATGTATTTGAAAATTGGGATTCCTCGTTCTCGTCCTTCCTTACTACGAACCTTGAATAAACGTTGTTATTCTTATAGTTTGTCATTATAATTGCTTTTTGTAGTCCACCTTTGTGGCACCAAGGAAGGATGCAGTGAAGGTGGATGTGGAGCTTGTACGGTCATGATCTCCAGACAAAATCAAACATCAAAAGCGATCAAGTAAGTTACTTCCCAAGCCCCACAGTTCTTCAAGTAATAAATATAGAATAATATAAATGGCCTCAAAGTAACATGACATAACTTCCTCGAAAGAACCTCAATAAATTATGTTGAAGAAAAGGACAAATTACTACGCGCATCGAAATTCGTAAATAGACAGCATGGTGTCTAATAATAATGTATAATCTGTTGGCAAATCTCACCCTTGTGAGCTGTCGGATATATAGAGACTTTATTCGTCAACTGCTTTCATTACAGAAAGTTGCCTAAAAGACACAGTATACGGATCAAGGGGTTCACATTCAGAATGATCTATTAAGAGTTAATACAGTAATATAATGTTGTCATAATAATATATTTAACACATATTATATCGAAGTATTTTGCTGCGGTGTTGAATATAGATGTTGTGTCCGTTGTGTAGAATGAAAAATCCGAGTTCTGAAAATAAATCAGCAATAATGGTTAAGTAATGCTAACGTTTTTAATTTCAATTAAGGCGTGACAGAACACAGCCCCTTCGAGAGAATTTAAATGCAATACATACGCAAGTTATTAAACCGGTTTATTACAAATAGTTTCTTCCCTGCCCCAATCGGCAACCATCGCATTGTGTGTTACATATTCGCTACTGAAGAAGCAAAATTGCAAATCTCCAATTCGCACTAAAATCAAAATTGCCAATCTCCTTTTTAGTGTATTAAATTGTGTATAAAATATATAATGTATTAATATATATTGGAAATGTATAGTATGTGCGATACAAATTATAAGTTTAGAATCAATCTTGAATTTTCCATTCAATAACCGAGTATCAATCGTTTACTTAATTTGTAAATCTCATGTATGGCATCTATATATTTGTAATAACTTAAAAAATGTTGTATGAGCTGACGCCAAATCGACAAACACGAATAAATTAATATTATTATTAATTGCGTGTAATTGTTTTCGGCAAAAAAAGTATGCAGGTATTTCTTAATGCGTGCTTATTGTGCTGAAAAACCAAATTATAAATATCATTTAGGTCGAATAATTGAGATCGGCATTTTTGCTTCTAGTATGTGAATTGGAGAACGGAAATTTTGCTGTTAGTGAGAAATCGAGATAGGTAATTTTGCTTCTTCAGTAGCCAACATCTAGTTTGTAGATTCAATAGATAAGTATGTCGATTTGGGAAGCATTTATTCCAGCTCTTTTATTTTGAACGGAGAGGCAGATGCCATAAAAATAAACTTTGACCTTTCAATATCAAATTGTAGTAAGCAACTCCCCATGCAAATGATGCAAATGACATTGTAATTACCGTATTTCCTATTATAGTCCGCGGGACTGAAATAGTGTCGGTTATTCAAACACGCACGGCATCCTTTTAATTTATTCTTACGCGGTATATCATCAACAATGAAACCAAAATCCAACAAAATGAGATACACACATCCACGGGTAATTCATGTGGGAGTAACCGGTCAGGAGAAAACAACTCAGATTATGAAAGAATTAAATTTTAGCCAGAAGATTTTTTCTTCTGGCTAAAAGCTTTTGTTCTCATAAAATTACCGCTAGTCAAATAGATTAATTCTGGTACATTACAAGACTGAAAAATCTCGTAACCAATTAAATAGTACGCATATCTATGTTGCTACTCCCATGCGAAATACTATTTGATAAGCTATTATGGCCTTATTTCCCTGTTTAAAATGCATGACGAAGATCCGTCATATTGTAGTTGCAGATTCAAAAAGTTTTATATAAATCACTGAGCAGACTAAAACGGGTTTTCATTTGATACTTATGTAATTCTTATTTTTAAGTAATATGGCCATCAACGCCTGCCTTACACCACTATGCTCAGTTCATGGTGCTGCTATTGTAACCGTCGAAGGGATCGGGAGTCTCAGAACAGGCTTACACCCAGTTCAAGTAATTCTTGGATGCTACCTAATAACTTGACTATTTTTAAATAATTAAAAGATGAATGAATACAGGATTTAGGATAATAAAGTTTTATTACTCCAATATGTATAATGAATATAATAAAACTAATATGTATTATTATGTTGGATGTGTTTTTTAAAAGTATGTTCATATTTGATGTTATAAAGGAGCGAATAGCCAAAAGTCATGGGTCACAGTGTGGTTTCTGTACTCCAGGGTTTGTAATGTCAATGTACTCATTACTCAGGAATAATGCTCAGCCTAGTGAAACAGAAATGGAAACAGCTTTCCAAGGTAATTCTAGACTGAAATATTTTAAAATGGTTGACGTTGCTTTAAATAGCACCGAAATTAGTCTTATAGCTCTCAAACTAAGCACTCTGTGGATATTAATTGTAGTTACTAAAAATAATGTTACTTTTGTTCTTAATGGCAGGAAATCTTTGCAGATGTACAGGGTACCGCCCGATTTTACAGGGTTTTAAAACATTTTGTAAGCCAGAAGGTTGTTGTCGCAGTCCAAGTCAGAATGGTGTGCAAACAAATGGTTATTCCTGTTGTAAACAAGACAATCATGAAACTAGAAATGGTGTGACAGGAAATTACAAAGAAATCTCGCAAACAATACACGATGAGTCGGAATTCAAGCCCTATGATCCATCACAAGATCCTATATTTCCCTCGGAACTACAAGTAATTAAGTACACATACATATCTATAATATAAAAAAATATAAAATATGTAATAAAATATATACCATTTTAATTAAATACTCTAAGAAAATACTTATTACTTCATTTTTTAAAATGTAGCTTCAATCAACGTATGAGAAAACTCTGGTGCGATTTAAAGGTCCTGCGGTTTCATGGCACAGACCAGTAAACATTGAGCAACTGCTGGAATTAAAACAGCGCCACCCGGAAGCTAGAATAGTAGGAGGAAACACAGAAATTGGTAAGTTTTTTTTTAACGTTAGCATGACTAAAATATTTAACAACTAATAATGAAGATCATTATTATTTTGTTTACTTGTACAGGCGTTGACGTCAAATTTAAAAAAATCCCATGTCCTCACTACATACATGTCACGGACAATATAAGCGATTTAAAAAGTGTTCAAGTAAAAGACGACGGGATTTCCTTTGGGGGTGCAGTCACGCTGTCCAATTTACAATCGTACTGTCAAAAATTCTCAAAGAATTGTAAGCACAGTGGGAACGTTTACCAAGCTATAGCGGACATCCTTCAATGGTTCGGCGGGCAGCAGATTAGAAACGTTGCCGTGAGTTTTGGTTGGGAGGAAGATATGGCTAATTTCAATTAGTTTTATACACATTACAGGGATTTCACTGATAGGGTATATATTTGTGTGTTTTCTATCTAGACCATCGGAGGCAACCTTGCGACAGCTAGTCCAATTTCAGATTTGAATCCAATACTTATCGCCTCCGGCAGCTCTGCAACATTTTTATCTAAAGGTTAACCTTATTTACATCAGCCATTCTTAGATCCTGATAAGAAGGCAAATAGCCCTTGGCGGATGTTTTTTGGTAATATTTTGATTTTCAAATATAATATTTTAATTGTAGCCCGGGGTACACGAGTAGTCAAAATCAACCAGGAATTTTTCCCAGGCTACAGGAAAACTGTAATTGCTCCGGATGAAATTCTTTTATCTGTGTTCATCCCAAGAACAGATGACGTAAGCTGAATGGCCTTTTTACAATATTCAGTTTTTACAAGCTATATCAAATCTACAATATCAAACCATATAGTTTCTATCTATTTGGAATGTAATATTCTAAGACATTTCTTTTATTCAGCTTGAATATTTCTGGGCTGCCAAGCAAGCAAGGAGGAAAGACGATGACATTGCAATTGTAAATTCCGCAATGCGAGTTCAGTTGAGTCCAAAAACTGGTTTAGTCAGCGAAGCCGTTTTGGTTTATGGTGGAATGGGCCCCACTACCAAAGTGGCAAATAGGGCGTCTTCCCATTTGATTTCCAAGTGTGTGCTTATATAAAACAGTATTTTTTTTAGATGAACTGGTTACTTGTTTCTATTCTTATAATGATAGTTCTGATAATATGAGCCATTTGCTCCTTTTATTAGGCAACTAAATTCAGAAGTAGTGGAAGATGTGCTGGAAGTTTTACGAACGGAACTCCATCTGGAGGACAATGCCCCGGGTGGGATGCCTAAATATAGAAATTCCTTAGCAGTAAATTTTTTCTTTAAATTTTATTTACATTTTAAAAACTGGAAGTCCGAGTCAAGAATCTTTAGGGGGAGGAATGGAACTGAGTCCGAAGATATTCGGGACTTTGACAAAAGTGCTCTGCGGGATTGTTTTAGACCACCAGAAATCCAAGCTTCTCAGTTGTTCCAAATTGTTCCCAATAATCAATCCGTAGAAGATCTGGTAGGCCGTCCCATAGTGCACGTTGCAGGTTTAAAACATGCCACGGGAGAAGCGATTTATGTGGATGATACTCCCCTCCTTGAAAACGAGCTTTTTGGAGCTTTCGTACTAAGTACAAGAGCACGAGGGAAATTAATTAATATTGATGCATCTCAAGCCCTCAAGCAACCCGGTGTTGTCGCTTTCTTCGACGCTAAAGATATGCCACGGGAAAGAAACGCTTTCGGTGCTGTTGTGAAGGACGAAGATGTGTTCGCAATGGATCAAGTGCTTTGTTGTGGTCAAATCCTTGGAATGATTGTTGCAAAATACCAAAGTATAGCCGAGAAAGTGGTAGACTTGGTCCATGTGACTTACGAAGATTTACCTGGAACTAGTGTTTTGACTATAGAGGACGCTATAAAGCAAAAATCGTTCTTCTCCACCCCCACGTTGAAAAGTGGGAATATTAAAGATGGTCTCGACAAATCTGCCATGACAATTGAGGGAGCTGTAAGGATTGGAGGTCAGGAGCATTTTTACATGGAGACTCAGTCCTGCATCGTTTTCCCCAAAGAAGATGACGAACTAGAGATTTTACTAGCCACGCAGAGTCCCTCACATATTCAAAGCTCTGTTTCTTTCTGCCTGGGAGTAGCATCACATAAAATAGTCGTGCGCTGTCGTCGTATGGGAGGTGGTTTCGGCGGGAAAGAGACGAGAACGGCCATTATTGCAGTGGCCACTGCAATAGCTGCACAAAAGTACGTCTCGCCATTCCATAATATTGCATTGTTCTTTTCTATATGAGTCAAAGTATATGCCTGCACTATTGCAATTAAATAAAACAACTCACTTTAACTTATTTAATTAGACTCCGGCGACCCGTCCGTTGCATCTTGAACAGAGTTGAAGACATGAAAATCTCTGGGTTTCGCCACCCATTCCTCTGTCGCTACAAGGTTGGCTTTGAATCCGACGGCAAAATTAATGCTATCCATGCAGAAATGTACGCCAACGCCGGAATCTCGCTGGACCTCTCGAATCCTGTGATGACAAGAGCAATGATGACGGTGGATGGGGGTTACAACGTCCCTCATTGGAACATCGAAGGCTACGTCTGCCGGACAAATTTACCTTCAAACACAGCTTTTCGTGGTTTTGGTGGACCTCAAGCGTCGTTCCTTAGTGAAACTATCATGGATCATGTTGGAGCTGTGCTTAAAATGGATCCAAGCGAGGTGAGTACAACCATCTTTTCGATGCCAGATTTATGCGCATTCTGAAGTAGTACGCTGCCAGTAGAATTAATTAGGCTATAGATACTGTTGACTGTGACAGTAATTTCCACACAAGTTAGCGCTTATTTTGTGTGTAATTTTTTCTATCAAATATTAACTCCTGAAATTGTGTTCAGATACGCAGAATGCAATTGTACGAGAATGGTCACATGACTCCGTTTGATCTCATTCTCGATCAATGTACTGTTGCGGAGTGCTGGGATGAGTGCATTCAAATGTCAGATTTCGCCGCCAGGAAATTGGCAGTGCTCGAGTTCAACAAAGAAAATCGTTGGAAAAAACGAGGACTCTCAATGCTGCCCACGAAGCATTTAATAGGATTCACAGAGTCTTTTCTAAATCAAGCTGGAGCTTTAGTGATGATCTACAGGGATGGCTCTGTTTCACTTAATCATGGCGGGACAGAAATGGGTCAAGGACTCCACACTAAAATGATTCAGATCGCAAGTAGAGTTTTGGGAATTTCAGCAGACCACATTTATTTTTCCGAATCTTCCACTGATAAAGTCCCGAACACATCCTCCTCGGCTGGAAGTCTCACCTCAGACTTGAACGGACCTGCCGTCATTGTAATACACACATTTTTTGATTGAACATATTTCTACAATGAGGATGATCATTGGAGATGGTTGTAAAGGGGAATGTTGTAAAATATGCCTAATGCTTGATTCTTTGTAGGATGCCTGTCAAAAGTTAATCAAAAGATTGGCTCCGTATAAGGCTAAGAATTCAGGGGGGAAATGGGAAGACTGGGTGAATGCCGCTTATTTTGACAGGGTTAATTTGTCTGCTACAGGGTTTCATAGGTACGTAAGTTATGTTTCCATACCAAAATTAAAATTACTATGGGAGATGAAATAAGAAACAACTTAAAACTGCTTATTTTAATGGTAATTTGTTAATCTTGCAGTTTACAGGTCGGGTTCGACTTGGAAACAAAGAAGGGAATACCTTGTAATTACATTACGTATGGTGTTGGGTGCTCAGAAATTGAGATTGATTGCCTTACTGGTGACCATACCGTGAGGAAACAACTCATTTTGCAATAATAATTAATTTGATTCGTTTTTTAGATAGTTTAAAAAAATGATGATTTATTAAATTCACATTTTTTATTCGAATTTTTATTTTTGTTAAATCTAATACATACTTGCTATGTCTCGTGTCAAGGTCCTTCGTACGGATATTGTGATGGACTTGGGTGAAAGTCTTAATCCTGCCATTGATATTGGCCAAATCGAAGGGGGCTTCGTTCAAGGGTATGGACTTTTCACACTTGAAGAACTCTTGTTCTCACCCACTGGAAATTTGCTCACTAAAGGTCCAGGAATGTACAAGATCCCATCAGTGTCGGATATTCCTAAAGAATTTCATGTTTCTCTCCTCCGTGGAGCTCCCAATCCAAGAGCAGTTTATTCTTCCAAAGTATACAACTAATTTCGTAGCCATACCTTTTTCATTGTAGAGTTTCTATATACTTTTGATATTTTTTACTAAATTATTATAAATGACATTTTAGGCTGTTGGGGAGCCTCCACTCTTTCTGGGAGCCTCCGTATTTTTTGCAATTAAGGAAGCCATTCGTTCTGCGAGGGAGGATAATAATTTGTCATCCGCATTCCGCTTAGATGCTCCAGCGACTGCGGAGAGAATCCTATTAGCTTGCCAGGGTCAGGATCCTCCGAATCAGTATCCGGATGGACACACAACAAACTCAAGTGAAAATACCAATGCGGGTTTTCCAAAGATAAACAAACAGGGTTGGTCTATTATTGTATAAGAATATTATACATATAGTAAATCTAAATATTTTGTACGAGCCGCCGAATTATGTTTTTCATTTAATAATATTCAAATTACAAAATACAATTACACACATACTATGTGATTTAGAAAAAACGAGTTTTCGATTTTTCATTAAAACAGGGTTTTTAAACAAATTTTTTGTTATTCTGAAATGAATTCTTTTATATATACTATATAATAATATTACATGCAATAAAAGCTGGCATTTTATTTTCACTTTCATATTATTTTTTTCCCTCATATAACTTTTGCTACTACTCCATATGCTGAACATGGAGAACCTACAGAGTATTTCATATAACAGTACGCCCCCGCGTGCTACTCAAACTAAGGCATCTCAGGCATGCGTACAGTAACAGTAACAGACCCGTGTACTATTTAGTACTCGCAGATTATTACAGGAAATACAGATCTCTAATACGAAACACCTGACATATTATGTGGATCAACTAAACTTTCACCAACCCACGGGTTTTCGGAAGCGGAAGGAAGTTAGCAACGGGGTAAAAACATGCAGCATTTGGTCGAAAAAATATGGACCCGTATAATAATTATTTCATCTTGCAACGGTAGTAAGTAAACTCAGCAATAAACTCATATGTTTGTGCAATGAATGAAAACCGTCGACGCCAGGCACCAACAGTTAACAATTGGATATTTTAGGAGGGTGTACGAAACATTAGAACCTCTCAATTTTGAGGATTAAACACAATGCACTCGAAGCTTACCTCATTATTAATATTAATATTGAAATATTGACCCACTGTCATAACAAAGTGAATGGATCAGAACATAAAAGTAGCCAAAAAGCAGTGAAAAAGGAATAAATTACGAGCATTCTGTTGTCTCTCTTCACGCTCTTAACTCGAGTCTGTCACCAAAATGCCTGATGGATTGGTTACACACGGATAAAAATAATTTACCTTGGATAATTAACAGCTCATCTCCAGTTATATAGCACCTCATTATCTAATCTTATCACGTCAGATAATGATTTGTAACATTAGAATATAAATATACTTACACTGCTTACTAAAATATAAGGGAGCACTCTTCATTCATTTATTTTTCAGATGAAATGACAAAAGTCTGTCTGTCAAGGGGAAGATTAAAGACGGTCAAAGTTCGCAGTACATCATTATATAGCATGTTGTTTACGTATCATGTATAATGCGTTAAAAGTCTGAAAGTCAACCATTAAATATTTCCCATGTAGGTACCTACAAAAAAATGCGCTGGACTTGAAAAGTGAAAAGTCAGAGTCCAGGTTCACACTCCAATAAATTCCGTATCCGTGACAGACGCCATCCATCATCCAACATCCACCATCTATCACCTCATCTCCCCAAAAGTGTGACTCATTTTTAATGTTCACCATTGGCGCTCATCCAAGATAACAATGAGTGCAAAGAGGTGAAAATTCACTTTCCTCAAATAGTACTTCGGCAATTATCTCCAAGTAACAGCCAGATTGAAGTATCCAGTGCAGTGCAATGTGCCTGTCTCTCTTCTCAGTCCCATTTTCATAACTAATAAGATTTTTGAAAAATACGATTTTGGAAGCTTTTTGATATTTCACTCTTTAGGCTGTAGTTAAAAGTCCGTGAAATTAATAATCGAAATGACAAGGACAAAAATACATACGGGGGACACTGTCATACCCTTTCTTTTAGCTCCTCTAATTTATTTCGTTTTAATTCCTATATTAGTTTCTGTTTGGATTGTGAATGAAATAATTAGAACAGTTGTATGTCTGTTCTTGTGGTACAAATATGGTCATCGCCTCAGTTTGGTCAACGATGGTTGTGACGCCATTTGGAATTACAAGACAAATGGAAATACCCGGACCGTTCTCATTACGGCGATTCAACCAAAAGCTAATCTAGACGTTGAAAACATTGCAGACTCGTTTGAAAAGAAAGTTTTACTCCATGAGAAGGTGGAGGGGAGTCGTCGGTATCGTCCTTATGAGAAGTTAGAGAAGATCCTGGTCACATCACATGGTTATACCTGCTGGAAATATGATGAGAATTTCAAGGTCAGACGACAATTTCGCTCTATGGAGGCTGAGAAGTTGTACACGGAAAGTGACATGACCGAGCTTCTGTCCACACTGGCTGAAGACATGGAGGAGGACAAGCCCCAGTGGGAGTGGATTTTTTTCCCCAGATATCAAGGTATATATTTTCTTTAATTATACATTCCCAGTGAAATAAATGCAGCTGATGGATTTTGTCTTGTCTTTATATTACAGTATCAATGCTAATTTAAAACCGCCCGCATTTGATTTCCTACAGATTCCAATGGCGAGGAGAAGTCCCTCTGGATAATTCGTTTCCATCACGCCTACATGGATGGAATGTCCTTACTATTCATGCTCAGTAATCATTTCTCAGACAACAAACCTCCTCTCATTATGAATCCGGTCACATTTAAAATCGAGAAATGGAAGAAAGTTCTCTACTACACCAACTTTCTCATATACGGACCTCAACTGTTCGTCACAATGATTTTGAATAAATACAAAACCTACTGGACTCAGCATGGACCTTTCCCCGGAGGGAAAAAGAATTTAGTGAGCACCCCCACCATCCCCATGGATCTCCTCAGGAGTATTCGTGCGAGCACAGGAGGAACCATCCCCCTCATCGTCGGCTCCTCCTTCATCACTGCCATGAAGAAAGTTTTACCCAAAGAACGGATTTTAAAGTCTGTGAGAGTGGGTGAGATCGCGGCTATTATTCCCTACAAGAATGAGGACCCACAGAACAGATTCACATCCTTCACCTACGATATCTCAACGGAGGATATTGGGGAGAACCCACCGGATTTCTGCGATGCGATTGCTGACATTAAACGCGATAGGATAGGTGGAATGATCGGGCCAGAGTCACTCTTGTGTTTTTATGCCTTCAAATATTTCGGGAGATTCCCAGCATTCGTCCTGCCTTTCATACTCGACGGCTCTCACCACTCCTTATTCTTTAGTAACATCCCAACATTTGATGAGAAGCTGAGTTGTTGTGGGCATGTACTGGAAGAATTCAGCCCTTGGCCTCCTATGCCAAATCAGACGGGTAAGGAAGCTGGTGAAACAAAAACTGCCAGCGGTCATTCACGGGAATCGTAAATTTGCCACCCACTCACAAACATAAGACATTTGATACCCATTTATACTAAACACCGCTCGAGAGAATACCCAGACACATTTCAATATGAGATACTTTGCAACTTTAACGGTTTCATGGTTTAATCCTACAAAATTTTACATATTTGCAATTTAATTTTACAATGGCCATCCGTGTCAAATGTCGTATGCAGATTTGTGAGTTGGTAGCAAATTTCCAGGTATCAAATATCTGACAAACCATATTCATATTCACATGCAACTTTGAACTTAATTTATGGCAGTAATTAACCTCCTGATACTTTTCAAGGTATAACTATCGCTTGCACGAGCTACAATGGAAAACTTAAAGTAACTGGAATATCCGACTCATCGTGGCTCACAATGGAGGAGCTCCAGAAAATCTTTAAAGAGATTCCCAAAGTAATTCAAGTGATTGCGGAGAAGAGCTACATCCCCAATGTTCTACCCTCCATAGAAATATCAGAACCAGGCCTGGAAGGAACTAAAGGGGAAGTTCCTGCAGATGATGAAGAAGGTACTACCTCTGAAAATGATGGCAGGGATGAAAGTGACGTTGAGGAGAGTCTGTTAGTGAGGAAAGAAGGGAATGAAACCTTTAACGGCGAGGACGGTCACGGTACTACGGCTGGCTCAACCGACTCCGAAGCCGAAGCCGAAGCAGAATCCGGATCCGGATCCGGATCCGAATCTGAAGTAGATGAAGAGGACGAAAATATAAACCGCTTAACTCAAGATGGGAAAACGAATGGAGTAGACCCCATCGATGTGATTTTAAACAGTGACGAGGACCAAGTGAATTCAAATTCTATCAAATCTAATAAATCCCAAAAGGGTAGCACAGTAGTGGAAACACCCAAAACACCCAAAACAGATGATACAGACAATAATGATGATAAGACTGATGACAGCGTTCCTTTATTAGTACAAAATTAATTCAAAAATGTTTAGTTAGCTATATGGCTGGAATGTCTTGTCATTTTAAATTAATTTTAAACGCACCTACCTATATACCTACATAGTATCCTACCATTGCCGTTAAATAGTATGTACAAAATCAGTGTGTAAATGCTTATGACTTCAGTATTTGTAGTTAGGCACCTTTCTGTCTATTTTTATGTGAGTCTAAACTAAATAAAAAAGAATTCTACAACTCCTACAAAGGTCTGCCCTGTAGGCTAGAAACGAAACAATTATTTATATGATAACAACTTTCTCGTTCTCGTAAAAACATTCCAGAGCTTAATACACATAAAACTTCCATTTGTACAGAGCAAACGGTAGCCATTTCATAATTGCACTGGTAGAAACCTGAATTAGTTTATTGAAGTCGATGATGTCGAAAGATGGAAGGACACGTAACCATTAAGAGAGTTCATGGTGAATACGAGTCAGACTCGAGCGTTGCTTGGATTGGAAACTGGAATTGGTAATAGCTGTGGATTGAGCAGCGATATTTAAAGCGTCCCAAACCAGTACACATAGCTGTATATATTACACTGCTATTATGTAGGTACGTAGCCGCCTTGTATTTTTATTGTAGATATTCTGTTTACTCTCTACACTACACATGGCACTACTACTACGACCGGCAACGTGTTATCGTGAATACAAGCTGTAAAGCGGAAACAATGTACTGCCTAGTTAGGTACAAAACTACAAAGTGGCAAGTGTTGACATTGAAGTAGATACATAGAATTTTTAGTATTTTTAAAGAGATTGTTTATTTTACAGCCGGGTGTCAGGATTCTCAGGATGAAGCTATATAACTACGCAGCGACCTGCCTAATAACGTGGAACGTACCCTCCAAGTCGCCTTAGGCTTCCGCTTCAGGGTTCCGCTTCGTTGTCGTTGTCGTCCCTGCCCTGGAACTGGAACTGGAACTGGAACTAGAGAACTGGAGCCACATCACCACGTACCAGGGAAATAGTAAGTGAACCAACAGGATTTTACAGGTGTTCCTTCCACTGCTATATAATCATGCTCCGAGTCAGTCATAGAGACGCTTTGTTGTTCCTCCTCAAAGTGCTACACCAATAAATGTAAAATCCTAAAAGGCTAAGGGTAAAAATACAGCTATAGGCACTTTGTCACTGTCAATTTAGTTGACAGTCTATACAAACCTACCGAGGTACTTATACGCTGCTATCAACAATAATAATTGGGAGCGAGCTTGGGACATAATGTGCAAAAAGTTTAAAGGCAAACTAACCAACCACCACATCACCACCAGCAACGAGCAAACAGCAAAATTCAAAGCTTTTGTACTAGCTGCTATCTCTATCTTACTTCCGCTGACCCTTGACAGAAACCCACAGAGATAGAAGACTACTAAAAAAAATGGAGTGCTGTATTGCCGTATAATTCTTCTGTATGACAATGCCGAATGCCAATAGTCGATAACAAATAATGTGAGTCATAAAAATTCTCAAAATAATAAAACTTTAGAGCAACTTTTGAGCAAAATCTGTATTATACATACCTTCGGCACCTAAGACATTACTGCAGCTGCACTAAAAATGTTTCAAAATACAATAATTGCATTGATATTGAAATGTGTTGACCTTTAAGTCGTCCGTCGTATTGTCGTATACCTACATAACCAATAATAGTTTAAAACTATTCTTCTCTACCCAAATCCAGCAATGGGAAGACAGGATCGATTACACTACTATATATAATAGTTCCGAGATGTTTGACTTTCCGCACTGAATAAGCTTGACGATTTCAAAACAACTTTTTACTGGTTGTTTTGCAGGAGGTTTCGTCTTGGTTTTGGCGTTGGTGGAACGTCCTGCTATTTAAAAAGAAAATAGTATATAACCACCATTAATAATGCATAGACCTACCTAGGTACATACATAATGATGTACAAAATGTTTGAATCCAAAATATTCTCTTAAACAGATGTCAATGTCGCCGTGGTTATTATTACTTTGGGTATACCATTTGCAGGCAGTGTGGGTACTCTGTCACAATAGATGAACTTCAACATATTCCTGACATATGCATAATGAACATTCGAAACACAAAGTTCAATGTGATCATTTGTCTCACCGTCCACCATACCGTGAGGATAAAATTATCTCAATCTATGATCACACCACTACCGCCATATTGCCAAGCCGCGATCAATACATGTATTACATAACCCATGTACATGTATGCCTAGGCAGGCTATCTCGAGAGTACAACACAACTGTACATGTATGAGCACACGTACCTAATGGCTTTTAGATGAAATGAACAAAGTTGGCCATATGGACTTGAGAAAGCTTTCATTCCCTACAATGAATTCTTACTTTCTGCATTCGGATTCGGGCTCCGTCCTCACATGTAATATATTGACTAGCACTTCTTCAAGAAATCCCCCCTTTCCCATTTTGAATTTCAATTTGACTCTTACGATATCCGCATATAATATATTGTCGACTTATCATCATCATGTAAATCCCTCTTCAAATAGAATTACTTTTCGAGGATCTAAAAGCCCACATGGCAATTTAATTTACCCAAGTACCTATGTACATATGGAAGTCTATATGTTTTTTGAATAATTGACACACCTCGCCATATGCCGCTCCTGTACACTGTACACTGTCCCAGGAAGATTGCCATGCTCAGGGCTAATACATCCACCAAACCAAATGTAACCGATGAGTATGGCTTTTGGATAAACGTGGGAAACAAATGAAAAATTATTATTACATAATAATAGTAAATACTCTGTTGAATGTTGACTATTGGAGAACAAATAAACGTACCTAATTAACTACGTGCCTCACCTATGTGCATATCTGCACATTTTCAACAAATCCAAAAAAATCCTGCAGCATCGTTGTAGCATATGAATGATGAATGTAGTCATTGATGAGGAATAAACAGATGAAAACGACGACGACGACTCCTGCTTCGATAAAATAAAGCCATAAAGTCATAAGCACACTAACTACATACCATGCCATCCACATTACGATACGACAACGACACACGACGCTATTAGAATCCCATACGAGTGGAGTCAAGTAGAAAATCTACGCATCATAATAACGTGATGAGCCTAACCTCATTTGATCTAGAATCTAGAGCTGGAGTTTTAAAAGACCAGAACCGCAGAGAGCCAGAGAGCGAGAGCAGAAAGAGGGACGAGATAACAAGAAGAACGAGTCGACTACCCTCATCCATCCATTCAACAACATCCAACAAATAACAAATAAATACATAAGCCAAGACAGTGTGATACAGTACATTACAACACAGTACTACATGCTTCCTGTCAGTCCTTCTGCACAACTTTAAACATGATCCCGTGATAATCAAGTAGGTACCTACCTAACTAACTTTGACTTCAACTTGAGCATACAAAAGCAGTTTGCAACTTGGATTTTGACTTTAAAACTCAAGTAAGTGAAAATATGCATGAGGAAAAAAGACAGAGAGAGCTTCCAATTCCAATTCCAACCTCTAACGAAAAGTTGAAGGTAGTTTACAGGACTGCACTGGCACTCGCACTCGCACCGGCAACGGCACCGGCACTGGCTGTGCCGTATGTTGGATTTTGGACTTGGATCTTGCACAAGACATAGTAGTGTATATATTTTAGCAATGCAAAAGCCATCCCAGCTGAGGATGAGATGCGATGCGATGGGATGATGGGATGATGTACAAGTGCGACTGGAAGCATCTACCTACCTACTGCCTATACTCCGTCCCATATACTGCAAGCATCTACTCTTGCAGAAGATATAATCGTTGGACTTGTAATGGATGCAATAATGGGGCTTGAAGGTAGTGTTACTCTCTTCGTGGGTCCCCCTCTCTCTCCGTCGTATTAAATGGAGAAGGCAAAAACGAGTAAAAGTCCTGTGTGTAGTAGAAAGGAGCGAGAGAGAGAGATCGAGAGAGAAGGGGGATCGGAGTTGAATGACTTGTAGTTGTTCGTATTGGTAGTGTAAAGTGTGTTTCTGCTATGCTATGACCTATACTACACTCTACAGAAAGGAATACACTATAGAGACAAGGGATATAGGCTCCTAGGCTCCGCTATGCTACTATGTGATGATGGGTTTAAATGGGCTGATGGGACTAAATGAGAAAGAGAGAAAATGAGAAGGTTTCAGCCGCACTCTGTGCGTTTCAAGTCCAACTTGCTCCGTTCCTCTCGAGTCGCTCAAAGTTCTCACTCAGTGCAGTGGCTGCGAGTCTCTCCCTCATTCTGGACGAACTTGGGACGGGGAGACTGTTCTACCTCCTGAATCTGAATCAACTCATCCTCTCCCGTTCTGGTGCGTGTGTTTCACTCTCAAAAAACTCTATAGTGGATACATAGGTATAGGAGGAGACGAGGGAGGATATACGGTAGTGGTGGTGGTGGTGGTGGTGGTGGTGTGGTGGTGGTGGCGGTGGTGGTGGTATGGTGGAGACGGAATAATAGGATCCCACTGATCCCAGTCCCAGTCCCAGTTCTCCTCTCCTATAATAGAATATAGAATCCCATATGAGCATTTCAAAGATTTGGAGAGACTCGAGTGAGTGAGCGGGTGGGAGCTGGAAACTCAAATGAGATTCATGGTGAGTATTGCATTTGAGCTGTGTATACCAGTGTATATGAGGACAGTGCATATGAAGTGAAGATGGGTAAGGTGTCTATCTACCTCTGTATCTGTAGACTGTAGCTGTAGACGGTACATTTACACTTTAAGCCTGTAGAAGTGGAGTCATACAGGGAAATAATGAAATGATACAAGGTTTAGATCCAGACTGTACTGTAAAGTCTGTCTGTATCAAGTCCTGTATACTAAAGGAGTATAGACTGTACAACTGTGTGTGTAGGCCAGTTGCATTATTATCAGAGTCACAGTGGCCGTCTGCTGCATCAAACCAAACCAAAACCAAAGACGAGTACCCTACTATATAATCATATTATATTATACTGAATGGCTCGGCTGTGTGTGTGTGTGTGTGTGCGTGTGGTGCGGTGGTAGACGGAAGAGTGAACTTGAGAGAGGTGTATGGGGATGGGGCATGGGGTCTAGGGATGGGATATCCAGTCTGTCTAAATCGATATACCAAAAGTTGAAAGTATCGAAATTCCACATATCGATATCGATACTAGAAAAGTTTGACACAATTGATCTGCTCACGCTTTTTACTCCCTTGTAGCTAAAATATTACAATTTTCATGGCGATTTTTAAAAAATCGGAATTTTAAAAATCTTTGGAGAGAGAAAGTAGAAATATTTGTTTACAAAGAACGTTCCAATAACGCTTACCTGCCATGAAGACACTATACGAACAGCAAACATTTTTAAGAAAAGTTAAAGTTAAAGGCTTTAGATGAATTAAAGAAAATCCCCAGTTGTTAAATTTGGGCATAAAGGTAATGGGCAGTCCCAAAAAGGGTATCGGCAGTAACTGGCAGTTATTTAAAAAACAAGCGTATTGGCAGTATAGTCGAATATTGTGTAAAAACTCACAAAATTGCTCTTTATTTTGCGGTTATTGGCAGTATTGAAAATTCTCGTTCCTTGTCATACGTTTTGCATAACTAATGCATCACAACTAAACAAATGTGAATTTGAATGAGTTTACGTAATAGATGTATGGCTTTTCAGTCAAGCTTTTTCTCAGTCCGTTTCTATATTATGTCAGAACAACATGTCTTTACAGGCGTCGTCTAGGTTTAGGACAGGTAATACTTTGAAGCTTGTCAAATCTTACGAATCATTAAATGACGCTCAGAAAAGTATTGTAGATAAGTGGAAGAGGAGATATTCAAACACGTCAACTTTCGGGGATTTATCGGTGACTACTTCAGTTTACTATTGTTTTGCTCATGGAAAGAGTTGTCAGGCAAAAGTTCAGCTTGTGTATAACCAAGAAGAAGGAAGCACATCTTATATTGAGCTAGAAGACATGAATCATAGTAATTTACCATTGAAGACCAAGTCAGGGCTGCTTCAATGCATGCTCATGCCCGTCATTTTTAAAGAAATATGTTTGCAAGCACATTTTATGGTCTAGCAGCTAATGAAGAATCTAATTGAATTTTCATTGGCAGCGAAATTCGCGAGGATTGATTTACAACGAAGGAAAAAGGGAAGACCTACAAATGCGAGTCGTCAACCATTTATTCGACAATAGTATTTTTTATTTCGTATCATCTTACTTCATCTTACGTTCTATTTTTTTCGTCTTAATTCATTACTTTTCATTTAATATGACACCTAATTATTACCAAAATATTTAGTCAAAATAAAAGTTCAATAGCGGTATTCACGATTACGCTACAACGTCTGTTGGTGCTACTTGCTGTTCGAGCTGTAGCACGAAAATCGTCCAGAATTGTGAGCACACTTACAGTAACATGCTGTAGTGTCGAATGTTACTGTTTCCATGGTTATAAGACATTAAAAAATGAAATATATAAGTACCGTAAAACTCCAAACAGATGCCCAGGCTTCTTTTTGAAGCATAATGGTCTGCCCGTCTCTACATGTTACACACGGCCTGCATTTGAGGCCCGGGCTCTATTGGAGAACCGGCCTCTATTGGAAAGTCGGCCTCTATTTGAGACCCGGGTTCTATTTGAGACCTGGCCTCTATTAGAGACACCTGTGACCTGGCCTCGACTTGAGACCTGGCCTCTATTTGAGACCCGACCTCTATTGGAGACCAAGCTTCTATTTGGAGTTTTACGGTGTACATAATGCATACTTTTTATTTCAAATTCGAAGCGTAAAAATATAAAATTCATTAGTTGAACTCAGTATCCGCGGTAACCAACGAACAATTGCTACAGCGTGCTATAACACGTTATTTCTAATTTGCTGTAGCATAAACAGCAAGTAGCACCAACAGACGTTGTAGCGTAATCGTGAATACAGCTAATTTCAAAATTCAAACTGCCTATTGTGTACATTTAATTTACACTGCCCATTGCCGCAAACACTGTACTGCCGATAAGATACGCGTTAATTCACTGCCCATTCGCCCCCCCCCCCGTTACTGCCGATTACCATGCAGCCTTAAATTTGTTTTAAACATATTCTTTGTTTTTTATCTGCCTTATCATACGCACACAGATTTTGTGTGTCATTAGTTTTTCGTGCCATTAAATTATTCGTACAACTAAAAATTCGCACAAAAATCATTCGTAAAACCAATTATTCGTACAAATTGCATTCGTACACATAGAAATCGTACAACGTTATTTCGTACAAAGGAAAATCGTACACAGAGAATTCGTACAACTAGTTTCGTACAAAACACATTCGGTCATAAGACTCTACCCCCGAAGAAAGTTAATATTATTGTAAGTTTTGATATTTTTAAAGTATTAAACTTTTAATCTCGATTTTTTAAAAAAAAGGACCTCAATACATATTTTTACTTTTTACTGTTTTATACTATACAGAGAAAAAATTCAAAAATTCATTCAGTCGTCTTTGTAAGAGAGTATCCCTATCGAAATTCGATATCCTACAAAACAAAAATATGACGATATCCCACCGCTAATAATGAGACCTTATAGTTGAATATGAATCCGAGTCCAAATCCAAACTCAAAGGCTCCCGTCTCCATCACATTGTGTGTACTCTCTCCTGCTCTCCCATGCAAAGTGTAGAGAATAGACGAAAGTTTCCCTGTGCAATGTGTGTGAGTGTGTGTGAGGAATATTATGGGCAGAGCCACAGCTGATTCTGATTCTGTTTTTTAAAACTTGCTCCAGTCTCGTAACAATTCACCATTAACTCTTGGCTCCACAGCCAGGCGCTCTCCACCCAAAAGCTGACAGGTTACCCGGTCGCTGGCTCCTCTCTTCTCCTCATCTCCTCTCTCGCTCTCTCTTGTCCAAAATCCAAATCCAAGAGCAAAAAGCTCCCAACTTCCATGAGACCCAGAGAAGGAGACCAGAACCAGAGCCAGAACTTTTTACACTGCACAACATTAAGTTGAGCTCTTATTATTCCCGAGTACAGAGCAGTCAGACTCCTGCTCTATCCTCTATCCCATCCAAGAGTTCTCTCTCCATACTAAGACCCAGAGTCTGGCCGAGACCGAGACCGAGACCAAGCCAGCCTTCAACTACATAATCACACGACAACACAATAGGCAGAAGGAATAAAGGGAAAGAGACTCGCTCTCGTCCCACAGCCAAAAGTCCTAAGCCACCAAAAACTTTTCCTATATTCCTCTCCTACTCCTCTGTCTCTGTCCTCTGACGAGGAGTTTGACTGGCACTGGCTCTGGCACTCGCTCTCGCTTCACATATACCCATACCGAAGTACGGACGGCTCCGTCAATCCCTACTTCTTCTTCTACTTCTTCCTTGTCCTCACACAAAAAACAAGATTATCAAAATTCACATAATATTCAAATATATTATTATCTACGCAATTATTTTATGCTATCCAAAGTCCCGTGCCCCGTGTACTCTGTGCTTCCCACCAATACCAATTGCAAATCCATCCAATTCCCTATCGCACGGCTCCTACTTCATATTTGAATATAGTCTGGACTCTATTGTGCTCTGACTCTCTCCACACACACCACGAGCGAGAAATACGCAGCATACATATTTATAATTAAGACCGTGTGTATGTTAATAGCAAATTACTCGTACCCTGCTACGCAGACAGCAGTCCACATATTACAATAGTGACTACTTACTTAACTGGGATGAAATACATAAACAAACGGTAAACGGGACTCGTACTTACCACTGCTACTTACACTCAATTAAAATATATAGATATCTCTCTCTTTTTCTGTGCTCCACCAGTCCCAGTCCCAGTCCCAGTACCAGCACCAGCACCAGTACCAGCACCAGCACCAGCACCAGTGTTGAGTATAGTTACTATTTTTTATTCTTTATGGACTTATTTCTACAGTATTCCGAGAATTTAATAAATTTGTTTACTTTATATGTGCTCTGGCTCTGCTACATGGTTCGACAGGATCGTTCGCGGTGTGCTCTTAGTTACATACTATAATCAGCAGCACAATTACTAGACGAGAGATTACTATAAAAGAACGAATGAAAAAACATACAATAATAATATCTGTGTGTGTGTGTGTGAGTGTATTGTAGTCATAAACAAAATAATAGTCCTCAGCCGCATCGTAATTCATTAAGTGTAGAAGTATCGCTGAGATCACATAGAAACCAACAGCGGAGCATCAACTTCATTGACAAAGATATCAAATAAATCTAATAAATCTAACAATAATGGCATGAATAAATAATACTATCAACTATATATAACTTCTACATACATAGTAATGTGCTTTGGAGGGAGCGAAATCATAATGATTCTGGAGAGACCCTAGCTGATCCATTCAAAATTCAAATTGACACTCTACGTGTACTTGACAGCTTATCTTCTCCTCTTTGTAATACGTTTTTCCACGTCGTTGAAAGTTTCAATCTAATTTTTTGGAGGAGTGTGACTCTGACTACTGTGTGACATAATACAGAGAGCGGATTGAAGGAGAGTGTGTTCATAGAGCGTCGTCACCCGTGATTGAGTAGAGAAAAGAGAGTGTGGGAGAGATAATGAAAGCAACTTGATTTTTACTTTTGCACTTCTCCTCAACAAGAAGTAAAGGAAGGGGAAGATTTTTTATTATTATTATTGTTATTACGAGAGCTAATCGTGTCGCGGCTCCCCAGCAGATTGGTTTGGAAAATTGGGAAAGGACCGAATTTCGGTCAGGAATAATTAAATACAGAGGGGTACACGTACCACAGATCAAACTCTCATAATATGCGTCTCCAATGATGAAATGGTAGAATTTTGTCTTGTTCATTTCTACTGTAAATCGTAATGGAAATACTGTCGACTACGAATATATTATGTGTACAGTAAAATTAGGCAGAGGAGCATGAACACACAAATTCAGTTAAAACGTGAGTAAATAGAAGAGTCAGTCAGTCAGTCAGTCAGACTACATTCTACATTCTACATGCTACATAATAATATTTGCTTTGATACAGAGAAATCAGACTCAGACTCGAAAGCAAGTTGCGAGATAATATTAAATATAATATACATAATATTATGATAATGACGTTAAATAAAATAAAGTGGATTAATGGAATCTGTTCATCCTCCTTCATAATTAAAATCCATACTAAAGTGAAGTGATATGTGTTCACTAAGGAAAATCATCAATAATATTTATTGTGGGGGATCCGTACTCGTGAATCTTCCGCAGCATCATCCTCAACTGTCTCCACAATACTACTCTCACTCCAACTCCACTTGGATTTTCCCCACCATCCTTTCACAATGTCACCGGTTCACCACCAAGAAGAACACAAGTGAAAGAATTAATAATATTCAATATAATATTATTGTGACTGGGCAGACGTTGTTCCTACGTGTACTCACAAGTACGGTGTTGGGTCTGGCCATTTGTCAGAAAGTGACTTACGTGAGATCAAATATTAGTATACGACGAGGAGGAGGAGAAGGAGGAGGAGGAGGAGGTGGTGGAGAGGAAGGATTGACTCGAAAAGTATAGAGGAATTTTTATAAAAGTTGATAACATTTAAATTAGTAATCATGGACAAGTACGAGTGACGTGCCGATCTCGACACCGCATCGCAGCTGTGTTTAAGAATCTCGTCTGAATGCAGTACTCGGATTCGGAGATTTCGGAATTGTATGCTCTCATTTTTTCCTTAGATTTTATAATATAAAGTTATTATTTGGTTATTAAATATGTAGCATTAAGTGCATGGGCATACTATAAGCAATGTAGAAACCTTACAATATCTATTGAAGGCGTACTATAGTAGTAGGTAACTATGCACTGGAATAATTATGCAATCCTTGTAATCAGCTAGAGTTATGGCTATAGTTTAAGTAATGTTCTCGAATATTTTGCTGGAATTCGTTAAGCTGTACTATTGCATAATAAAGAGCGTTCACTGTAAGTGTAGTACGTACTGTACACCATCTATGCTACAGTAAAATTAAAAGGCAATCATCAGATAGTTTGAAGTGACAATAATTATCCTGACACAAGTATCTGATTTCCGTAAAGAATGTTTTACGACATAATATTACATACCACAAGGAAGTAGAGGAAACAAAAGAGGGAAAAATCCTCAATTTCATGATAAGTAGCTGAATGATCGAGTGAGGAATGTAGATTAATTAGACGCAGTCGCTAATAACTAATCATCATCCTAGGTATTACCGTACGCATACGTAAATATATTATTTAGAAAAAATAGGCTTGGAATTCTTGATTTCTTAATCATCGAACTTGGAACTGGATTTTGGGCCATAAATTCTCTAAAGTTCATTCTCGCTCCCTCCACTGACACTGACTATGAGAAGATTACATTTTCCTGCTTCTTGACGTATGTACATACGCACTTTAGCATTCTGCAGTAGCAATATATTATGTACAGTGCAGTAGCTAATTCCCTAGTAATAATAGGACTGCCAAAACGACATCGAAATTAGTCGTCAAGCTTAAGGTATAGAGCTAGTTTCCCATGCGCTTATACTACATAATACCTCTCTTCATTTTCTTTGTCAAGTTCACATTTGAAAAAAAACAAGACAAACTCGAAATGAAATGAAATGGGCCGTTGTCTGTACATGTAATACTATGTATATACATTTGGTTTTGTAAGGCTTATTTGCTAGTTGCTTGGTTATTTATTTGTGCAGGTAATTTCATTACTAGCTTTAAAAAACTAACAGTTTACCTAATCTTAAGCAAAATCAGTTAAATAGGCGTTCACTTTCCATAGTTTAGCTGAAATCTCGACGGTCACACAAGGCACAACGCAAGGAAGGCTTGAATACGCAGACACCGAAAATGTTGACCTAGCTTGTTTGATTTGTCCGTCCCCAGTCAGAATATGATAGACGGTATCGTAAAATAGATTTAAGTAGGCACTTGCAGTTTTTACCTGTATTTTCTTGAATATATATCATGAAATGGATGGATAAGTAGACTTAATAAATAATAATTTGTAACGTAGGTACGGTAATAACTGAAATAAACTGATTTGTTTAATTTTTTTGTACTCTAGTACACTGAGGAATACTGTCACTTAAGAAATTAACAGATTTCGTAAGAATTCATGCCTTGAGCGTTGGATTAATTTACACGACATTTACCGATTACGGCTACCGAATGTGTGTTGAACCTGAATGATTATGAGTATCAATTGACAATAATTATTACAAAGTCTTAGTTAACGCTCACATTTAGCCACAGTTATAATTAGTGAATTATGTAGTTATAGTTATCCTTATAAACGAAAGACTTTCTTGGTTTTGGTGAGTCTCACAACCAGTGCATTGCAGAACAAGCTGGTTAATTTCCATAGGGAAAGCCCTTCAGCTTGTATATACTTACGAGGAAATGGTCACAACCCATCACGCCCAAACATCCCAATATATTTTTTTTCAAAAAAGCATGTGAAAAAAAATGGGGTAGCGCAAATTGTATTTCAGAATGGGCCTTTTGATTTGCTACAGGATTTTTTGAAAACATAAATAGCCTAATGTTAATTAAATAGACGCTGTTGCTACGTTTTTGGATGTCTGATGCTATGGTTTTGGCCATTTCTGGTTGTTTACTAGCGACCAGAAATGTTACTGAAAATTGATGAATTTTACTACAAAATTGATATGAAAATTGTAAGAAAACTGAACTAACTGAAAATCCACTGCTTTAGTGGATTGAACAGAACAATACGACAGAAGCGAATGAGTGTTCAGACCCGCTGGTCACGCTAATAAGAACCTCATAAAGCTGTGAAATTACGTGATAATACTGAATTATATGATTATTCTTGTTAATTTACTTATTTCTAATAAATCGCTTTCTCATTTAATTTTTTCTATTTGGCCGCTACCAAATAGACATTTACGCAAGCAATTTTATTTCTAAAACGTCGTGTGGCGTTTACATGGTCCTTCGAACGTACACCTGAACTAGACTAGGGATTTACACTCCCATGTTCTTCGGTTGACGGGGGGAGAATTCGAGATCCTAATAAGTGGTCAACCAGAAGAAAAGTTTGATTTATTTCCAGCGGAAGAACCCATCGAATAGCTGATTCGTATTTGGAAGCATTCTGGAAATTTTTCTCTCGCATTGAACTTGAACCATTGGCTGCTTGCCACATGGTCCTTCGAACATCGACTTTGAACCACCCTGGGCCTTACACACCCATTTCTCGGTTTTTTCTTTCTGTTGATGGTGGGGAGACGCATTTTCTACACGTAATCAATCAGACGAGAAAACCACAAAAGAGTTCTCAGAAGAAGAATTCATTGGATAGCTGATTCATTGGAGGTCTTCTGGAGCGATTTTGTTTGCAGTATCCAATTTTTCTCGGCGCCTTCGGCGGGAAATTGGAAGACATTTTTAGAGCGGCAAATATTAAATTAAATTTCTGCTGCTGGAATTTTTTGAGAAATTTTGAAGGAATCTTCGTATGATCAAAAACCCAATTGGCTGCTTGCCACATGGTCCGAAGCCTATTTTGAGCCATTCTAAGAATTGTTTTCTGCTCCGGTGTTTGCTACAGAGGACTCCATCAAGCAGCTTGCTTTTTCGGGTGTTTTTCTGGACATCGAAAAATTAAAAGATTAAAAGAACTTACGTGATTTTCAATCTTAATTCTACGAATGAAAACTCGTCCGAAATAATAACTACTAGTATACGCTCGCGTATCACCATGACTACCACACTAATCCAAAGCTAAAAAACAAACAAACAATCACTCCCGTGTACCAACTGGTATCTTCAGAATATTGACTGTCATTATTTCAAAGCTTGTATTTTGCACCTTAATGGGAATACTTTTAGTACGCCATCTAATAATTATGTTGTACGAAAAGAGGGAAGGGTGGGAAAGTTATTATTTCGGACGAGTTTTCATTCGTAGAATTAAGATTGAAAATCACGTAAGTTCTTTTAATCTTTTAATTCTACTTCACTCAACTCGTCCTCATAATAACTACTAGTATGTTGTTTAAAGAATGGTGCAAAAGTACCAGATGATTATCCCGTGTATATTCTTAGAGTTGACTAACGAATAAAGAGAACACGATTTTAAGTAACACAATATTTATGTAACAAAACAAAATGACGTATGAGGATTCAGTAAAATATTAACATAATAACAATAATAATTGTAATAATCGTATTATAGTTGGAAAACAGTTCGAGCAAAATCCTCCTGTTGTAACAGTGGCCTGTTGTAGAATTGTGCAAAGGTTCCCGAAGACTGTGTCCAACCGGCTCGCTCCCGAATTCTGTCAATTGACACTCCCCCTCTAGCAGCCGCTGAGGTTGTTGCGTGCCTTGTACTGTGGGCAGAAAAGATACTCGTATTAACACCACTTTTCTTCAAAATATCCTTAATCCACCTACTGATAGTTTGTGAGGACACCGGAGTATGAGGGGATGACAAACTCAAGAACAGTTTATTGTGTTTTCCCCTAAATTCTTGAGTTCTGTCTAGATATGCAGACAAAGCCCTACATGCACACAGCTCTGGTGTCTCACTAAATTTTGGTAAGATTAAACTTGGCTGAGTCCTTCCGGGTTTGCTCGTTTTAATTGAGGAACTGATTAATATCTCTATGCTGCTTTCAGTTTCGCGAATATCTGTAATTTTTATTAGTGAAAAAGTTTGTACTCTATGAGCCGTAGCCAGACTGATCAGACCGACTGTCTTATGAGTCATCTGCTCCAGTGATAATGCGTCTAATGGTTCTAGTCGCTTAATATAATTAAGCACAACAGCTGGATCCCAAGTAACATTGTATCTCGGAGCAGGAGGACGTGCTTTCCCAATCCCCCTCAAAAAACGAGAGATCAACGGATGTTCCCCAGATGTGGACTTATTGTCGCACGTTAGGAGAGAAACCGCAGAACGGCTACAATTGATACTATTGTACCCCAGCCCCCTATCATACAAACTCTGTAAATAATTAAGCAATTTGTCCGTGGTAGGGGTGTATGGGTCCTGGTCCCGGTCCAGACAGAATGAATGCCAAGATTTCAGCGAAGTATTATATTGACTCCAGGTATTTTTTGAAAGAGAACTTAGCATAACTTCTATTGACGCTGTAGGGACATCCTTTTGTTCCAAACTCTTCCTGACAAACTCCCGGCCGCTAACGAAAGTTGACCGTTCATGGGGTGGAGTCTGCCACAAAAAGAAAGTAGGTTATCTGACGGTGGAATGATAATTGCTTTATGCACTAATAACTGATTAAATAGAGGGAACCATGGCTGCCCCGGCCACAAAGGTACCACCATGACCCCCTCGGCTCCGTCGTCAATAATTTTCTTTAGGACCCGGGGTATGAGTGCAAAAGGTGGGAAAGCATAGAATTTTAAAAATGACCACGAGAAGGTGAACGCATCCACCTTCCACGCAAATGGGTCAGGCTTCCACGAAACAAAACTTTTGAAATGGCAGTTTAGATAAGAAGCAAATAAATCAATGTTTGCTTTTGGCTTAAGCCTAGCCAACGTCTGCCGTACTATTTTGGGGTCTAACATCCATTCCGTTTCAAAATCCTGCACTCTCGATTCAAAGTCGGCTTCGACATTCTGCTTTGATGGAATATATGTGGCAAATATCCATAAACTATGTCTTTCACAGAACTGCCATATCATCCGAGCAACCCTCGATAGTTTGGGAAACTTTACCCCTCCCATTCTATTAACATAGGAAATTGCAGTTTTATTGTCAATTCTTAAGAGAACTTGACTATATGAATTTTCTTTAACAAAACTCCGTAAACCGTAGTAGGCGGCCATGAGCTCTAAAAAATTGATGCTTTCCTTTCCCTCCTCTTCAGTCCATTTCCCCCTAGTATTGACTCCATTACATGAGGCACCCCAGCCCCCTTTCGACGCATCTGTAAAAATTTCTAGTTCGAATGAGTCCTTTCTAATTATTTGAGGTTTACCATAAATTGCTGTAATCCACCAGCCTAAGTCCTCTTTGACAGTCTTGTCAATGGTCATTGTCGACTCAAAATTATGTATAGCATGTGATAGTGCTACGTACTTAGCCCTCTCTAACCTCTTGGTGTATAAAATACCAAATGGTATCGCTGGGCACGCCGAGACCAGTGTCCCAATTAATTTAGAAAAATATCTAATATTAACTATGTCCTTTCCTAGCATTGCTTTACAAAAACTAGCAATTTTTTGTTTCTTAACGTCGGGGAGGGCAACAGACATCTGTATGGAATTAAAAACAAAACCAAGATACTTTATTTCCCGTGTTGGTACTAATTGTGACTTTTCGTCCTGTATAACAAAGCCAAGAGTAGTTAGCAGGGCTAGGGTCTCTTTCACATTGTATCTACAAGTATCTTCCTTCCTTCCAATACATAAAAGATCGTCTAAATAAATAGATGACTCGTGTCCTTGGGCTCGCAATGATGCCACGACTGGTCTCAATACCTTCGTAAATAATCGTGGAGCAATATTAAGTCCAAATGGGAGGCAATTGTACTCATATAATTGCCCCTCCCACTCAAAACGAAGAAATCTTTTGTGTTCCTCGTGAATAGGGATCAGCAAGTAAGCATCCTTTATGTCTATTGATGCCATAAAGCAATCCCTAGTCATCATTCTCCTTACATTCCTATAGTCCTCCAACTTAAAATGTGGGCATTCTATAAATTCATTAAGATGAGATAAATTAAGAATAAAACGATATTCCCCGGATGACTTAGGAACTGTGAATGTTGAGGAGAGAAATTGATCCGTAACGGGTAAGCAAGGACGTATTGCATCAATTCGTAATAATCTCGTTACCTCGCTAATTATAGTAGTTCTCTCCTCTAATGTAACCTTGCGTTGTTTCGGTAAATACTTCTGGTACGGTTTAGAATGAAAAGGAATTCTAAAACCTTGTATTGCCTGAAGTACATAGGGATCTGATGTTATAGATTGCCACTGTAAAATAAAATGTCTTAAACGCCCACCGTGCTTAATTACCTGATGGTCTAGTGGCGGTGGTAGCGTTGGTGACTTGGCTGGGGAAGGCGCCCGCTCCCCTTGGGCTTCTTCGAGAAGTTCGGGGGCGGGCGCTTCCAGTTTAAAGACTTGTGAAATCCCTTTCCCCCGTTGGATGGTCTAGCCTTTCGAGGATATGATTTATGCGGGGATTTATTGACTGGCGCCTTAGCGGAGACCGATTTGCTCAACTTTGACAGCTCTGTCTGCGACTTTAAGTTACTCGGAAAATCCAGGCCAAACAGAGTTGAGTCAATTGAGGAAGCCTCAGCCACCTTCTTTACTTCTTGCTTCAGGCTGGGCGAAATCAGCAGTTTTCTATGGCAACTAATTTGAAACTGCAGATCCAGTAGTATCTGAGCGGCGGAGCACGAATGCGCTACTGTGTCCTTGACGTCCGTCTCAGAATTACCCGATTTTTTGGTTTCCAGTAGGCGCGAAATAGTCCGTCCCAATTCACCTAGGCAACCTCCGATCTGCTTTTGCCAGTTCGAAAAATGTACATCTCGGGTAATTGCAAATGGAAGTAGAGCCGCCTCGATCTCGCTGTTAAGTTTTGGTGCTCCGATAAGCAAACCGTTGGATGGAAGAAGAAGTAATTTGTGTAGTTGTTTCTTCTCCGTATCTCCAATACCCTTAGTAGCCATCTTATTCCACATCCCCGCTACCTCCGAGTTGATAGGATTGCTATACTGAGGCTCCGGCTCATTAGCCTTTCCAAGAAAACCTAGGCACTCATCCTCCGGGTGAATCATGAGGACATCGTCGTCTAACACCTCTAGAGATTTTTCCCGTTGGACCTTGACCAACGAACCACCCACCGTTCGGTTCGGTGTTAAGGTGGGAGGTGCTCTCAGTTTCTCATGAGACCGGGTACTCTCGACAGAACTTGAGGAGGAACGCCCCCGCCGGTCATTTGACCTAGACCTCTGAAGGTTGCGGTTGCACACCTTCATTAGTTGTTGTACCTGCCTTTTCAAGGAGCGAACTTCATCTCTTGTTCTTTGACGGTGACGACGGTTGTGTCTGTCATTGTGTCGAGAGCTTTCTCTGGATCGAGAATCCCGGATCCGAGAACGGCTACGGCGAGGAGACGAGTCTGAAGATTCTCGGTTTGAATTAGGCATTTTCTGTTGGGTTGTAAGTAATAAAATAAAAAATGTCCTGATTAAAACCTTCCCAAAATTTCTGTTTACATACTGACTTACATGACCCGCATGATAAGTAAAAGATTAAAAAAGGAACAGAATAAAATTTATAAAATAAACCGTTATCTTGAATCCTTGACGTCTTCGAAAAACGCCAAACCTAATAGACACGATCGTATTTAAATATAATATCAAAATTAAAACCAATATTAAATTCCAACTTTCTATGTGGAAAATGGAAAATTCTCCGCAGAAAACTTTTATGTGGTTATCATCTGACACACAAGTTAGTAATGACAGTCAATATTCTGAAGATACCAGTTGGTACACGGGAGTGATTGTTTGTTTGTTTTTTAGCTTTGGATTAGTGTGGTAGTCATGGTGATACGCGAGCGTATACTAGTAGTTATTATGAGGACGAGTTGAGTGAAGTAGAATTTGAATATTTCTTCGACTGGATTTGCGAAATCAGTGTTCTACAAACGTGCCTGCTTGCAACTGCTCATTACTAGAAACTATTTCTGCATTTTTGCTTCTAATGGCTGCTACAGTGGATGTGCCTTACAGTATTCGTTTTCCCGGAGGGTTGCTATCTCGGCTATTGGTGTCATCTGTTGACGGGGGGAGAAGTCGTCTGGATTTCGATTGTACAGTGGGAGCTGCTCATCGTTCATCGAATGCAAGTTGTAGTACGAAGTCAACAGTGTCTACCAGAGTCTCAAGTAAAAGCCGTGGGGCAAAGCCAGACAGGCTAATGACTAATACTGAGATACGTCAAGTACTACATGAATTAGACGAGCGTAAACGCAAGAGAGAAGAGTCACGTGTTAAAAGGGAAGAAGCGCGTGAGCAAGAGCGTCGGACGACGGCGCATGCGTCATCAGAAAATGGGTGCGGTGCACTTCACCGAAGTGGTCGTAGCGAGGATCAGGGCAATGTACTGGCCCAATGGGGATTCCCGAAGGAATTTTCCAAAGGGGTACGACGCGGAGTTCCCAAGGCTTCGATTAACGGAGAAGAAGAAGTGCAGGCTTGCAATGATGCCGAAATTATCGATTTGTCGAAACCTGATGCTCTTTTAAAGTCTGATCGTTCCAGCCCCAGTTTAAAGTCATCCAATGTGGAAGAAAGAAATATGAAATATTTAAATTCAGATTTAAAATATTTTAAGAAAAAAATTGAATTTGAAAACAAAGCACTGCAACGCGTGGAAAGTGCAATTAAGCGAGAGACTGATCGCTATAATGAAAGAAGATCAATTTTACTTTTGGAAATGGAGTTTCATGAAGACAGCTTTGATCTTTTCTGCAATCAATCAAGTCAAGACAGTGTTGCCAGCTTGGAACACCAAATAGTTTTACTTGATAGCAAATTTGTAGACGACAGGGCAAAGCTTCAAGATAAATACAATGACTGCCAGCGGGCAGTTATGCTCCTACAAGAGAAGCTAGCTATATCAGAGCGACACCTAGCGGAAGAAATATGTCAACAGCAGGTGAATATTTCTAAATGTGAGTTAGACTACGCTAAGTCTAGTTCAATAGTAAACACTGCAAGATGAAGACGCACAGATAGCGCCACTAATAGAACTGCCGCAAGATGGCGCAAATTTTGAAATTGGAACTGAATTTCAATTAGCAACTGAAGACAAGAGTCATTATATGGCAAATGCAAGCAGGCGTGCTTGGGTGAGCGGTTAGGACTGCAGACTGTAACGAAATTTACAGCCTCAGACCCGGCTTCAATCCTCGGCCACTGCTAATCGTTTACGGCTCGGTGTTGTACGGTAAACGTCACTGGATGGTTGATTGAAACCCAATCTCCTTCGGTGCTCCTTAGTGACCACTACTTACTGTAAGGGCCTAGGGAATGAGACTCCTTTACTGTGGAGGAGGGGACGGGGATAGGTGAAAGGGTACAAAGACCGAGACGATCTAACGCGGTAGCCTCCTATTTCCTCACCCACAGTGACTGGTTGAGTCTGGTTGTATGAACTTCGGTTAAATCGACCCAATGAATAAATTATTATTATATGGCAAATGCTACTGAAGTTGAGTCAGTGAATGCGTTTGACAGTGGGGAGGACTACTTACAAATTTTGAATTTTGAAGGTATTAAACTTGGGTCAAATCGTATCACTGACGAAGAACGACCACAGAATTCAGCTTTAAAGTCTAACGTAGACATTTTAATTGAGGAAAATGTAGACTTGTTTTACCACTAGATGTCGCTTACAACGACATTAAATGAAAATGATTCAATTGATTTTTCATCGAAACATTCACTTGTAGAAAGTACATGTGAAGAACAAAGCGAGTTGTCAGATTCCAAGACTGATGATGTGAAAGAAGACTTTAAAGACGAATTATGTGAAGTGAACATCAACGAAGCACAAAATTTTGAAGAAATTAATGACTTGAAACTGATCGCAGAAGAATTTAATTCACTGAAGATTTCAAGTTCTAATTTTGAAAATTCATCAGTGGACACGGTTGTTAGTTGTGGGACTTCAAGCAATGATTACACAGGCAAACGTGTATTTTCTGTTGGTTCGTTGGTTGAGGCTGCTAAAAATGTGAAGAGTGATCAATTTGCGGAACGTGGTGATGACGAAAAAGGAACTATGACCTACAACCTATCGTCTACTTTTGGTGTCATTTGGGATATCAACGAAAGAATGAGGCTACGCTTTAATCATTTTTCTATTTCCCCTGATTCTAGGAAATATGATTTTGGCAGCAGCAAAAGTATTGGGGCATTGTTGGATATATTCGAATTTTGGAATAACTGGATGAGTAAGTCGTTGCTTGGGTGCTCAATCCGAATTTGTATGATGGCTATTCCTATATGCACTTGGACCGTTACTCGAATGGTACACGATCCTGGAATTTCCATGAACGGATTTGCATCTCAATTTGACCGACTTGTGACCAAACTCTATGAAAATGTGATTACAAGACAGGAGATCATATCATCAGGACATCGGCGGGGAGAATGTTGCTACGTTTTTGGATGTCTGATGCTATGGTTTTGGCCATTTCTGGTTGTTTACTAGCGACCAGAAATGTTACTGAAAATTGATGAATTTTACTACAAAATTGATATGAAAATTGTAAGAAAACTGAACTAACTGAAAATCCACTGCTTTAGTGGATTGAACAGAACAATACGACAGAAGCGAATGAGTGTTCAGACCCGCTGGTCACGCTAATAAGAACCTCATAAAGCTGTGAAATTACGTGATAATACTGAATTATATGATTATTCTTGTTAATTTACTTATTTCTAATAAATCGCTTTCTCATTTAATTTTTTCTATTTGGCCGCTACCAAATAGACATTTACGCAAGCAATTTTATTTCTAAAACGTCGTGTGGCGTTTACAGACGCCATATTTAAATACATGTTTGAGCCTTCAATTGTGTCTACAGGCTACATTTCTCACCCCTATTTTGATAAAATTTGAATTTTTTCATCATCATAATAATTTTCAAAACTAAACTTACAGGATTTTTAAAATTCAAAAATTTTGAGTTTTTTTTAAAAACGCGTATTTAAAAAAAGACTTTAAAATTATAACATCATTACCATATTATTCAAAAACAAAAGTTTTTCGAATTTTAAAAAATCGAGAAATTACTTTTTGTTCCTACCTATCTACATAATTTACCGGAATTTTGAAAATTCTGCAATCCTGGACCAATTTCATCGAACCATATATCATTGGAAAGCTAATCACGAGTAGAATTCAAATAACGGAACGAGTCTCCATTATGACAAAGCGTTTTCTAAATAACGGTCTTTTAATTTGAAAATGCCGCCAAAATTGTGTTTTATGGGTCACAATCAAAAAACAAAAAAAATGGTGTCTGCTTATTTTTGAAGAGCTTTCAAATGATATATCACTCGACACAATCTGTTAACTTTTTTAAATTTGCAATTATGTTATTTAAAAACCATTTAAAAACTAATAACTACCGTGCGTGCACACTAAGTTATTTAGATTTGGCAAATTGTTACCGTTCGAATGGTATATCATGTTTGTGTAAGTTTACTGAGTTACCGGTCGAAATCTTCCTTTAACACGATATTTAAAGTTTTAGCGGGAAATTCAAAAATTGGATTTTTGAAATTTTGGTTGCATTATTAATGTTATGAAAATCACAAAATATCAAATTTTTCTAAAATCAGATGAAAATGGAAGAAAATACAGGCCTGCGAAAGGATTTAATATTTGTTTTCAAAATTGAAAAAGTTTTTTTAATGAAACTGATTTTTTTGAGAACCTGTACTTCCTTCAATTTTCGTCCGATTTAAAAAAAATTTGATATTTTGTGATTTTCAAACATTAACTAAAAAGTCATTTCTCGATTTTTGAAAATTCGAAAAACTTTTGTTTTTGAACAATATGGCAATAAAGTTATAATTTTAAGGTCTTTTTTTTAATACGCGTTTTTGAAAAAAAAAAATCAAAATTTTTGAATTTTGAAAATCCAGTAAGTTTAATTTTCAAAATTATTATAATGATGAAAAAATTTAAATTTTACCAAAATAGGGGGAGAAATGTAGCCTGTAGACACAATTGAAGGCTCAAACATGTATTTAAATATGGCGTCCATTTAATTAAACATTAGGCTATTTATGTTTTCAAAAAATCCTGTAGCAAATCAAAAGGCCCATTCTGAAATAAAATTTGCGCTAATCTACCTTTTCTCACATGCTCTTTTTATAAAAAAATATATTGGGATGTTTGGGCGTGATGGGTTGTGACCATTTCCTCGTTAGTAAGAAAGTTCTATGCACTATATATTGTACGCAGTAAAAATCAAGAATTGAAATTAATGGACTTTTCATAAAATATTTTGGTGGAAGGAATCTTAATAATTGCATTGATCATGGATACAGCTGGGAAAAACATTGGTTTGGTAGGTTTAGTAATATTGTGGCTTCCCATAATATTAGTAGAATGGATGCATGTCATGGCGTCTTTAGGAACTGCATGGCTATGGCTTTGGCTTACTCATCCCATCGCGACAAAACTACACAATCCACAGATACGAGGAGACCCCCTCGTACCTCTTGGTGTAGCAGGTTCGATAGTTTTGAATGGAACTCTGATCATCACAGTGGATTACCTTGTTGTTTTGCACCTGGTGATTTCATCATAGACTTGTATTATCGGAAATTGAAAGCCTACCTAGTTTGATCACTGCTTGCAACACCACACTCACATTTGTAGGTAGTTCTTTGGGTCGTAATTATAATTATTATACTATACTTATAATCTTACGGACGGTTACACACAGATTTTTTGGACTCATTACGTTGCAAGTTAAATATTGAATTTGTTTAGGTAGCTATATATTATGTCATTACATCTGTTTTCATCCATATATGTCTTGTGTAAAGCTGTAATGTGTGCTAATCATTGTAGTTGTACTGCGGCAAAACATTTTAGCTTCGAAGGAAGCAGTACATAATCATTTTAAAAAAATCGAATATATCCAGTTTTGCTTCGTGTGTGTTGGTGGTATTCTGCTAGAAAAATCTCAGAATTTTATAACGGAAAAGTACAGCAGAGTATCCCATTTAAATTATTGACGATTGTAGAAGCTATGATGAAATTCAAAAAATAAAAATACTTCATTCTTCTTCGAGATCCAATAGGGAATTTTTATGAATTTTGAAACGAATTCCCATTTGCGCATCTAGAACTCTTCTTTTAGTATATAATTACATGCTTAGGAAATGTTCACTTAAATTTTAGGAAACTGAGCCCAATAATACTCTCGTTTAAAACTCACCCCTTTCCCTCTTCTTGTTGTATACCATGATTTTGTATGCATGGGTGTGCACATGTATATGTAATTAATGGGCCATGCATGGACGGACTGGAGTATTGATATATGATTAGGCAGATATATGTACCTTCTCCATTTCGATTGGGGTGTTGGCTATACTGCATATTAATTAGGTATATCTAGATACATAATTGCATCTGAATCTACCCTCATACTTTATTACTTCTTAGTTTTGAATTTTGATATAACTAAAATTGGCCATAGTCATAACTTCATAACATTCGTAGGCATCTACCTATATACTACATAGGTAATTATGTTTAATGGAAGAATCAAATCCGCTTTCTGATTTGAGTCATTTCAGTTTGGTTAGAAGATGCCTACGTATATGTACATAATTAGGATTCCTACTTAGGAAGACTAACAGGATAAAGTTGAACGTGGAACACGTCACCGAAGTAGTAGTCAGTGTGGATGATGTTGGTGCAACACGCCTCCGTTCTATATCAGGAAAGGCCTTGTTCCCCTCTCTGCGTCTCTCTTATCAAGTACCGTAAGTTAAGTTTTAGACTGCGTATATAAGATACTCACTCGATGACCTTACTCATAAACGTCGACTGAGAACGACGAAGGGCAATATTTAAATCGTCATAAACTTAAATAATCCTGGAGCTCTTCTACTATCTGTACAGTAAATACAGGCATTGTGCTCTGCTCCTCTGTAATATATATGTAATCAGATATCTGAGAAGTCCAGCTCTCTCTCTCTCTCTCTCTCTTTCTCTCTCTCTCTGAAAGTTGTCACTGAAGCAAACTTTTTAAAGGCCTAAAAATACTTGTAGAGCAAATACAGCAAGTATCAGTAATCTTTAGTAATAATATTTGCGTTTGAAGAATCCACAGCGCAGCGTGTGGTTGTGGTTCAAGTACCCAGATCCAGATCTAGTTTAGTTCCTGTTTGATTTCTATTTATTATCCACAAATTAAATAACCAAAATATTCATTTATTCCATTTTGTCGATTTGACGTCTGTTCATACAATACATGGGGGTATCTATTATCTATCTACATTATACACGACTGTACATACACAAATTCTTTAGCATAGGGTTTCCATGCAAGCAAAACTGTTTATACTATAAGTAATTGTGTACCTTTACTATGTTCGTCAGGTCTAACAAATTTCTATCATTTGTTTTAATACTACTTGTTGTATTTAAAAGCGTTAGTTATAGGAACACGACGAACCGCAGGATTTTTAATTATATTTAGTTTGAAATTTATTTTGAGCGTGTAGCTAATATTACGGGCATACGCAGCATACAATTTAATTCTTGATCCGTCCCTTCAAAGAGGCAGAGGTAAATATTGGCTTAGATATTGACTGAGCAAAAGTCCAGTCCAGATAAAGATATCACACGGTACACACGGTGGACGGTATAAATCATATTTTTGGGCAGGCTTTCGTAGGCTGTCTGCTCCATGTGAATGAGCAGATACTATTTAAAAGCATAGTTTAAATCACGAAAAAATAAAGAGAGGTGCAAAATAAAATTTAAAGTGAGAAGTTGATAAGCTGATAAGGGTACAATAGTAAGTAGCTGAGTAAATAAAATACAATGACTGATTCAGAAAATGGGATGTGTGAACACTTGAGTGGTGCACGTAGCCACATTTTTCGTTCGTTCGAATAAGAAATCCTCATTTCTGAATCAATAATGCTCAGTTTTATACATTGTAGATTAGTGGATGTCCAAGCATTTCCTATTTAAAGTAAATAGGGAAATCATGATACAAATATATCACTTTTTGCAAAAGTGAAAGCACATATATTTTTCCATAACTGGAACCATACGAAATTACCTACGTAAACGGTAAACACAAGATACAAAAAGGAATATGTAGGGAGTTTGTTGGAAGAAGTGCGAGTGGGGAGACTCAAAACTGAAAAGTATGAATGTTTTGTTATTAGTCATTTCATTATCATTACATTGTCGTTTAAACAAGCATTGCAGTAGTATGGCATGGACATGCTCAGTATGTGAGTAGCTACTGTCGTCATATTTGAGCTGCACCTGAAATAAATCAGGTGAATCTACAATCATATTGCAGTGTAAAGCCATTACTACCTACTGAACAGTAGGTAGGTACCACCTATATTGCGAAGCTATAAGTAATGGATTTTAACGGAGAAATTCCCAAGTGATTGTTGCAGTCAACAAGCAATTACGTCTTGTGCTACATTGTTGAACTTTGTACAACATCAGTCATATGTCAGTACATATTTAGAGTAGGGTAAGTAATCAGCGTCTGCGACTGCAGTATCTGCATGAATCATATTTTAATTATGTGTGTAACATTTTAAATAGAGAAACGCGTTAAAAAGTGAAAGACGTATAAAATTATCTTCACTTAACAAGCCAATATCTTTAATTTATGTGTTATGTAATTGCCCTTTTTGTAGCATAATATTTGCATTTTTTATCCTATGCATCATATTTGTGAGTTTGCTTCCTACTGATTGGGCATAAGGTGGTTCGATACACATAGCGGTCAGAACCCGACGCGTTTAGTGATCACTGAATTGTCGATGTCGATGCGACTCTTTCAAGCATAATATGCAGCACTGAGTTTATTTCGTCCAAATCAGATAGTTTTAAACTGCATTTGAAACGAATATGGAGAGAGTGTAGTAAGAAGTAAGAGTTTCCGAGTGATTGTATACAAGTGTATACAGTATAGCGGGATGACATGGAATGTGTATACCTTAATAGTGATTATTTAAATGCTTCCTTCCAGGGTCTTGGGCTGTTACGGTTATGAAGATTTGAGCTCATCGTCAGAAACCTTCTCGATGCCGGACGGACAGCGACCTGTAAATAAAAGTAAGAACTTCCATGCAAATTTCTTGATGCAGTTTACAGTTATTTTGTCACTGAAACTGAGCACGTATCGTCGATGAAGGTGCAATGTGGCACAAGTCCAGTGTAATTCGCCTGGACTTGTGCCACATTGCATCTTCACTGACGGTATGTAGGTAGGTACTTAGTTGGTAATTTTTTTCTGAGTCATATCCTTGGTTGACTGAGTGAGGATATTCTTTGCAGAGCCTGAGTGTAGAGGTAGAAGAGTATTTATATGTGATTAGTTTTAAAACTAGAAACAGACGGCGTATATGGTTATACTATACATATAGATACCCACAAATGTCGTCCTCATTTTCCTCTGACTTTCAAGAGTAAGGGCAGAAGTGCTTATTCAGGACTCAGGCACTCAGTCATATTTGTGCGATTGTATTCCGTATTATGGGTCTCTCGAGAGATACCGATACGAACGAGCTACGAACTTAACAATTTCAAATCTTCAGTTGGATCTACAATCTACAAACTCTAAGAGATTTCCTGAGTACGCGTACCAAAGGTAATTAAGGTACAGTGTAAATTGTAACTTGTTTTATTCTCTTCTAAGATTTGATGTGAACCATACCTTTTACAACATTAGTCCCCTCCAACCATCATATTCACGCCGCGTTTTTTTTTAAATATTCAGTTGAGCATAGGAAGATATAGACACAGGGTTTAAGGGGAGCAAACCGGAGACTATTAACTACAAACGAATCATATTTAATTATGGGTCACAACTCAACTTCCTGTATGGATTTTGAGTTGATAGCTTGTTGGTAGATTATTTTCGTATCATCAAAGTCTTGAGCAATTTTTCGACTTATATTACTATTTACTGACTACTTAAGGAGATGATCTCGTCCAAACATTGATTTTGAATCTGCCTAATACATTGCAATAGTATCAATATGGTTCAAAGGAACTTATTTAAGGGATTTTGCAAAATAACAAAATATCGTATATTGTTTCACTTTAGGATTTGGAGTAGAATCAGAACTAAACTAGACCTTCGAAAGACAAATAATATGCTTGTGTCTTTCTGCAGATTGTAGATGTAGATGTAGGAGCGAAAAAACAGCGATGGGCTGTATTCAGGACAAGTTCATTCTATTTAGGCTGACACATGGAATTATTAATAGCTTCAGCTATATTTATATGTAGTTAGTAGCCAACTCTAATCAAATGATTAGGGTTAGTCGGCTTTATGAATTTATTGCTTGAGAAAAAAAGCAGATATATATATAGGATTTGCATTCACATGTTCAAATCCGTTGTTAACAACAGTTTAGAGTAAACAATATTCCCTCGTCAGTGTTCTCTAAACGCACTTCCTGAACTTTGAGATTGTCGAGATCAATTATAGTTATATTTGGCCGTTGTTTAGGTTCACAATAATCTAACACAAGAATTATTATACAGCCCGGAGTTTTATTCCCTCGCCTTGAACAACTTGTAGTTTTGACAACACTATAGGGAATTCCTAATTTATGCCCCCCGCTGACTAATTTGTACATATATTATGATTACAGTAATAACTGCTTATACTACTTAATAAGTTCCGTGGATATCGGAGATTTAGTTTCCTTTCCGTTTTACCTCTTTCTATCTTCTACCGACCATGTAAGTAGTCTTCAAAGGAACGTGTTTCGGTCCACAATTTTCATTTATGAACCCCACTTTTCCAAGTTTGGACTGCTCTTGAAAATTGGATTGGACCAAAAAAGGGTCCGTGCATTAATATAGCGAAAAGATGCTGGTTAAATCTAGATTAATAGTAACACTATAGAAATAGAAAATCATGGCGCACACCACATCACAATCCCTCCCTCCTGTGCATATGGAAATGTTTTTGAATTCAAATATGTGTCGGCTACGTAAGTTAAGTGCACAATATTATTTTCAATTCCAACCTGTTTCACACTCAAATAATATTATGTAGGCTCGCACAGTTATTACAAAATCATCAAAAGCTGTCAATCCAAAGAGTCCAAATCCAAATCGAAAGTTTCCTATTCCAAAACGTGCACATTTTTTCGTTCTTTTGTGATCGAAATTTTCGGGAATCAATCAACGTGATTCTTCCGATTCGATTTCTCTTCCTTCTTCTCTTCTGTCTCTTGGTTCTCACTAGTCAGTAGAATGTCGTCCATGTATTCGCGTTTTCACGTTTGTCTTGTTTTTTGAAATTTTCTATAATAATTCTTATATTCATCTTAAGAAAACATTGCATACCTATAATTACAAGTAAAAAAGTATTCATGCCTGTAGATAGAATTATAGAAAATTAGAATACCTTTACGTATCCAGTAGACACCGTATTTCCTACAATAGTGGACCCGTCTACTAATCAAATTCCGACCGCCTTCTATTACAGTTACAGTCCAGTTTACAGCTATATAATAGTGTGTTAAATAGACCCGTGTACTACTCAAACTCCGACATAACAGACCCGTCTACGATTATAGGAAATACGGTAGGTAAGGTTACTTACATACTTTTTAGCTTGTACGTTTATATCTTTACGTGGGCCTCTACTATCTATACCTATAGGAAGGAGTATGTAGAGAGAAATAGAACTCTGAGACATAATTGTTGAAAACGTCCTCACAATTAGAATTTAAAGGAGACCGAAATGGTTCTATTTGTAGAATGGATTTGTCATTTGTGGGGAGTATGCGTGAGACTGGCGTGCCTGTGGATAGATAGAGCTAGACTAGATTTTATTTCCCTCACTTCACTCTTCGCTGCATCACTGCATCACTGCTTTTGCCTTCAGCGTTTATAATGCGTTTATTATGCGTTTAGGCTACCCTCGATGGAGGTCAGTGTTAAGTTTGTTCTTTTGAATAAAATTATCTTTATATATGAGAGTTGAGCTTTTTTAGCCATTTATTTAGTCCGGCAGCTCAATAGAGAGGAGATACATTTTGGAAGAACTTTCCCTCTGTTGCCTCGTAGCAGAAAGGTTGGATTTGTCTCCAGACACACTCATTAATTTAGAGACAGAAACTGACAAGTCAGCCTATATGCCGTCCCCCGTAGATTTAGTTTAGTACAAAACATTACTGAAGTAAGTCCAGTTTCCTTCATTTTAACTTGCTTCATTTTTATATTTTTGAATAATAATTATTTTATTATAATCTATTTGACTTGGTTTTCAATTAAATAGGAGCTAACTAACATCTAATAAATTCCACCAGCTATAGGTAGAATAAAAATATTTTTGTGCGTATGTAGATGGAAAACATTACAATTAGTAGAAAATATATGGACTGAGGGCTGAGGCTGAAGCTAACGGATTGAAATGTGAAGGTGATGGCTTGTAGTAAATTAGAGAACTATATGCATAGGCTTCAACTACAAATGGAAACCTAAGTACCTACTTAAAAATAACAGGAATACTCACCCCTTTTAATTGTGTAGTAAACTGCATGATATCTAATCTGCTAGATTTGTTACAGTAGTTATAAAAGCGCTAGAGCTAATTTCATAAAATAATTTTTTTTTTAAAGTTTCGATTTTTATGCTTCCACTTAATGAAGAAAAACTAGTCACGTAGTTTTCTGTAGATCTTTAAATACCACAGGACACCCAACACTCTGTGCTCATCATGCGATGTTTAGCCATGCAATGACATTCAGTGGGCTCTGATGCTGTAATACCAATACAGTTTATATATAAATATATACAACAGTTCATAATATAGAGTTATATATGCATTCAAATCTATATCAATACCCAAACCGTTCATATTACTTGTATGTGCTTTACTGTTATATGGAGTACGTATATTTGCTTGTTTCTTAAAAAATGTAACCATAATATACAACGGATAGAAAAACTAAAACTAGCCTGAGATGCAGTTATCTGGACAATTTTCTAGTTGCTCATACACATAAGAATAAAAGAACAAAACAAATTCCTGTGCGTAATGGAATAAGTTATTAGTTAGTTACTTATGACTTATACAATGATTATTGTAGGTTGAAAAATATATATGAAGATATATCTGTGAGTGCAGTATGCGGTACTTTAGTACATTTGTACGAGAAAATAAAATGGAGTACTTATTTGGCCTTCTCCATTCCATTTACCGGGAATCAGAGGACTATAATTTAGAGAATTTTAATGCTGCCCTAAACCATTTACGTACAAATTAAGTAGTGACTGACATGACAGTCTGCAAAGAACACTTAATTTAGTAGTAACAATAAATTATTAGTTTGCATTACCCAAATAGCAACATTCACAATCAGTTATTTCAAAACATTCTCAACTAAATTAAAAACTTGGTAGCGAATACAAGAAAAAAGAAAAACAGTCAGCCTCATGAATCGGAATTTAATGTCTTTTATATTCAGTAATTAAACTATTTTGAAATTTGAATGTATGGGAGAAACAGGACTTTTATTAAAAAATATTTACATTTTAAAACAAGGAGCATGTTTTGAGATTAATTAGGATTTCGATATGCGCATTCTGTGCAACTGCCATGATTGCATATTATGACATAAAATGTACACATTACAATAATATTCAAAATCGGACACATGCGATTAGTTTTGTGAATGTGGTTCCACTGTATATAGTTAGCTTAACATTGTTGTTTTGGAGCAATCAAAACCAAAGTAAGCTTGATTAAGTCTAGACCCTAAAAGAATCATGAATAGTAAGGGGATATAATGACTATTATTATTAATTATGATTTTTTAATCATTGATAGCGTTCGAATTATGTACTTATGTATGGTACGAGTGAGTGACTCAAGAATTTGTTTACGTGGTGATACTGTACCGAGCACTGAGTTTAGACAAACGAAGCAGTTTCATTTTCCAAGAACTTCGAACGGTTTCAATGAGGCATTTAGTAACTTGGGTGTAATTGTCTATAAGTTGTATTTTTCTGTAGATTGAGCAATATACCTCCCAACTGTTGTAGAGTTTCACAGACTCAATTCTTGTGTACTGAAACGAGAGAGAATGAAAATTGAGTCGGAATCATCATATGTATAGCACATGAAATTGTCTACTATAATATTATTTTCAATAATAAGACAGTAAAACCAACTATACCTATGTGCGAACAATCGAAGAGGCTTGTTTTTATTTGTCGTCGTAGCGCGAGTTAATGGAAACGGGATGATTCCATCTGTTTCAGAATTCAGAAGCTGAGCTGTTGACAATTTTATAAAGTGTATCTATAGACATGGTAAAAATAAAGTGTTTATCAATTTTTTCCAGCGGATGCGTCCGTTCTACACGACAAGGAGGACCAAGTGACGGGAGTTAGGAGTAGATCTTCCTTTAGTTTTAACAACCTGCTGGATACCACGCACTTTGGAAGAATTAGTAGTATGGTGAGAGACTCAATTTTTCATTGTACATATATGCAGTAGGGTTACGGCTATTCTTGCGCCCTTACGCTACGGTCAGATGTTGGATAGCAACAAAGAATAATCAAATTATACTATCTATCTATCTACATATATTTAGATTTTTTAAGGATAGTTGAGTGCTTCTCCAGCTCTCCGTCCTCCGTATCTCAGCACTATATTATAGTCTTTATAACTTACTGTTAAGGACGGATTCTAAATTGATTTTAGTTGTATCAGTATGTGATATGTTTGTTGTAAGATGCTGAGCCCACCCGTGTTTCTTTTTGCACATTAATAATCCGAATATAATTTATGTACCTGTCTGATCGCCTGTTGAGTGATGCCATTAAAATGAATGTATGTCTTCCTTGCTTTGTAGGATGTAAATGCTGAGAAAATCAATGGATTAACTGATGGTTCTCATCATGTTCGACGGAGACGAAGAAGCTCCGGTGATTCAGACCTAGTCGTACTCAGCGTTGTTTTTAATAAAAAGAAGCAGAAGCAAAATGATGAGGTGGCGATCGCAATTGAGCGTCTACGAGAGAATGGAGTCAACTGTGTCTTGTTTACCATGAATGACTTCCGAAATGGGACCAGAAAGCGTAAGCTGAGAGTTCTTCTTTTTGAATTTTTTTATATTTGAATAGTTTAATACTGGTTGGTGCATAACGTAGGTAGGTAGGTATAGTTACTATTTGCTATTACCATTGTGAAGTACCAACACCCACCAAATCGTAATGCGGTGATTATTATCGTGTTAATTTGACGGGAGATGAGAAATCTTAAAATTAATAATCGTGTTATTTTGGGTTTATTTCCAGCTGAAAGTGCTCTCCCGGATGCATTCCGCCTCGCTTCCGGTCAGCTCCCCCACTCGTCGTCTCTGACGGCAGAGAAAGGCCTCTCGAAGTTATCATCTTTGCCGATGCTTCCTCTGCCTTCCATAAAGTGTGAGCTTTCAGAGAATAGTAATGGGAGTACGGACAGTACTAGTAGCAGCAATGCGGAAATTCACAAATCCGTGGAGAAAGTCATTAATAGTTTTTCACCCTCGCCTTCACCTTCTCCACCTCCACTTTCACCACAGGTGTTGCCGCCGCTTGGGGGAGCCGAGCAGATGGAGCTGTCCAATGGACTCAAATCTTCCATGGCGACCTCACTCCATGCATTGCTTTCTCCACTACTACCCCCCACACTCTGCTCCAATGAATTCCCATCCAGTTCCTACCCGGAGGAGCCCAAATTACAAGACATACAAGTTTGCTCATCCTCGTCTATTCACCAGAATAATAAAAATTCTAAAAAGCGAAGACGACGAGTTCGGAAGCCTTACACTCATCGAAAGGCACAGCTAAAGAAGAAATTAAAGGAGATCGCTGAGGTTGCAAGAGCGGCTAGAGCTGCTCAAAGAGCTGCTAGACTTGCAATCTCTCAAGTCTCCAACTACAATGGGGAATTTTTCTCGACGGACAGTATGGATGGTGAGCCAATCTCAAGCTCGGACCAAGTGAAAAGATTTGAGGATTGTCAGTCAGCCCTTTTGGATGCTCTTCATCTCAAAATGCCGTCAGCACTGGAGAAGGACAAACATTTTTGTGGGACGGAACCTGCTGCTTCGGACGATGTCATCACATCTAACGGCGTCGATCCGTGTCTAAACGGGACTGGACACTCCATTGATGATGATGAGGATGATGATAATTATTTTCCAACCCCTGATTCTAGTTCAAAAATTGAGGCTAACCTAGAGATGTTCAGTAGCATGGCAGCTAGAAAAAGAAAGCGTTGTACGCCAGGGAGAGCCGGGAAAAAACTGCAACAGCTACGTACACCTTTTAGTGACAGTTCATTGGTGGAAGAGACTTTAAAATTTGACATTGCACACCAGAATGGGTTCCCCCACACGAACCCTACCCACTTGGAAGCATATCTTAGTGATGCAATTTTGGAAGGTGTCGGCTTGATCAAAGTGAAACCACTCTCCCAGCATGTGCCCCATGTGAACAGTGTGGTCCCCGAAAAATTGGACTTGAACTATGTCAGTATAGATATTAATGCAAGTAAGGATGAGCCTCTTGCCATTGCTTCACTTCTTCACAAGAAAAGAGCTTTCTCCCCTGACATTATACGTGGAATTCGTCGGATTAACACTAGTAAATTAATTAATGAAGATGAGTGTCCGAGTAGTGGTAGTGGTAGCAGTAATAGTTGTAGTATTAGTATAGTTAGTGATGTCATTATCAACGGAGCGTCCGACGAAGAGCATCTTTTAATTAAACGAACAAAAATTGAAACACCTAATTGTGTTCACACTGAAACGATCTCAGAACTAGTAGTAACTGATGTACAAGAACCAGACAAAGACAAACCGCAGGATGAAGAACAATCACCATCCCCATCAACGGTCAAGGTCAAAGCAGTCGAGCTGGAAACTTTGACAGAGGAAGTCCCCATCGCTGACCCTCTCCCCGTAATTATTAACAAGAGACGGAAAAAGCGAGGGAGGAGAACTGGTCTTGTAGTTCGCAAGTATGAAAAGTCAAAGAAGAGGGTTTTGGAGAAGAAAGCACAGATTGGTCAGAAGGCGTCTGATCAGATTGACGTGGTGGTCGAGAATGCCGAGCGGGATGGAGATTATGGCACTCAGTCTGACAACGTTAATTCCCTATCTCCAAACTTTCTAGAGGATGGGCATGGAGGGGACGAGCGTTTAAGTTCAGACATTACAGCTGAGTACCTTTTAAACCTTCCGACCCCAACCAGTGATGACAAGAATCCCAGTCTCAGCCAGACTCCCCATATCGATGAATTAGCAACTCTTGACTCCATTGCTCAACCTTCCACGTCCAAAGTAGAAGCTGACGATGATGAAACAAAGGATTGTGAGCCGAAGGTTGCCATTGATCAAGATGTTCGAGATAACCTGAGTGATTCCATTCCCAGTGCTAATATCACCTTATGTACAAGCCAGCTTGAAGACAGAAACGACCAACAGAGCAGTTTGCTGGAAACTTCATGTGAGTGTAATTTCTTTGTTTAGATAATACGTCTAAAAATCGGACGGAATCAAGTTCACACTAGTTTCGAATAATGAATGGATTTAGTTTTAATTACCATATAATTATTTTTTATGTCAATGCCCAGGTTTGAGTGAGCAGGAGGGCAGAGATAAAAAGTCAACTTCAGCTGTGAAACTGAATGGTTCGAGCATTGGACTCGGTCTCGAGACGGCTGTTGGACCAGATGAGCCGACACCAGGTAGCTTTAAACGTACGTGTTGTCGTTTTGTTTATTTTGGTCTTGTTCCTTCTGTAGTCTGTATCGTTTCCCCTCGAATTGGTTTCAATAATTAAGTGCATGGAGAATAACAGGGAATGAATGTAGTTCTTAAAGGATGTTTTGAGACGTAGTAAATAGATTCACGTGGAAGCAGAAATAGAGATTGTAGTTTGTTCAACTTTCACACGAAATTCAACAAAGATTTTATCACAAACGCAGAAGTATGCAGACAGAATTTTTAAAAGGAGTCTTTCAGGATCTAATCTCCATTATAAAATTACAGCAACGCAAGAGACGAATACAAAGTTGTCGTCATCAATAATAATTCATGGAGTATCTTTCTTTTGGGCAAAATTCTGAGATTTATTTTGTTTCGAGAAGTGTGCTCCCGTGTGAGATTTGTAAGCATGAGTTTGCTTGCATGTGTGTAGGATAGTGAGTAATAAGACCTTTTTAGTTGAAAGCTTTTTGAAATCTGCAAAAAAGTAGGGGATTATTTTGTGTCATGACAATGCTATATTATAATCATTTTAGTTAGTGAGGCATTTGATGTTTAGGTATATATTAAATAATAATAGATATAATAAAGTGTAGTATGCATTTCTGTCATTCATGAATGCTGTCAGAGTCACAATGCTACATTATGCTTGAGCTGAATTAATATCAATTGTTTATTATTTACTATAATGTGTGAAGGTTTTGACGATAGTCTCCCAGCTACTCCGGACGGAATGCAGCTACGTCGCTCCAATTTTTACTCTCTTATCTCGGATAATGTTCGGAAAAACATGGAAAATTATCTGGATGGACGACATGTAACTAAATTGATGACAAAACGTCGGAAGCGGACCAAGAATACTTACCTATTAAACCATGGGGACAATTATCCTGAGGATCCAGAAGCACCGTACAAACTTCATCTCGCAACGCAAGTCCTTCTTAAGCTCAATAAACGGAGAGCCAAGTGTAAGCCGAAAGAGGACCGAGGAAAATCTTTGCTATCTTATCTTAAACTTGTGCCTAAACGACCTCCAAGGACTGGGAAGCCAGCGACTGTGTCGGTAAGCTACAGTTTCCTTTCAGAATTAGAACTGATTTAATTACTAGTCTTTTATCAACCCCGTCTGTTGATGCTAAAAACCTTTTCGTTTCTCTCCTTCCAGCCGACGGAAGAAATTAAGGAACAATCTGAGGAGCCAGTCTTTTCTGGCGAGTGGACTATATCCCGAAATTATATATGTCATGTATGTGGTCAAGTTGAGGCACATTTTTGGGATATGGTCATGCACAAAGGAGAGATACACCCTGGAGTTGTAGTGACACACACTGAACTGAACGGTCCGGTTCCTCCTAGTTTAGTAAGATTTCCTCAAGAAGAAAGTTCAGCAGAGGATGAGACCATTCCACCCTGTACAAAATGTGCGGCATCATTTAGGTAACTGAAAATAGCATAATTAAATTGTAGCTTCATGTACTCATATTTTTTACCACCTTATCATTCAAAATTAAAATGTTTGTTCATGCATAATTATACAGCACCATTGCGGATCTACATCGTCATATATTCGAGTGTGCCGGTAACGCCTTTTGGTTAGATTCGGATAAAACTCCTCGGAAGCGGAAACCTAAGAGAAGACGTGGATTTAAAAGACGTTTTTCAAATACACCCAAAAGCACTCCTAAAAAGTCGAAAAAATCCGAAGTGAGTGTGTCGAAAAAATCCGAAGTGAGTGCGTCGAAAAAATCTGAAGTGAGTGTGTCGAAAAAATCCGAAGTAAATGTGTCGAAAAAATCCGAAGTAAGTATAGTTAAATAATTTCTTGTAAGCGAGAGTTTTCGTTCAAAGTTCGACTGCGACGTCGTTTTTTCAAATTATTTTTTTTGCTAATAAGTTTACTTGTAAAATTAAAGCAGCCTAAACGTCGTCCAACGGAAGTGTTCAAATGCGAATTTTGTCCTCGAGAGTTCAAGACTGAGGGCTGGCTGAAGAACCATTTGGTGACTCATTCGTTGCCCATCTCAATCCCCTTGGAGAAACTCTCACTGCCATCACGTGCCTCCAATAATTCCACTAGCTGTAGACTCTTCAAACAATAACGGTAACAAATTTAGATTCATTCTCGTCAACGTATCTCTTCTCTACCTTAAGAACAGCTATACTATTAATATATCCTGTACGAACTAAAGAAAAAACATTATACGATCGTATTAGATAATGTTATTAATCTTAATTCACGAATTTTCATACAAGCGAGTATTTACGGATGTCACCATCGCATCGTCCTAGTCCTCTACAAACAAAAGAAGGGAAGGACACTATTGAGAATATTATGCACATTATTATTATTATTTATTGTCAATTACGAGAATTATTATTGCGGACTTTCTGCTAATATACCTTGCCTCGACTCCACATTTTCGTATATAAATGATTTTTTTGAATCAGATGGTATGATTCAATTTGGTAGAGAAGATTGTTTCGCTTTCACCACAAAAAACTTACACAATTATTATTAAAATTCATAAACCTATTGTTATTCAACTTTATTACGAATTTGCATTTATGTATTTATAAAGTATAGTTCTAGTTGGTAATTAAGAATTGCACTATTATTGTGTTTAAACGTGTTAAATTACTTTAAAAACTGAAAGCAGTACATAATTATGTATACCTAAATTACCTACCTAATTACCTTTAGGGGCTGTAGGGGTAGTCCTAATATACTTTTATTGCAATTCATATATTTATGCACATCTACGAAAGTTATACATTATATAATTATTTTAACGTCTTAGTTCGCCTTCCTATTTATTTTAATATTGTGGATATTGTACCGAAATTATTGTAATATCCCAATAAATCGGAAAACGGAGAGTAAAAAAAATCCTGTTTGTATTGATCGACTCCCTCAGCCACAGAGATGGTACGAAATAGTTTTTAAATAGCTAATAATGTTGTAGACATATAATGCCAATATCGATTAAGTACATAATATATGTAATATCTTTTGATGTATTCAGAGCAGAAGCTCGTAGAACTCACATTGCACTACCACTGCGTTGTGCGTGCAGTGCATAGGTTGAGCTCTTGTTGTGACAGGTAGGTAGTGTTTATACGGAGAGTAAAAATACTTAACAACATAGCTTGCGACTTTTCAAATTATACGTAAATATAAAAAAAAATCAAGTTCAAGTTATCCAGTCAGATGTATATATATCTAGAAGATAATAATTTTATGATTTATTTAGTACCCAGTTACTTTTTCTCGGGAGACACACAAAAAGAAATAACAATTTCATAGTAATATTTTACTCTGTAAAATCTTCATTTTGTTTTCTTTTTTTTAATCAGTTTTGGTCTTGGTCTAAAAATCCTCAAATAGGGGTTTTTATTAATTTATTTTGGTGGAATTTTTAAAAAATTTATACCGTATTACATTAAGCCATTTCTTTCATAATGGCTCGTGCTTTCTAATAGAACGTGTTAATTTATTGTACATCATTTATAAAAATGCGGTGAACTAATATTATTATGAGAGCAAGTGTTGTGTGTAAGTATGCACTATGTACTATGACTATGAGTACTTTCATTCTTACACATTGCATGTAAATATAATTACCAATACATTAGTAGTGTACAGATTGCGTACTAAAGTGTCTTTTTTGGGCAAGGTCTGTTTCGTGGTACCTACCAACTTAATAAAAATTTAGTTTGTCTCTCTCGCTCTAGGTCAAAAAGCTTCCCATTTTCAATTTTGTGTGCTCCCTTTATGAAGTTATGTATGCATTTACATATAAAAAGGGTTACATCGTTTGAGCTGAAACAGCTCATCATTAAATCTATGTAGAAGTAATTAATTGTAAAATTTTGATTTGTGAACAACAAATGCGAAATCAAATGAGTATACTTGCATTATATATGACGAAGTAGGAGTTTTGAATACTTTTTAGTAATAAAACAAAGACAAAAATGTACTGTATACCAATAACAATTCAAGCTATTCCATTTTCAGGTTTCGCTGTAAGTAAAAGTAATTGAATATAGAATAGTAATTAATATAGTGTGTATGAAGGGAGGAAGAGGATAAGCAAGAAAGATACATCGTATATAATTAATTAAAATTGTCTAATTATACGCATCCGCTGCACTTGTAAAATTTAGTATCAATCAACGTATATGTACATACGTATATGTATGTATACACAATATTTTAACTTATGGTTACATGACGTGACTAAACTGTGGGAGCATCGCTACTATGAATATTAAAACTCAACTGGAAATAATTTACGTATTTGTCAAAATGTGAGACATGGTTAATGAGCTGCGTAAGGACTTTTTGATAAAATTCGCAATGTTTTAATATAATTTTGAAATATTTCATCACAAACTGAAATTAGTCTAGGCTATGAGTCCGTTAAGTCCTATAATTACATAGTAGGTATTAGCATGGTAAAAATGGTAATGCGTAACCGTAAAATTATACATATAACTCTCGTGTCTTAAGGTATAACCTGTATAAAACACATGTAAAGTACAGCTCTTGTAAAAATCGGATTGAATTACGTAGTAAGGTAATCTACTCAATGTGTAGTTTGTGACTCTGGTATTCTATTCTTTACGCTGCTCTATATTTCACTACAGCCGGACGTATATTTGTACTTGAATGATATTTATTATTATGAAGAAAATTCAGATCCATATATGAATTATTTATCGTGACGCCGTAAGAGTTTATATTATTACATATATTATACCATGAGCGAATATCTGATTTCGAACATAAAGAAATATTACATACAGTTAAATATATTATTATGGTTGCGCATAAATTATGAATACGTAAAAATATTTAATATGTCGACTACAAGAGTTTCTCCATGAAACCGAGTAAGGCCATGTAAAATGCGCAATAATATTTTCAAAAATTTAGTCATGGATGATTATGGTTTGAAGTATGGGTTTTAGTGTATGGGAGATAAGTGAACGGAGTTTCGTGTAGCGTAGAATAGTGAAAACGAATGTAATTTATTAAGTAGTATATACTGTATGTTTGTAAGAGAAGAGAAAATGACATGTCGTATTGTATTGTGTCGTATATATAGGTATATGCACTTTACATATGACATATACTATATTTACCCGCTCCTTTAATTTTCTCTCCCCATTATGTCTGACTTCTTTTTCAAAACAGAAGCTATCGTCGAATAAAAAATAGTTTCTCAACTCGTCTGTCACTTCTTCGTCTTGTTTTATTTATGAGAGCAATCTCAAACCACACAAATAAATTTAATTTTCATCCACCGTATTCAAATCACATACATATTTAGACTGTCTTCAAAGTGCAAGTTTATTTCACCAGCATTTATTACGACAATAAATAAGCATTAGGCAGTGACGTCAGCCCAGTCAACGAAGAAATGTACAAGTTGTGGATATTTTATTCAGGAATTTACTAGAAATCCATGTCGTTAAATACAAAAAACACATAACCTTCTGTAATAAATACATGTAAGTAGGTACGCCTACAATAATACTTTTTAAATACAAATACACACTTGAATGTTAAATTGAAGTATGCGTACTGTGTCATTTGTCCTTACTCTATTAATCGTATTGCAGTAACCCAATTCTCTGAATTACATTCAGAAGACAAGGATTGATCCCGTATTACAGTGGATAAATTATAGTAAAAAATAATAAGCTATACAAATTAGTCAAATTCATGACGCCGTATTTAATTTTAACGGTAAAAATACAGCCAATAAATATGTAATGGAAAAGATCACTTCCTTATGTTTAAGAGTCATGTACATAGAATTGCTAAAAGTACGCTTTAACGTTTCTCATTATTTACCTTAAGTATAAGTTTGGAAGACCTGTTATTACAATGTCACATTTCTAAAATCGTATTATTTCTAAGCGGCCGGAGTAATCTGAAGACATAGTTAACTGGATCCAAGGATACATATTTAATTTACATGCAATCAAAACTTTGTAAAAGTAAATTGTACATTACATGTGTACAAAATGCTGACTTTGGTTCAACTAGAAATTATAATTGTCAATGGTTATTATATTTAAACTATGGTTAAAATTAATTAGACAAAAAGAAAAAAGTAAAAATAGTTGAAGGGAATGTGGCATCCGCTGCTTCATGTTGTGGCCATCCACGAAAAACTGAAAAGAACTTAAAAGTATTTAAGGATGCTGAAGAGTTCGAAAAGGTTTGCGGCTAATATTATTTCCAGGAGCCGATTTTTTATTTTCGCGTACACTAGAAAGTGCTGACGATGACAAAGAAGGTGCTCCAGCATGGATTACGGAGCTTTCTTTTATTCGGCTTGTTACAGGTCCACTAACTGATCTTGGCAATTGCTATTAATTAAAAAAATTAAAATAAGATATTACCCTAAAAGTACGGGAAAGCATTGCCAAATTGTCATCAGCAAACACTAAACAATATAACTTACTTTCAATTTGTTTTCGTCAACTTCGCCGTCATCACAAGTAATGTATTCGGAAGGATAACAAGATTTCATGTGAGGTGGAACCATTGTGTTTCTTCGGTAAAGTTCAGAGAATCGATCGCAGTCCGAACGTTCATCGAAATCAAGGGAGGACCAGGACTCTACCCCTGGCAGCTGAACAGACCCAATTTGGCGCTTATTTTTTAAGTCGAATATATTTTTTTCTTGAAACTGAAATTCTTCTTCGTCCTCGCATTTAAATAAACTGCCCGAACCTGTCGGCACTGCTTTGAATCTTCCTGACGAATTCGATGTATTCGAAGAATTGGATGTAATCGAAATTGATGACAATCTGCGGTCACTCATATCTTCCTCAGGGCTTTTGCGAAAAGTAGAATTAAAATTCCCAACAGAGCGGGACGACACTAGTGTAGATGACATTATTTTGGGTTTAGCCAATAGACTGGAATCGCTCAGTTGATGACTTTGATGCAAATTTGCGGGACCCATATAAACCGGAGCAGTAAAAGCGTGTTTACTTGAGCCGTCTTCTAATTTCCTTATTTTCTGTTGTTGTTTTTCAGCCGAAGTCTGCATCACATGAATAACGTTCTGACTTTCAAGATAATCGCGGCGAAGCTGACCCATTTCACGTTTCACTTGATCCGTCTAAAAAATAAAAGCAAAAATTAAGTAAATAGTTGGTAGAGACCATGCAGTAAAAACAAAAAAATATAAAAGCAACTATCCCAGGCATAGATATCAAGGATAGTGACTCATGGAGTATAGAAACATAAAGTTGGCAATATAACGCATAATGACATTGAGAAGTAAAACCAAACATCAAAAATAGAAGCTTGCCTGCTCTTCTGCATCTTTTGCTCGGGAAATAGCTTCATCCAATTGTCTTTTCAATTTGTTAGATTTCGAAGTTTCGCCTTCCAGAAGAACTGCTACGTCAGATTTATATTTCTCACAGCGAGCGCTGTACTTTTCTTTGACTTCCTGCACCCCAGCTTCTCGAGCTTCTTTTACTTTTACGATCAGTTGGTGCTCCAGCTCAACGTTCTGAGCTTTTACAAAATCGCTGACTTTGGACACTTCACATAACTGGAACTCCAATTGTTGTAGACGTAAATTCAGCATCGTCAATTCACTATCTACTTCGGAAAGTCTTGACCTGGCTGCTTCAAGCTCACCCGTTCGTTCCACCAAACCTTTCTGCGCACTGAGGAAACTCTCTTTGCAAGAAAGATATTCTTCCTCCTTGTGAACTAAAGCAATCTTGACTTCTTCCAAACTAGCAATATTTTCCTGTTTGGCGTCCTCATATTCACGTTTTACATCAACAAGTTCAAGATTAACATGTTTTAGCTGAAGCGTTAATTCTTCCACAACTTTTGCTTTCTCTTCACTCTCCTTTAACAGCGACTGTTCCGACTCCTTTAATTTGATTAAACTGGATTCTTGAATAGCTGCTGTCTTTTCTAAATTATTAATTGTGTCTCTAAGTTCTTTCTGCATTATCCCGTTAGCTTCTTGTAACTCTTTCAAGGAAGTTTCGTTTCGTCGGATATTTTCATTTGCCTGAAAGTTAATTTACAAAAATAAATGGAACGTTTTCACTCCTCTGGAAGCATACGATTTGACTCATTGCTTATCTGTACTAGTACAAGAACTAATTATGTATATGTATAATACAGTTGAATTTCTAAATACCAGCCTTCGATTTACCGGCCGATTCAAAAAATCCCCGTCAAAATGCCTATATGCTTGGAATAATATACCTGCTCTTCTGTAGCTTCTGCTCGGGAAATAGCTTCATCCAACTGTCTTTTCAATTCGTTAGATTTCAAAGTTTCGCCTTCCAGAAGAACTGCTGCGTCAGATTTAAATTTCTCACAGCGAGCGCTGTACTCTTCTTTGACTTCCTGCACCCCAGCTTCTCGAGCTTCTTTTACTTTTACGATCAGTTGGTGCTCCAGCTCAACGTTCTGAGCTTTTACAAAATCGCTGACTTTGGACACTTCACATAACTGGAACTCCAATTGTTGTAGACGTAAATTCAGCATCGTCAATTCACTATCTACTTCGGAAAGTCTTGACCTGGCTGCTTCAAGCTCACCCGTTCGTTCCACCAAACCTTTCTGCGCACTGAGGAAACTCTCTTTGCAAGAAAGATATTCTTCCTCCTTGTGAACTAAAGCAATCTTGACTTCTTCCAAACTAGCAATATTTTCCTGTTTGGCGTCCTCATATTCACGTTTTACATCAACAAGTTCAAGATTAACATGTTTTAGCTGAAGCGTTAATTCTTCCACAACTTTTGCTTTCTCTTCACTCTCCTTTAACAGCGACTGTTCCGACTCCTTTAATTTGATTAAACTGGATTCTTGAATAGCTGCTGTCTTTTCTAAATTATTAATTGTGTCTCTAAGTTCTTTCTGCATTATCCCGTTAGCTTCTTGTAACTCTTTCAAGGAAGTTTCGTTTCGTCGGATATTTTCATTTGCCTGAAAGTTAATTTAAAAAATAAATGGAACGTTTTCACTCCTCTGGAAGCATACGATTTGACTCATTGCTTATCTGTACTAGTACAAGAACTAATTATGTATATGTATAATACAGTTGAATTTCTAAATACCAGCCTTCGATTTACCGGCCGATTCAAAAAATCCCCGTCAAAATGCCTATATGCTTGGAATAATATACCTGCTCTTCTGTAGCTTCTGCTCGGGAAATAGCTTCATCCAACTGTCTTTTCAATTCGTTAGATTTCAAAGTTTCGCCTTCCAGAAGAACTGCTGCATCAGATTTAAATTTCTCACAGCGAGCGCTGTACTCTTCTTTGACTTCCTGCACCCCAGCTTCTCGAGCTTCTTTTACTTTTACGATCAGTTGGTGCTCCAGCTCAACGTTCTGAGCTTTTACAAAATCGCTGACTTTGGACACTTCACATAACTGGAACTCCAATTGTTGTAGACGTAAATTCAGCATCGTCAATTCACTATCTACTTCGGAAAGTCTTGACCTGGCTGCTTCAAGCTCACCCGTTCGTTCCACCAAACCTTTCTGCGCACTGAGGAAACTCTCTTTGCAAGAAAGATATTCTTCCTCCTTGTGAACTAAAGCAATCTTGACTTCTTCCAAACTAGCAATATTTTCCTGTTTGGCGTCCTCATATTCACGTTTTACATCAACAAGTTCAAGATTAACATGTTTTAGCTGAAGCGTTAATTCTTCCACAACTTTTGCTTTCTCTTCACTCTCCTTTAACAGCGACTGTTCCGACTCCTTTAATTTGATTAAACTGGATTCTTGAATAGCTGCTGTCTTTTCTAAATTATTAATTGTGTCTCTAAGTTCTTTCTGCATTATCCCGTTAGCTTCTTGTAACTCTTTCAAGGAAGTTTCGTTTCGTCGGATATTTTCATTTGCCTGAAAGTTAATTTAAAAAATAAATGGAACGTTTTCACTCCTCTGGAAGCATACGATTTGACTCATTGCTTATCTGTACTAGTACAAGAACTAATTATGTATATGTATAATACAGTTGAATTTCTAAATACCAGCCTTCGATTTACCGGCCGATTCAAAAAATCCCCGTCAAAATGCCTATATGCTTGGAATAATATACCTGCTCTTCTGTAGCTTCTGCTCGGGAAATAGCTTCATCCAACTGTCTTTTCAATTCGTTAGATTTCAAAGTTTCGCCTTCCAGAAGAACTGCTGCATCAGATTTAAATTTCTCACAGCGAGCGCTGTACTCTTCTTTGACTTCCTGCACCCCAGCTTCTCGAGCTTCTTTTACTTTTACGATCAGTTGGTGCTCCAGCTCAACGTTCTGAGCTTTTACAAAATCGCTGACTTTGGACACTTCACATAACTGGAACTCCAATTGTTGTAGACGTAAATTCAGCATCGTCAATTCACTATCTACTTCGGAAAGTCTTGACCTGGCTGCTTCAAGCTCACCCGTTCGTTCACCAAACCTTTCTGCGCACTGAGGAAACTCTCTTTGCAAGAAAGATATTCTTCCTCCTTGTGAACTAAAGCAATCTTGACTTCTTCCAAACTAGCAATATTTTCCTGTTTGGCGTCCTCATATTCACGTTTTACATCAACA